>CM063504.1:88794679-88829679 GCA_032207245.1 Pardosa pseudoannulata | reverse complement strand
CGAATCCGAGTATTGAAGTAGTAAATGCCGGGCAATTAATATGTATAAATCAGGAAAGGTGAAACACAATAACGCTCTAGATTGCATTAGTAATGAGCGCATCACATTAGTAATTAGCGAACTTTGTTTAATTCGACAGCAGAATATTTACGGTATTAGAATATTTAAAAAATGTTTAACAAGTTCGCTTGGAAAAGCAATTTCAAACAGTTTGCTAAATGATTATTTTTATTTATTGAATTGTCTGACTCAGAATTAACGTATTTGAAATTCAAAGCATTTAAAATATTTATAACTAAAATATTTTCATCGGTGTTTTTTAATAAATTTAATTTATAGTGAATAATTTTCCTTTTTAGAACAGAAAAAGCAGTCTTAAAATAAATGCCATACTTTAAATTTAGAAATGCCTTACACTTAATAAGAGTTTTTATTTTCAAACAATGGCAATTAACTAAATATCTATTTAGAGATTAAAAAAGATATATACATCAGAATATTAAAGCAGTTTTCTTGTATTTATTAGATTATTATTTATATAAATATAACATAGATTATTTTTAGAGATAAGCTATTAGTATGTTAATATTACATGAGATTTATTGATATTTTTTAAACATTACATTAAGTTATTTGAATTTATAGAGGAATAAGATTTCTTTACCAATAATAAGTTCAT
Source organism: Pardosa pseudoannulata (assembly GCA_032207245.1). Taxonomy (NCBI): domain Eukaryota; kingdom Metazoa; phylum Arthropoda; class Arachnida; order Araneae; family Lycosidae; genus Pardosa; species Pardosa pseudoannulata. Next base: position 88,829,000 of record CM063504.1, on the reverse strand, counting down.
CATAAAGAAAAGTGGACTGTTTATACATTGTTTACCAATAAGTATTTGGACACCTATGTAAATGACGATATATGCGGTCCTGAGGTACGTCACGGCCTCCACCGGTATACATTATGTAGGAAATACCATTGGCATTGGTCGCATGCAAGATGCCGTGCAGTTCGGAGCTCTCTAATTTCGAGAAAGCTATAATTATCGGGTATCCCAAATGTGGCCGATCCTTAAGGGACATATCTAACGATCTGAAATACCCAAAATCGACAGTGGCCTATGTGAATAAGAAGTGGAAGGTGAGCATACTACAGTGAGTTTCATTAACATTTTCTTAAATATTAACTTATCAGCAATTATCCCCTATATAATAATAGCCTAAGTTGTCTGTCCGCGAATTTGTGAAGCGGTTGTAACTGGAATGAATACAGGCATCCATATTAGATTTTTTATGAGTTTGGGTTAGCAAAATTCAAAGCGAGTTCGAAATCCACCCCATTCACCCTTTTCGATCGTTTAATGCTATTATTTCAAGTCTTATTCTCCCTCTTATTCTATACTAAATTCATTCTTGATATGAATTTAGTACAGAACAAGAGGAAACAGCGAGGTCGGAGCCTAATATTTAAACTGGACTCTGTTTACTCGACCTTCATATACTCTAATTAGTTCCTACATTGGGTGTAGGCCTAGCATGTTCAGTAGAGGGTCTGCCCATTAGATCAGCGTACTTCTCGGGTTGACGGTTCTGTCCCCGACTCAGCCAAATTTTTCTAAATGTCTAATTAATTTAATATTTTCCGCTTTTTCTTTTAAATTCTTATTCTTAAAGTTGTTTTATTATTTTCAAAATTGTTTTATTATTTTTAAAATAAATGTTTATTATTTTTTCAACTTTTTATGACTTAAACTTTCTTCTCGTATTGTAATAATAGCCTAAGTTATCAGTCTATCTGTCCTCGAATTTATGAAGCGGTTGGTCGTGGTATAGATAGTGCATCCATATTGGTTTTTTGATGAGTTAGGGTTAGGAAAATTCAAAGCGAGTAAAGTTTATCTTTTCGTAAACTACAGATCCGATTCTAAAATAAATTGGTATGAATAAGCGTCGTATTACAGCGAAAAATACTGTCATATTTAAAACGTTCTAAATTCACTTTGTACCCTTTTTCGAGCATTTAATGCCATTATATCAAGCCCTATTTTAGGAGCAGGCGATTAAATTTATCAATTTATCACATAATAAATAGGTAAAAATAACAATTTTTTCTAGCATTATGACGTCATTCCTTTAACTATCTCATTGAATCATTTATTTTAAATTATTTAAATATCTTCTGCATTATTTCCATACGTTTTATCACTAAACTTAGATATTAACTAAATAATTTTAATTTATATTTGGCTTAAATAATAGATTAGGTACAAATGTGATAATTTTAATCGATTATTTTTGTAGAACGACAATTCTCAGTCAAAAAAAAAAAAAAAAAAAAAAAAAAATTTTTTAACAGCCTCATAGGGTACCTTTACAATTCTGGAAAATTAAAAATTTTACGGATCCCGTCATATGACGGGCTATATGCTAGTAAAGGAATAATTACTCACTATGAATAACAAGGTCATCGATGGAAAAGGAAAGCAGAATGTTTATATTACTAAAAATATTAATTTGAAATAGAGGTTAATAAAAACTTGTACACTTAATGAAAATATATAATTTTACATGCCTATGTTTATTAAAAAAAGTTCTTTTCATTTCTCATTTTCTATCTGGCTAGCAATGAAATCAATGACCGAAACATTTTCACATTACTGACGAAATAGCCAGTTATATCAAAATTACGTGCCGCTACTTAGAGCAAATCATTGGAAAACTATTTTGGTTTGAAAGAGAAAAATAAATCAAACTTTTTATTTATTAGCAGGATACACAAAATAATCTATTGAAAAATATAGAAAGAAAATTATATGTACCATTGATTTTTCTATGGTGTATTTATTCTTAAATTAGGTACTTATTAGAAGGAGCTCTGTTAGTTCAATTTGTTCTAGCATTTAATAAAATTAGTTAAAACATTGTTTACAAATACTACATTGAGATTCGTTAATATTTTCTTAAATATTAACTTAGCATTTATAAAGGAATAATTACTCACTACCAATAACAAGGCTGTTGAAAAGGAAAGTGAAATGCTTATATTACTATAAAATATTAATTTGAAATGGAGGTTAATAAAAATTTGAGTATTTAATGAAAATATAAAACTGTACAACTATGTAAAACTATGTTTATTAAAATATTTCTTCAGCATTTCTCATTTTCTGTCTCACAAGTAATGAAATCCATAACCAGAAAAATTCTCACGTCACAGTGAATAAGCCAAATATATAAAATTACGTGTTAGATTAATAAACCATTTGGGTTTGAAAGAGAAAAAAAATCAAACCTTTTATTTATTAACAGGATAAAAGCACAAACATAATCTATTGGAAAATATAGAGAGAAAATTTTAGGCACAATTGATTTTTCTATGGTGTATTTATTTTTAAGTTAGGTATTTATTGGAAGGAGCTCTGTTCGTTCAATTTGTTCTAACATTTATTAACGGCAATTAAAAACTTAGCTACAGTTACTACATCGAGAACCGTTAATATTTTCTTAAAGATTAACTTATCAGCTTTTATAAAGGAAAAATTATTCACTACCAATAACAAGGCTGTCGAAAAGGAAACGAAATGCTTATATTATTATAAAATATTAATTTGAAATGGAGGTTAATAAAAATTTGAGTATTTAATGAAAATATAAAACTTTACATGCCTATGTTTATTAAAAATTCTTCAGCATTTCTCATTTTCTATCTCAGAAGTAATGAAATTAATAACCATAAAAATTCTCATATCGAGGTGAATAAGCCAGATATATCAAAATTACACGTCTCTACTTAGATTAGTAAACCATTTGGGTTTGAAAGAGAAAAATAAATCAAACCTTTTATTTATTAGCAGGATAAAGTAAAAAAATGATCTATTGGAAAATATAGAAAGAAAATTATAGGCACAATTGATTTTTCTATGATGTATTTATTTTTAAGTTAGGTATTTATTAGAAGGAGTTCTGTTAGTTAAATGTCTTCTAGCATTTAATAACAGCACTTTTAATCTTCTCTACAGCTACTGCATTGAGATTCGTTAATATTTTCTTAAAGATTAATTTATCAGCATTTATAAAGAAAAAATTATTTACTACCAATAACAAGTCTGTCTAAAAGGAAAGTGAAATGTTTATATTATTACAAATATTAATTTGAAATGAAGGTTAATAAAAATTTGAGTATTTAATGAAAATATAAAATTTTACATTCCTATATTTATTAAAAAATTCTTCATTTCTCATTTTTTGTCTCACTAGCAAAGAAATCAATAACCATAAAAATTTTCACATCGCGGTGAATAAGCCAGATATATCAAAATTAACTTTCGCTACTTAGATTGGTAAACTATTTGGGTTTGAAAGAGAAAAATAAATCAAACCTTTTATTTATTAGCAGCATAAAGTATAAAATGATTGATTGGACAATATAGAAAGAAAATTTTAGGCACAATTGATTTTTCTATGGTGTACTTATTTTTAGGTTAGGTATTTATTAAAATGAGCCCTGTTATTTCAATTTGTTATAGCATTTAATAACAGCAATTAAAAACTTGTCTACAGATACTACATTGAGATTCATTAATATTTTCTTAAAGATTAACTTATTAGAATTTATAAAGAAATTTATTTACTACCAATATCAAAGCTGTCGTAAAGGAAAGTAAAATTCTTATTTTGTTATAAAATATTAATTTGAAATGGAGGTTAATAAAAATTTGAGTATTTAATGAAAATATAAAACTTTACATGCCAATATTTATTAAAGAATTCTTCATTTCTCATTTTCTGTCTCACTAGCAATGAAATCAATAACCATAAAAATTTTCACATCGCGGTGATTAAGCCAGATATATCAAAATTACCTTTCTCTACTTATATTGGTAAACTATTTGGGAATGAAAGAGAAAAATAAATCAGACTTTTTATTTATTAGTAGGATAAAGTAAAAAAAAGATCTATTGGAAAATATAAAAAGAAAATTTTAGGCAAAATGGATTTTTCTATGGTGTATTTATTTTTAAGTTAGGCATTTACTAGAAGGAGCTCTGTTATTTCAATATGTTCTAGCATTTAATAACAGCATTTAAAAACTTATATACACCTACTATATTGAGATTCGTTAATATTTTATTAAAGATTAACTTTTATAAAGGAAAAAATATTCACTACCAATAATAAGGCTGTCCAAAAAGGAATATAACTATAAAAGAGAAACACTATAAAATACTTATATTATTATAAAATATTAATTTGAAAGGGAGGTTAAAAAAAATTTTAGTATTTAATGAAATATAAAACTTTATATGCCTATCTTTATTAAAAAAAATTCTTCAGCAATTTCTCTTTTTCTATCTCAGATGCAATGAAATTAATAATCATAAAAGTTTTCACATCGCAGTGATTAAGCCAGATATATCAAAATTTCTTGTCGCTACTTAGATTAGTAAACCTTTGTGGTTTGAAAGAGAAAAATAAATGAAAACTTTTATTTATTAGCAGGATCAAGTACACAATAATCTATTGAAAAATATAGAAAGAAGATTATACGTACAATTAATTTTTAATGGTGTATTTATTTTTAAGTTAGGTACTTATTAGAAAGAGCTCTGTTACTTCAATTTGTTCTAGCATTTAGTGACAACAATTAAAATCTACTCTACAGCTACTACATTGAGATTCGTTAATATTTTCTTAAAGATTGACTTATGAGCATTTATAAAGAAAAAAAAATATTTACTACCAATAACAAGGCAGTCGAAAAGGAAAGTCAAATGTTTATATTACTTTAAAATTTTAATTTAAAATGGAGATAAATAAAAATTTGAGTATTTAATGAAAATATAAAACTTTACCTGCCTACATTTATTAAAAAAAATTCTTCAGCATTTCTCATTTTCCATCTCAGAAGCAATGAAGTCAATAACCATAAAAATTCTCACATCGCGGTGAATAAGCAAGATATATCAAAATTACGTGTCACTACTTAGATCAGTAAACCATTTGGGTTTGAAAGAGAAAAATAAATCAAACCTTTTATTTATTAGCAGGATACCATAAAAAATGATCAATTGGAAAATATAGAAAGAAAGTTTTAGGCACAATTGTGTATTTATTTCTATGGTGTATTTATTTTTAAGTTAGGTATTTATTAGAAGGAGTTCTGATAGTTAAATTTCTTCTAGCATTTAATAACAGTAATTAAAATCTTCTCTACAGCTACTGCATTGAGATTCGTTAATATTTTCTTAAAGATTAATTTATCAGCATTTATAAAGGAAAAATTATTTACTACCAATAACAAGGCTGTCGAAAAGAAAGTGAAATGCTTATATTATTATAAAATATTAATTTGAAATGGCAGTTAATAAAAATTTGAGTATTTAATGAAAATATAAAACTTTACATGCATATATTTATTAAAAAATTCTTCATTTCTCATTTTCTATCTCACTAGCAAAGAAATCAATAACCATAAACATTTTCACATCGAAGTGAATAAGCCAGATATATCAAAATTACCTGTCTATACTTAGATTGGTAAACTATTTGGGTTTGAAAGAAAAATAAATCAAACCTTTTATTTATTAGCAGGATAATGTAAAAAATGATTAATTGGAAAATATAGAAAGAAAATTTTAGGCACAATTGATTTTTCTGTGGTGTATTTATTTTTAAGTTAGGTATTTATTAGAATGAGCTCTGTTAGTTCAATTTGTTCTAGAATTTAATAGCAAAAATTGAAAACTTGTCTACAGCTACTACTTTGAGACTCTTTAATATTTTCTTAAAGATTAATTTATCAGCATTTATAAAGGAAAAATTTTTCACTACTAATAACAAGGCTGTCGAAAAGGAAGGAAAGGGAAATGCTTATATTACTATAAAATATTAATTCAAAATGGAGGTTAAAATTTGAGTATTTAATGAAAATTCAAAATTGTACATGCGTACGTATATTAAAAAATTTTTTCAGCATTTCTCATTTTCTGTCTCACAAGCAATGAAATCAATAACCAGAAAAATTCTCACATCGCGGTGAATAAGCCATATATATAAAAATTACGTGTCTCTACTTTAATTAGTAAACCATTTGGGTTTGAAAGAGAAAAACAAATCAAACCTTTTATCTATTAGCAGGATAAAGTAAAAAAAGTTATCTATTGGAAAACATAAAAAGAAAATTTTAGGCAAAATGGATTTTTCTATGGTGTATTTATTTTTAAGTTAATCATTTACTGAAAGAAGCGCTTTTAATTCAATTTTTTCTAGCATTTAATAACAGCAATTAAAATCTTGTCTACATCTACTACTTTGATATTCGTTAATATTTTTTAAAGATTAACTTATCAGCATTTATAAGGGAAAAGTTATTTACTACCAATAACAATGCTGTGGAAAAGGAAGGAAAGTGAAATGCTTATGTTATTATAAAATATTAATTTCAAATGGAGGTTAATAAAAATTTGAGTATTTAATGCAAATATAAAACTTTACATGTCTATGTTTATTAAAAAATTCTTCATTTCTCATTTTCTGTCTCACTAGCAGTGAAATCAATAACCATAAAATTTCTCACATCGCAGTGAAGCCAGATATATAAAAATAACGTGTCTGTACTTAGAGTGGTAAACTATTTGGGTTTGAAAGAGAAAAATAAATCAAACCTTTTACTTATTAGCAGGATAAATTAAAAAAAAATGATCTATTGGAAAATATAGAAAGAAAATTTTAGGCACAATTGATTTTTCTAAGGTGTATTTATTTTTAAGATAGGTACTTACTAGAAGGAGCTCTGTTAGTTCAATTTGTTCTAGCATTTAATAACAGCAATTAAAACCTTGTCTACAGTTGTCTGTTACATTGAGTATCGTTAATATTTTCTTAAAGATTAACGTATCAGCATTTATAAAGGAAAAATTTTTCACTACCAATATCAAGGCTGTCGAAAAGGAAAGTGAAATGCTTATATTACTATAAAATATTAGTTCGAAATGGAGGTTAATAAAAATTTGAGTATTTAATGAAAATACAAAACTGTACATGCCTATGTTTATTAAAACGTTTTTCAGCATTTCTCATTTTCTTTCTCAGAAGCAATGAAATCCATAACCATAAAAATTTTCACATCGCGGTGAATAAGCCAGATATATTAAAATTACATGTCGCTATTTAGATTAGTAAATCATTTGGGTTTGAAAGAGAAAAACAAATCAAACCTTTTATCTATTAGCAGGATAAAGTAAAAATAATTGTCTATTGGAATATATAGAAAGAAAGTTTTAGGCACAATTGATTTTTCTATGGAGCATTTATAAGTTAGTCATTTACTAGAAGGAGCGCTGTTAATTCAATTTTTTTCTAGCATTTAATAACAGTAATCTCCTCTACTTATACTACTTTGAGATTCGTTAATATTTTCTTAAAGATTAGCTCATCAGAAATTATAAAAAAAGTTATTTACTACCAATAACAAGGCTGTCGAAAAGTAAAGTGAAATGCTTGTATTATTATAAAATATTAATTTGAAATATAGGTTAATACAATTTTGAGTATTTAACGAAAATATAAAACTTTACATGCGTATATTTATTAAAATTATTTTCATTTCTCATTTTCTGTCTCACTAGCAGTGAAATCCATAACCATAAAATTTCTCACATTGCGTTGAAGCCAGATATATATGTCAATACTTAGATTGGTAAACCATTTGGGTTTGGAAGAGAAAAACAAATCAAACCTTTTTACTAAAAGGATAAATACACAAAAATAATCTATTGAAAATTATAGATAGAAAGTTATAAGTACCATTTATTTTTCTATGGTGTATTTATTCTAGAAAGGAATAATTTTTCTTCAACAATAACAATTTTATACAAAAACGAAAGTGGAATGTTTATATTACTTGATGTGGAATGTTGTTGATTAAAATTTGTGCATTTGATCAAAAGATAAAATTATACAGTCGGATATGCATTAAGAAAATTCTTCAGCATTTCTCATTTTCTAGGTCACTGTGAATAAAATCAATAGCCGTAAAAATTCTCATTTTATATATTTTTATAATATGTTTATATATATATTTTTTAATAAATATAAAAATTCTCAGATCGTGGTGAATAAGCCAGATATATCAAAATTACGTGTCACTACTTGGATTAGTAAATCATTAGGGTTTGAAAGTGAAACAAATCAAACTTTTTATTTACAAACAGGATAAATACACAAAAGTAATTTAATGAAAATTGTAGAAAGAAGATTATATATTCCATTCATTTTTCTATGGTGTATTTATTCTAAAAAGGATTAATTTTTCTTCACCAATAACAATTTTATACAAAAACGAAAGTGGAATGTTTATATTACTTGATGTGGAATGTTGTTGATTAAAATTTGTGTATTTGATGAAAAGATAAAATTATACACGCGAATATTTATTAAGAAAATTCTTCAGCATTTCTCATTTTATAGGTCACTGTGAATGAAATGAATAGCAGTAAAAATTGTCATTTCATATTTTTTTATAATATGTTTATATATATATATTTTAATAAATATGAAAATTCTCAGATTGCGGTGAATAAGCCAGATATATCAAAATTACGTGTCACTACTTGGATTAGTAAAATATTTGGGTTTGAAAGACAAAAACAAATCACACTTTTTATTTATAAACAGGATAAATACACGAAAATAATCTATTGAAAATTGTAGAAAGAAGATTATAGGTACCATTTATTTTTCTATGGTGTATTTATTCTATAATGGAATAATTTTTCTTCACTAATAACAATTTTATACAAAAACGGAAGGGGAATGTTTATATTACTTGATGTAGAATGTTGTTGATTAAAATTTATGTATTTGATGAAAAGATAAAATTATACATATATATTTATTAATATATATATTTATTAAGGATATTTATTAAGAAAATTCTTCAGCATTTCTCATTTTCTAGGTCACTGGGAATGAAATCAATAGCCGTAAAAATTCTCATTTTAAATTTTTTGTATATGTTTATATATATATAATATAATAGATATATATATAACCCTTTTTTTTTTTACTTTTTTTTTTTTTTTTTATAAATATATATATATATATATACTATATATATTTATATATATATATATACATACATATATATTATATATTGTATATATATATATATATACACTTTTTATTTACTAACAGGAAAAGTACACAAAAATAAACTATTGAAAATTATAGAAAGAAGATTATATGTGTCATTTATTTTTCTATGGTGTATTTATTCTATAAAGGAATAATTTTTCTTCACCAATAACAATTTTATACAAAAGCGAAAGTGGAATGTTTATATTACTTGATGAGGAATGTTGTTGATTAAAATTTGTGTATTTGATGAAAAGATAAAATTATACACGCGAATATTTATTAAGAAAATTCTTCAGAATTTCTCATTTTCTAGGTCAGTGGGAATGAAATCAATAGCCGTAAAAATTCTCATTTTAAATTATATAATTATATTTATTTTAATATATATATATATATATATATATATAATATATATATATATATATATATATATATTATATATATAATATATATATATATATATTTATATATTATATATTATATATATTTTTTGTTATTTAATATAAATAAAAAATTCTCAGATCGCGGTGATAAGCCAGATATATCAAAATTGTGTCACTATGTTATTAGTATATTGTTGATAAAAAATAAATAATTTTATTTACAAACAATAAATACACTAATTTATGAAAATTGTAGAAAGAAATTATATGTGCATTTATTTTTCTATGGTGTATTTATTCTATAAGGAATAATTTTTCTTAAATAACAATTTTTATACAAAAGAAAGTGGAATGTTTATATTACTTGATGTTGGAATGTTGTTGATTAAAATTTGTGTATTGTGAGATAAAATATACACGCGAATATATTAAGAAAATTCTTCAGATTTTCATTTTCTAGTCACTGGGAATGAAATTCTGGAAAAATTTACCACGTTGTTGATAATGCAATTCCAGCTATTCATATCAAAATTGCGCGACTACTTGGAGGAAATGATTGGTTATGTAGTTGGGTATGAATGAAAAAATAATAATTCTTTTAATAATTGATAGAGCGATGTATAGAGAAATAATCTTTTGTCAAATAAATAAGGGAGATGTTCCATACTGTTGATATCTTGGTATTTCTATAATATTGTTTGTTTCCATGTTTTATTACTGGAAACTGTTGAATTAGTTGAATTTCTTCTTCACTTAAAATAGATAATAAATTTGATTATATGTGCTATTATCTGTATAGTAATGTATTCGAAGAAATAGCAATTATAGCTAAACAATTTTGATATGAATTCTAAGACAGTTAACACATCGCATGTGGAACACGTACTAGTACGTTTTCTGACTATTGATACTTGAGCGCTGGTCACGTACTAGTACGGGTCAGTGTAACAACATGGTTTGTTTGTGAGTATTTTTGGTAACAAAGGAATGTTCTTGTTGCCGTCTAAAAATTTACAAATAAAACTATTTTTAATCAGTTCTGTTACAGAACGGGATTGCTTAAAAATCATTTAGATTTAATAAGTTTTTATTTATCCTTGCGAAAATGATATTATAAATATATATAGTATATATATATATATATGTATATATATTATACATATTTATTTATATTTATATATATATATATTTGTTTATTTGTCTATCTATATATTTGTTTATATATTTCAATATAAAATACGAAAAGTTGTATAAAAATTAAATAATTTTCGATCTATTGAGATTTAAGTGAATAACTAAATTTACGAGAAAAACCGGTACAACTCCGCTGCATAATGTACCCGCACACAATGTGTTAAGTAAATTTAATGATTTAAAAACTTTATAAATAAATAACATATGTTTGAAAATTAATTATCATATTAATTAGTTTTTTCCTTCCATTTATAAAAATGTGAAGAAGCATAAAAGTCATCTTAAGCTGTTAAGATAGTTAAAGATAAAATGCTTATGCTATATTTTAAATTTATTATTAGTTTTTTCTGGATTGCTTTCGCCAATTTAAATTCTATTGTGTTATTTTGAGGTTTACAAAATTGACAATTTAAGTCATAATAGCTTTATAACAAAATATATTTTTCGGCGCAGAAATTCATTATTTCCCTTATTTTGTTGTGAAAGATGTTGCATCGATATTACTTTAGAATGTATATAAAATAATTTTAATATAGATTTTGGAAAACATTTAAAAATAATAAAGTAAATAATTCATTTAAGCCATGTATCATAAAAGAATATAAAGTCCTTAATCATAAAAAATCAAAGTCCTACTTTCAACACAGTTTTCTCTAGGCAGAATATCAGATGCATGTTTCTATGATATTATTTATTTCCCTTCTTTATTACTGGAAACTGCTGTATTAACACATTGTGTGCGGGTACATTTAGTTATTCAGTTAAATCTCAATAGATCAAAAATTATTTAATTTTTAAAGAACTTTTCGTATTTTATATTGAAATATATAAACAAATATATAAATAGAAATATATAAATAACAACCATAAGATTTTTGTAAACAAAAAATATATTTTTAGTGGATAAATTTATAATAGTATCGTAAATATGAAAAATCAAATAGAAATAGTAGTATATAGTTTTAATTTTTTCGAATTATGTTATATATAAACATTTTTACATTATAAAAAAATGAAAAGAGTAATCGTAAAACTAATAATGTAAAAACTAGTTTTTATTTGTCTAAATTTTTCCAGAATCTATGTAGTAGACAAGAACATTCGGCTTCGTTTTCCTGTATATACCGTTATTTTTGTACCCACAAATAAACCATGTTGTTACACTAACCCGTACTAGTACGTGACCCACGATCAAGTATCAATCTTCAGAAAACGTACTAGTACGTGTCTCGTACTCATCCATACTGAATACAACATAAATACTGGATGAGATATATTTGTATTTTTATTAGCTTTGTAGTTTTCTTGTTCTTCTAATTCGTATTCTTTTTTCATATTCTTTTGGTCTTTTAGGTGTACGGAAACGTTCAGGCCTGATCAAACAATTGATTAACCGTATATGGAAGTTCTAAACCTTCCACACCCAATTCTTCTTTCTTATTATCTGTTTAACACTTTTTAGGCTTCATGGAGTTATATCATTTATTATTTTTTATTATATTTATTTACCTCTATGTAAATTGCTGCTTGGAGCGCATTACATAGTAAGTATTTCTAAATATGTGTTAATAATTTATCTATGTAATACTTATTATATAATATATAATATATATATATATATTTTAAATATATGACATTTATATACAATATATTATATAATATTTATATTTATATACATATATATATATTGATATATATATATATATATAAATTATATTTATATATATATATAATATATATAAAATATATACATATATATATATATATATATATATATATATATATATATATATATATATATATATGTGTGTGTGTGTGTGTGTGTATGTGTGCGTTTGTGTGTCAATTACCTAAAAGTAAAGAGAGATTAATTAAATACCCGCATAAATTGTCGTGTATTCTCTTGAAGAGTTTTTGTAATGGAGATGTGAAAGATTCCGTAACATAAGAAATTAAGAACATAGTTAGAATCTAACTTCATGGGAGTAAAGACATTTCTCTTAATTGTACATGGAACGGCAACTTTTAGAGACACAATTCTATAAAAAGAAAGATTATTTATTGTCGAAACTTTTTATACAAAGGGATATTTTATTTCAAAAGTTAATTACATCTGTTTTCCTTTGAATTTTCTTCGGAAATCTTTCGCAACTTCGCGCAGACTACAGTTACAGTTATTGAATTGAAAGTGTGTTTGATTTCGAAATTAATCTTTAACAAATATGAAAAATGTATTTCCAACTAATCCCAGATGTACATAAATAAAATGATTTCAAATTATAAGCTATTTTAATAACTTTGATTACTGAAGTATAGCTTGTGTGTGGCTTTAAAGTTGAAAAGTTCCACTCGAACAAATATTCCATCGCTCGATTAAACTATTTATGCCTGAGGAAAAACGATATTCTCGATTTTCAAATGTAATAGAGAGAAATTATGTCGATAAATTTACGGATGTGTAATTTTTAAACGAGGTTAATTAAAGTAAATCATGATTAAAAATGTGATTAGATATGATTACTGAACTCATGGATTAGGAAGTGTAAGTATTTCTATCATGATGAAGAACAAAAATGAAGAGTTATTAAAGTGAAATTTCTTAAATTTTGTAAATGTGAAGTTTTATTATAAAACTTTAATTACTTAAGAGTTGTTTTAATTGATAGTTTAGATGAGGAATATATTATATTTATTTGAAAGTGACAAATGAAACAAAAAGAAGAGAAATATATATGCTATTATAGTTGCTTTAACAAATGCTTATAATGGGGGTCTGGGGCACTAAATTAAGTTTTATGGTACAATCACTTAGTGATATAACTTTAATCACAGATATATGATTATATGTGAATTACTATATTTATGAACAGTAGTTGAAAAATTAAAAATTTTAATTAAAAAAATAAAAGTTTAAAATTTTTAATAAAAATAAATTTAAAATATTTAATAAAAAAATAAATATTTAAAATTTTTATTAACAACGTAAACATTTAAAATTTTTATTAAAAAAATGAAAATTTAAAAATTTTAGTTAAAAAATAATATAATAAAATTTTTAATTTAAAAAATAAAAAATTTTAATAGTAGTTAGACTTTTGTTAAATTTTTGAACGAGTAGGTCTTTTAAAAGAATTTTTTCACTTTTATGATGAGAAAATGTAATAAATTTATTTCTATTCGGGATTTGTAGAAATATTCCGAACATAGTTTTTAATAATTTATAAAATAGAAAATTTGGATTTTGAGGAATATATTTTTTGTCATAGGTAATATTTTAAAACTATTGCTTTTAATTAAAAATCTCCCAGAGAAATTAACAGAATATATTAAAAAGTTTTTGCTTAAGTATAATTTCAGATATATAATTTTGAATATGCTAAATCCTTAATTTTTTGAATAATTATTAGCCTATTTTTATGTCAGATATTAAGAGAACATAGGATGTCGTGATAAGCAAAATTCAGCGATTTTAATGAAATGCTTACTAGCATGCATTCTACCTATAGACAGAACCAGAATGTTCACAAGCATTACACATTTTATATTTAAAGTGAAATTTAAATTTATTATTCGGTTATTGGATAGTAGATTTTATTATTTTCAAAACTTTTGGCATTGTATAACACCTCGAGATATTTTTAAAGAGATCTATTAATTGATATTTTGCATATTTGATATGGGGTCCGAAATTATGCCATTAGGCAATAAAATAAAGTTTTTGCCTTCAAGTTAGATACAAATCAAATTTACCGTATTTATGAGTCTATAACGTACATCCAGTTCTTTAACAGAGAAATTTGTATTCCCTATATAGACAGAAATTTGGCATGATTGTACATCAATTGATAGAGGATAAATTGAATGAACCTTCAACTCTGTTTCAATGTCATTTTTTTCAGATTTTTCCAGTATTTAGCTCTTAATCCATAGATCTAACAAATCTTATCGATTAATCTATAGTCTACATTCTGATTAATTTCTAGGAATTCGACAGTAACGCGTAGAATTTTCTATGAACTGTTAATTAGTATGAAGTTAATGAATAATGGTACTAACTGGTTTGATCTGATTTGGGAGCGAATTGGTTAAATTTTTGCTAAGAGAGGAAAGATCATATAGGAACTTATTGTTAAAGGATAAATTTGAATTGCTACTAAAATCTATGTCAAAATAGTTATAATGGTATCAAAAAACAACTATTCTACCTTTTAAATCATCCTCCTCCATAGTGTTATTTGCACTGTTGTATAAAAGAAGTTTAATTAAAGGGTGTTAACTCTTAATTTGACAAGATGATTTTTCAAATATCGATTAAAATATATTTAAATAAATAATAATAACAATAATAATAATAATAATAATCAATAATTATAATATATAATATATTTAATATATTATATATTATCGATAAAAATATATATTTATTATAAAGATTTTATGTATTTGATTGTTCATTGTAGCGGACTTAGCCAAATTAAGGGTTAAAGATACAGCAGCTTTTTTTCAGTAATTTTCTTATTAACTATTTTTACAAAGTAAGAAATTAATGACCCGATCTATCCATTTTTTTAAAAATATCTGAAATTTATACAGGGTGTCCCAAAAAGACCGCATAAACTCTGTACAGCTAGATTTCTCGTTGGGAGTACACAAAAACTGCCCAAAGAAGCGTTCCTGTGCTATCCATAGTTTACGAGAAAAATACGAAAAACAAAGTATGACGTCATTTCCGGTGCAAGAAAAAACGCTTTTTTGAACATATCAACAGCAGTATATGCAAGGGAATACTCCTTAACAGTTCGTAAGGCATTTCCATTACATCGGCCGTACATCAGGTACATGTCGCAGTAGTCACGAACGGAATA
Source organism: Pardosa pseudoannulata (assembly GCA_032207245.1). Taxonomy (NCBI): domain Eukaryota; kingdom Metazoa; phylum Arthropoda; class Arachnida; order Araneae; family Lycosidae; genus Pardosa; species Pardosa pseudoannulata. The sequence goes on along the minus strand of CM063504.1, from coordinate 88,813,272 downwards.
CATGCATACCATACGAAGACTACCGGTAGCTGCAAGATGCAGCCTTTTAAATACCAGTTCAACGGCGACTAAACGTCATTCCACGACGCACTCGCATGCATGACTCGATATGCGTGGCTATGGTTTTAAACATTATCGTCTGGAAAGATATGCAAATACTGCTGTTGATATGTCCAATAAAGTGTTTTTTCTTGCACCGGCAGTGACGTCATACTTTGTTTTTCGTATTTTTCTCGTAAACTATGGATCGTACAGGAACGCTTCTTTGGGCAGTTTTTATGTACTCCCAACCAGGAATCTAGCTGTACAAAGTTTATGCGATAGTTTTGGGACACCCTGTATAATAAATAACGTGAATATAATGTTTATTAATGCTACCGGGCATAACTCGAAAAACGATTCATCTTAGAATGTTGAAAAGACTGTTGTAGCATCTAGTTAAGCACCTTCATTTTTTAATTTAACGTAACGAAAAAACCTCGATATAACAGATTTTGATTTTATCAGTCTGTGTTAAATGACAGTGCTCGAACTCTATTATATGATGAATACAATTGGCCGAATGGGTAGCGTGCTCTTCAGTACGGGAGTATGTGTGTTCGAATCCTATTTCTGGCATGGATGTTCGTAGGCGTTCGTAAATGGCCTTAACTCTCTGACTGCTTATCCAGCGATTTCCACGAGCATTTTCAATACACATTTTCTATTACTTTTAATGTCACTGAACCTAGATATATCAAAGTAGTTATTTATAGAAAGTTGTTATTTTTTTGGACTGGGAAAATGTGAAAAATATATCACTAGTTTTCGTTAAACGAAGTGTGCCTAAATTTAAGAAAATACCCTTTTAGAAATATAAAAAGCTAAAATAAGTGATTTTTATAGCTGTGTATTTTGTATTAATAATTTTAAAGCATTATGTTATCTACGTTTTTCATAAATACCGTTTATTTGTTGAATATTTTGTGCTTAATTCAAACAATTTAAGAAACGGTTATTGCCCCTTTATTCACTAAATTTAAAACTCAAAACTGAAAAACAATTTTCTATCAACGTAAGTAAATTTTAATATGATAATACTTTACTCCTAGTAAACACACAGAAGTAAAAAAGGCACAAAAATAAAATAATATTAGAATATAGGTAGATAAATAAAAACTTAAGAAATAACCAGAAAAAAAGATACGAGTATACGTTGAAGCTTAATTTGTTTTGATTCTACTATTGTTCGAATAAAATTAATGAAGCACGTAATTCAATGTTAAGCACTTTTATTTTCCTCTGTTATTAGATATATTTTTTTAAAGATTATATTAATAAACTTTTCTGTCTGCGATTTGTTTAGCTATGTTTAATTTGTTGGGTAGCTGAGGAGAGTTGTTTGTGAGAAGCTATTCTTTCCTCATGTTATAATAGCTAAAAATATATTTTTTTTAGGTAAATAATGTATGTTTAATGAATCATTTTTGGTCGCAATTTAGGACTAGGCTTTAAAAGAAAAAAAATAGCTCCATTTTGAATAATAATGATTTTTGAAAAAATTAGCTCTTACTTTAAGAAGCTAAAATGATACCCATTTTTGAATTACCGACGAGCGAAAACGAAGCGATTCTTTTCTTTCAAAATATAGGCATTTTATCGTCACTGAAACCTGCGAAAATTGTCAGGAGGTAGAACAATATATTCTGCATAATACTCTTCAGAAATTTGTACAGAACTCATGCTTACTTTAATTTGCGTTTCTTATATAATCTTTTGTATACATATAGTGTTACAGACTTCAAAGCTGGTTCGGGATGGACTTTAAGCAAGACAACACTAAAACAATTATTTATTGGCAATTAGTTGGAAAATACAATGTCAGTAATGCATCAAGGTTAAAGTACTGCACACTCGTACCAAGCTTACAAAATAATCGCAAAACAACTCGAGCACAATGCCATGGGCTCAAGTACCTCTTTCCGCATCAAACAAAACAGAAGCACCGGTAAAAGACAGCACACCGTGCTTACTTTGTACACTGAGAAATCTACTTAACGACTCTCCTCGTTTTGGAACTCAGCCTGCTTTATATAGGCCCGAAGAAACTGGTCGAACATTCCAGATTATACCAGAAACCGGAACCGGAAGTTGTAAAGTATCGCCACATTTGGCAAAATTTAGAGACATTTGGCGATATTTGGCGACAAACTTGGGGACAAAAATAATTTGCCAAAACTGTTACCTGTATCTCGCCAAATTGGCAAGATACCGGTAACAGTTAAATTTAATATAAGACTCTATGGGTATCTCGCTAAATTGGCGAGATACCCATAGAGACTTATGTTAAATTTAAGGTTCACTAACAAATTCGTAACATGGCGTGATGTTTTGCAAGATAACTGCGGACGAGGAGCAACGTCTGAGCCGACATATAGTTATGGTTTATCACTTAAGTCTCGATTTTCAGTAATCTAGTCATCTTTTTGCACAGAGCATTTCTCAAAAGCTCTTAAATTTCGTAGTAGAACTGTTACCATCTCAAAACGTGGTGTAAAATCATGATGAAAAATGTAAACATCATCCCATTTTAATAATATTTATTACATTAATCGCATCATTGAATTAGACTCATATAGTCCTTTAGTATTCTTTATTAGGCGATTGAAATGCGTCGTAAAACTTTTGCCCCGTTTGTTGCAAAATTTCATGCTAAGCTTTGTGAAATTTCTTACTTAGGTTATGTAGTAACCATAACTTGATACCTTTGCCGGTTCATACGCAATTTTAAAAGTTTTATTGCTATTTAAACACACCTTGTAGATAAAAACGTATGTTTTTACTGGAGTTTTAACGAAAATTTTCAGTTCTTAAGACAATCATACAGATTTTTTCAGTTTTTAAAGAAAAAGGTAACATTCTTCTAGAATGAATTTATATAAAATTTTGTTCTTATATGCGTCTTTATAACTGGAACCCAAAATTTGCAAAAGATAGAATGTTTACACTCATATGATTATCCCGAAATGCTGACATTGTGCATTGCATACTTGGGATAAGTAATAACGACCAGTGACTTTTTGCATTGATATTAGTGACGACGCAACATTCAGCTGAGAAAGTATTTTCAATATGCACAAGCAGCAAGTTATTCCTCATAGCAAATGTCACCACTATATCCCTCATAAATATCAGCAGAAAATTTTTGTGAACATCTGAACAGATATTCTTGGGAATTGCGTGGTAAGCCCTTACATTTTTCCAGAACATTTGACTGACCTAACGTACCGTATCTTCTGGTTTTTTCCTGGAACAAGTGGTTTTCATTTATTGCATGCTGTCCCACACTTCATTTAGAGATGTATGTGGTTTATGAACGATGGTTCCCAGCACATTTTTCTTGTACTGTTCGGAACTTGTTGAATACAACATATCCAGCATGATAAATCGGGCTTGTCGATTCTGTGGCTTGGCTTTGAAGCTCGCAGGCCTTTACCCAATGGGTTTTGTCTTCTGGTAGCAAATGTGATATTTAATGTACGAGACCGCTAATAGTTTAACTAAAGTTGTTGTCCCAGATAGAATTAACTAATCATTAAGAATCGAGAGGATTCGCCAGTCATTGATTCTCCAGTGAGAACTGAAAACAGCAACACACAGCTATTTTGAGAATTTGTTGTGGGTTCTTCTCCGAACAATAAATCAGATCATGCATTTTTTGGTATAGTTCACTCGTTTTCACTTTCACTGTTCTATGTTCAGGCTGGAATTCTAATTTTGAGTGAGGAATGTGACCGTGTTTCCATGGTAGCTATTACTTATATGGATGGGTATTATTGATCCTCTTCTTATTATTTTTTTATCAAAACATATTAGGTTATCCCTGTTAAATGCCTACATACATTCCACTAACATTTGTTTTCCTTTCTACATACTTATTCATAAGTCTATAATAATTTACACGCATGTTTACTAGGATATCTACCTATCTACATGAGCTCATTTTGAGTTGGTGAGGTAGCAGCAGTCTGAAAGAAAATTTGATGCTCTTAACACATTAACTGCCAACCATGACATAGCTCATGTTAAGAAGATTGTTTCAGAATAGTTTTGGCAGCTATCGTTTTATATAGTCAAATACACAGAGACTGTGACCGACAACGCTGAACTCAATATCAGTTAACTTCGAAGGCTAGGCTACATATGACCCCCCCTCCTGGAACTATTAAAATACCGAGATATCGGTCACCGGGTAATACCATGACGAACAATTGGTCAAGTGTTTAAAACTTATTGTTTAAGATTAGCATAGGAGTATTCTTGCACAAACTAAACACTAAATTACCTTTTAGATATTATTAATAATAATAAACTTAAAATTTCTCTCTGTTTTATAAAAGGAATCTTTAATATAAGCACATACATTTGTGTTTAAAAGTATGACGTCACTACGTCAAATTTTATTTTAGGCCGAAAGTAATCTTTACGGTAATGCATGCAAGTGTTTTATACTTAATCCTTGTTTAACTAATAAAAGGACCGTATGTAAGTCATCAGAGTATTCTGCCTGTATTTGTCTGTTTTTTCTTTTTTTCTTTAAGTGTTCTGCAAGTTGCAAGGAGTGTACACACTTTAAAGATGTTTCGATTAAAATAAGTTTTATCTTAAATTCTACTTCTGCTCCTTCATATTTAAAAAGCTCTGCATATTTTAACCAACGATTTGGTCCTTTGGAATTTACTTTTACTCATTATTCAGTTGGAAATGCATAGATGTCTTGAAATAACACGCTTGAACAGATACTTACAAACCATTATTCCTTAAGAAAGCATTTTAAGAAAATTAAAAGACATTTTTAATCCTTTTACTTTAAGGTTGCAAGAACAAAATTAAAAAAAAAATTCTGGACTCATTCGGTGGTTTTTTTTATAAAAGAAATAAATGGAATAAGGGAGCAGTGAAAAAAAAAGATGCCGGAGAAAGAAATACAGAGAAAACATTTTGAAGATTGGACATTCTAAGTATTTGTATAGAAACATTTGTATAGAGTTAATTTTTTTTTAAATTAGTACTTAGAGAATTACATTTATACTTTGCTTAATGATAAATATTTGAAAGTTAATTTGGAATATTTTATCGAAATCTTCATTTCACCACTCGAATGCTAAATTGCTAAAAAATTATTTAAACTTTAGTAGTATATGTCGCAAATATTTTATCAAGTTTATACTATCTTTTTTTAAGTTTAAAATCACACTTCTCATTTCTTTCAATAGATTTACGTACTAATAAAATAGATATTTATAGAAGCAATTGAAAAGACTCATATTTAAAGTGTCATGCAGAATGATTTATATTTTATACTTGAATAGTCATTAATGATAGATACTACAGATACATTTTAAAATATAATCTTTTTAATTCAACTTCAAAATAAAATTGTGTATTAGCTTCATTATAAATATGAATTATCTGCCATTGGTTGTTGTTATTAAGACTACTGTTATCACAAACGATAATTTTATTAATGAAATGATTTCATTTAAATTTCAGCAGACCAATCTTTAATTTTTCTCTTTGTTTGCTTAAAATATTACTTTGGTTTGATTATACCAGCAACATGATGTATACAATAGCTAGCTTGTCTGAGGCATGTTACTTAATACTTGGAGAAGAACCTCAATCCCCGGGGACTGACTTTTTACTTTTCGTTCAAGCGGTATCTATCATTGGGGACTGACAGTGAACTTTGTACAAAAAGTCTACTATTAGTCTCCAAAGAATGACATTACAGAATGAAAAGTCCACTGTCAGTCCCCTTGGAAAGACACGTCGTATTTAATGAGTTAAAACAAATTCTTCAGGGTTTAAAACATTCACGGTAACGCTGGGTTTATCAACTGCTAATTCCGTCTTACAATCATAGTACTTACGACTCTGATAAACATAAATAATATCACATACAATTTTTTAAGTTAACAAACTTTCAATTAAATTTAACTTTAAACTGTGGCACTTTAGGGGTTATAGAATAAATAATTAAGAAAATCTATCTGCATTTTAACATATTTACTGCCAATCCCGAACCAGTCTGCAAAGTTTGTTATCACTGAATAGCCAATTACGTGAGAGTGTGGTGTGGAGTGATTCCCCAGACTCCAATCACACTCTAAACTCGAGGAGAACAAGACTTCAACGCTTATTCTCCTCATTCAGTCGGCATTACATATTATGTGTTCATGTAAATATGTATTGCTATATATTGCTTTTATATCATATGTTTAAAAATATATGTATGATTCTGGGACGTACAGCATAACTGTTTTACACAATACAAAACGATGCCAAAAATTTGACATAGGAGCTATTATGCAAATTATTATTCAATTAGTTCTCATACCCAGTGATTTCAGATGGAATGCTCTTCAAATAGCATTCTGAAAAGGATTCCATCTTTAAAGAAAATTTACATGCTTTTTATCAGTTATCTTAAGTTATTAAAGTAGCTTTGGCTATTGTTAGATTACCATGGGGACTGCAAGTGAAGATATTGCACATCACGAAGTGTATGATATCAGGAAATGTAATAGGAGGGATTGCATTTTCTTTATTTCTCTCCAGACTATATAAGCAAGGTTTGTTTTGGGGACAATGTGTAAGTAAAGTAGAGAAGACATTTAGTTATACTACACCATTAAGTTTTAAGTATTGCAGTATGCAACAGAAAATGGCAGTCATGCTTTAAGTAGAAAATTCAACGTTTAATATTATTAGCAGTCAGCGTGCTAAGGAATGCTCTGCTCGTACATACAGCATACTGTTTTACACAATAGAAAACGATGCCTAAAATTTGACACATTAGCTACTATGCAAATTATAATTAAATTGGTTCCTATACCCAATGATTTCAGATGGAATGCTCTTTCAATAGCATTCTGAAAATGACTTCATCCTTAAAGAAGTTATACATGCTTTTTATCAGTTAAGTTATTAAAGTAGCTTTGGCTACTGTAGCATTAACGTGGGGACTGCAAGTGAAGATGTCACTCATCACGAATTGTGTGACATTAAGAAGTCACATCAGAAAGCAAAGATTGTTTTTGTGACAATGTGTAAGTAACGTTGAGAAGACATTTAATATACTAAACCATTAAGTTTTAAGTATTAGAATATGCAACAGAAAATGACAGCTTGCTAAAGTAGAAAATTCAGCGTTTAATAACATTAATTTATTTAGTAAGCAGAATTGTATAAAAGAAATGCAATAATAATGAAATATAGATGCAGCAATACTACTGTTGGGGAAAATTTAAATTTTTTCATATTGAATGCTTTTGTATAAAAGAAATGCAATAATAATGAAATATAGATGCAGTAATACTGCTGTTGGGGAAAAATTTAATTTTTTTATATTGAATGCTTTTGTATAAAAGAAATGCAATAATAATGAAATATAGATGCAGCAATACTACTGTTGGGGAAAATTTAAATTTTTTCATATTGAATGTTTTTTTTTAATATTTATACCTTATGGTTGTACGAAGTAATAAAAATTATTCTGTTCGTAACAGGTCGCACGGGTTTTTGGAAAAGATTGTTGAAGTTAGAAAGATAAAAATTCTGTCAAATCTTTTGCTGAACGTACAAAGTTATTTTATCAAATTCCTCTCTGTAAAAAAAAAAGGCGCTGGCTATTTAGTAGCAAATATTTTGACTCAGTGTCATGATTTATTTGAATTCGTAACAGTTTTACTCTCTGTCTTAACGAGAAAAGTTATTGCAAATTCAAATTGACCATACTTCTGGTATCACAACAAAATCCCTTTTTATTTTAAGAAGTCTGATGTATGGACTGACAGTTAGAGAATAGCTATTATAGAACAAAATTTGAAAGCTTCATTATATTTAATATTTAGAAGGATAAAAGTAATTTGTAAACCCATTGATTTAAAATAATTTAACCTTGGTATTAATCTAAACAAGAGGTTGAACTGATTGAGCAATTATACTTCGACAAACAGAACTCAAAATCGTTTAAATGATTTTACTTTGAAAAAGTAATGGTGACAGTGTATTTTAAAGGTGATTATATGTACTTTCTTTTATTAATATTAGAAAACTTGAAATATATTTTATATATTAACCGCTGAAAAAATGTTGCTTGTGTACATGAAAAATATAGCTATAGTTCACAAGAATTAAAACCTACATTTGGAATAAAGCTTTTTTTTTAACTTTTTAATATTAGATTCCTATAATTATAATTCATTAGAAAATAAAGTAATTTCGAAACCTATTTATTTAAAAATATTTAAGAATGATATAAAAAGTTATTAAATTGATTGAGTGATAATATTTTGATGAACAAGAGTACTAAAATAAGTTAAACTGGTTTGACAACCAAAAGTAATGTTTAGTAAATACTTTAAAGGTAATTATATGTACTTTTTTAATGGTACAAAACATGAAATACATTGCCATCTTTTCAAGAGTTAAAAAAAACATTGCTAGAATGCTGTTTTATTTTACTAAATGTCCGTTTAAATAACAATTTTACAATTAAAATACATATACCGTAAATTATTACAACCGGAACAAACATGTTATCTAATTAAAGCAGTCACATCTTATTAGAAAACTTATGCCTAAGGTAACAAGAACTTTTGTTACTTTGGGTCGACATAATTAAAATATGTTTCGTTTGAAGATACGGGGACGTTTGAAAAATGATGCCAACAACTAATTAATAGAAACACAAAATAAAAACTGTAATTAAAGACAAGTTTACGTATGAATGCTTTAGTGAGTAGTTCGTAATGTGATGTTAAGATGAAAAGAATGTAATAAAAGTTCATTTGTGTCTTATGTAAATATAACCATAATTTTAAATCTTTCAAATTTTAATAATTAATACGTTATTTTTAATTAAAACTTTTCTCAGGTGAAATGAAGGGAACAATTACATAGTGATTTGTTTACATGAATGTACACACAGGGAAAGATGTATATTACATCCTATTATCCCTTTTCTTAATCTTGAATCTTTCGATACACTGGCTAACACATTGTACATGAATTAAATTCCGTTAACTTAAAATATCAATATTTATTTTTTATTTTTTATAATGTTTACATATAACGAACGTATAATGTTTTCTAGTATTAACTTTTAATTACGAATACAATATTTAATTTTTACAGTTAGACTATTTTACTATAAAATATATTAAAATATTAAAATTATTAATATATTTATCTGTTATTTTTAGTTGGACAATTTGTCAGGCGAATTTAAGTAATCAGTGTAAAGTTTTATATTAACACATTATGTGTGGGTACATTTTTCAACGAATTGTACCGAGAGCCGGCATTTTGAGCGTAAATTTAGTTACTTAGTTAAATCTCAATAGATCGAAAATTATTTAAATTTTTCATCAGTCGCACTGACTGATGTAAAAACTAGTTTTTATATCTATAAATTTTTTCCAGAAATTTTCCAGACAAGAACATTCTGCTTTGTTTTTCTGTATATACCGTTATTTTTGTACCCACAAACAAACCATGTTGTTACACTAACCCGTACTAGTACGTGACCCGCGCTCAAGTATCAATCATCAGAAAACATACTAGTAAATGTCCCGGATGCAATGAGTTAAAAGCTGTAGATTAATAGTAATTAATTTATAATATATGAGTGCCCTTCACTTATTTTAGCTATAAAGCAAAATATGACTTCTATTTTCGAATATTTGCTTAGGTGGGGACTACACAGAAGAATTCTTTTCTTGATATAATGGCAACATGATGGGATTAATAATTAGACAAATACAATGAGAGTTTGAAAGCATTTTCTAAATGCTTTTATTTAATCTAGAAAAGATGCCTTAATTCGGCAGATTCTGTCTATCCGCTCCTGCAGCTTTGTCAGTGAGATGATTTATGGACCTGCGGATTTATTCTGCTAGTAAGCCACTAGTACAAGAAAGTGTACTAAAGTTTTCCAATTTCATAATCAGGATTTTAAAAGCATCATTCCAAGCCTTAAGAACTTGGATAAACTAATTAAGCAAAATATTCACACATATTTTGCATTTTACGCATTTGAAAGAGTTATATGCTTTAGTTTGGAACAATACCGTCAATTGTTTTGCTGTACGAGGGCTACTTAGATTGGTATAGGTTACTTAAATCCAATTCAAAATTTTAAAAAAAATTAAAACAAATAATTCTAATCGTTTGTGTAAGGAGTTTGGACCCAACGACCTGTGTTTCGCATATGTGTTCCTTTCACGATATCTGCAAAATCACCCCCTTTCACCCCTTCTACCCGGCGTTCCTTGGGGAACTAGAAGTCTGCCGCCTAAGGGGGGGGGTGATAAGGCTTTTCGGAAGTGTCGCTGGTTTGTTCTTGCAGGGCATCTGAAAGGAGGATTTTCCCTTTTCGGAAGGGCTCAAGTTTCCAGAAGCTGAGCCCCCCGAAGAAGGGAGAAAAGATCTGCGTCGGTGGAGTTCGAAGAGTCGAGGTAGAGCATGCGACCTGTCCCTGATGTGATCTCTCTGTTTTGATGTAAGAGAAACACTACATCGAGTTTATTCGGACATGGTATGCTCGGTTATCTAATATGGTTAAGACAGTCTCCGAAACTCAGAACTATGTTAGTTTTGTATATGCTCTAATTTTTCATCAATGTTGTAAATAAATTTTGTTTGTTGTCCTGAAAGTTTCGGAGGTAATTTAATGCATCCTCAGAGACGACCGAACACACCTGTGCCATTAAAGTAGGCGGGAGGTCTCACGCTAGCATAGCGCCACAGAAAGTGGGTGTGTTGCAATTTGTTTCTACAATAATCACATGAGCAAATACGTTATTTTTTGCTTTATAATCATCCTAATGTAAATCACTATTTTATCTGGAGTTTACTTGACCTTGAAAAATGTTTTCATCTATAAATTAGTTCTGCTATGCAGCTTCATTAATAAAAAAGTAAATTGATTTCTTATTAGATTAATTTTATTGTCGTTTTCATATTAAAACACTCATTAAAACTTAAAATAGTGTAAAATATCACAAATGTTGGGTACTTATTGAAAGTCGAGTACTAATGTCCATTTGTCTCTTAATGTTTATTTCAAAATTTGTAAAATTCAAACAGATATATAGTAATTTCTAATTAAATAACTTGTCTGAAAATTTGTACTGATATTCATTGATATATTTTCTTCGATTTTTCATCAGAATTTTTAATTAAAGGCAATCGTGCTGAAAATAAGATAATGTCCCCAGTATCCATTTTTTTACTTTATTAATATTAAAATATTTGTAAGTAATATTTTGGCAGAACCCAAAGAAAAATTAATTGTAATATTTCTATTAGTTTATAAATTATGCCCAAATTATAACAAATTTTAATTTTATAATTTTTAATTTTTTAAATTAGAAATTTTAAAATTTCAATTATTATATTATCATATGTAAAATAATGCACGTATAAGCATATTTGTGGTAAAAAAATCATTATAAAACAATTATGATTTTGAAAAGTATAATTTTCTATTCTGGATTCTCTTAACAATAACGTGCAAAAAAAGATTTTATATAATTTAGAGGATTTAGAACTAAAATAAAATTTGTAACGTTTAGAATGAAACTCATCACTTATATGTTAAATGCCATATTTTAAAGTTAGAAATATTAATGAATTTTTCTAGAAATCCCATTAAAAACTCCTTTAAAGAAATTGTTATGGATCTATGGATTCGATACTCACTTAATTAATAGGATGCTCAATTTACATTTATTGATGAAGTTCGAAAAATATTAAAAGGAATCTTGTACCACTATATATCTGTGAATGAGTTTTGCTTTTGAAAGATGACTATTCTGAAGCTCCATTTAAAAAATTTTAGTGGAAAGAAATTGATAAATGGCAAATTCAGTTTCTCTTTTCAGAAAAAAAGCTTTAATGTCAATCTCCTACTTATGAATTATTAATGGACTTAATGCATTCAATTTACCAATGAATCATTTCTAAAACTAGCGTTTAGCGAGATAAACATATCAAAAGTAAATTATGAAAAATCAAATTTTTATTATCTTAGATATTTTAAATGGAATGCAGTAGTAAAAATTTAAGTTATGTTCTTAAATATAAGTAATTCTCCAACTGATTTAAGTACGTAAATAATTTCTATTTTTCAAAAAACTCCTTTAGTTTTATTTTTAAATCCTAGAATTTTATCCTGTTTTTATCTAACATTGTTACTGCAGTTAAACCTACAAGACAACATTTTAAAAATTTATTTTAAAACCAACTAAGGCAAGTAATACATAAGATTTCATTTTAGAAAATATTTATTGCTCATTAAAGTTATTTTCTGCTTTTAATAGTTTATTATTTTATTTACAAAAAGTCGCGATGTTTTGTAATCCAAATGTTAAAACGTTAGTATATTATTTTAAAGTTAAGGTATTAATAACTAAGATTTGTGTTACGTTAAACACTGAACAGCAGAGTGGTAAAGTAGGGCAATAAACCAATATTTAATCATTTTGAGTATTAAAAGAATAACTATATTCATTACTTTCTCTCATCTTCTGTAGCACTACAGCCTTCTATAGGCCAAGGGTGCCTCTAAAAGTTTCTTTCATCTGGGACCCTCCGCCACCACTGGTTGACTCCAATTTCATGCAGCGTTTTCTCAACCATATCAATCCATCTGGCGTTTGGTCTACCTCTTTTCCTTTTTCCATCAACTTTTTGAGATGTAACTTCTTTTTGGTGGGTTTAAGTCATTGTATCTATAAATGTATCCCAACCAATAGAGGCATGGTATGAATAGAGGCATGGTATGGTTTTCTTAATAGTTATGGAATTAATAAACTATACTCAATACAAAGAAAATTTCTGATAAAAATCCTGCATACCTATAGAACAGTATCAAACCCAGTATTAAACTTATTATCAGGAATTCCACCAATATTCATAACAGCCAAATATTTAACAAAAATTTATGAATTGAAATACAGAGGATCGAAAGAAACTTATCAGGGAAATATATTACAAGCAGAAAATAGAGAATTGAAAAATTTGAAAAAGAACAATAATCCAATAGATATCCCCATAAATCTAAAATTATATTACGATAAGATCCAAGATAATATAATAAATGAAGGATTAAAAATCTTTACAGATGGAAGTAAAATGGAAACAGGAACGGGTTATGGTTATGTAATAATAAAAAGAAATAAGATATTATATACCTGTAAAAGAAAATTGCATTGTCATAATACTGTATTTCAGGCTGAGGGGTCTGCAATACTTGATTCGCTCAGAAAGATAAAAGAATTGAGTGAAGACAATATATATTTATATACTGACAGTCTTTCAGTAATCAAGAGCCTTGAACAATTAGTACCGAAATCCAAATTAATTACCGAGATACAAAAAGAATGTAAAAACATGAATAACCGAACAATTAATATAATTTGGATCAAAGCTCATACGGGGAATACCGGTAATGAATATGCAGATATTTTAACAAAGAACGCCACGAAATCAATAAATTACAAACCAATACAGCTCCCGGTATCAATATTTAAAAAATATATGACAGAAAACATAAATAAAGATTGGCAAGATTATTGGGACAATAGTGAGAAAGGAAGAGCAACCTATACTATAATGTCTAAAGTAGAACAAAAGTTACAATTCGAAAATAACGTATTAAATTATTTCATTATCGGTCATGGAAGTTTCCCAACTTTCTTGTACAGAATTGAAAAATTAGATTCACCAAACTGTAAATGTGGAATGATAGACACCCCTCAGTATTACATGCAAGTAAGATGTAATCTCGTTCCGATGTGTATTAAAAAATACGAAAACGAAACACAGATCGAATATTTAAAAAAAAATAGACAATAATCGTAATCATATTAAAAAGTTAAAGGAAATTTATAATATATTAAATTCAAATTACTCTTATATACAAAATAAATTTTAAAAATTTTAAAATGAGGGAAAATACTGATGAGGGTAAAAATAGTGATAGTGATAAAAAAAGTGTTTTTTTAAGTTAATAATTCAGTGTATAACATTAAAATGAATAATGTCGAAAGGTTCTCCCCACCCACTTAGGCTTTTGCATCCATAAACTTCTTCAGTTGGATGTGGGTGTGGGTCATCTAAGTCTAAGTATCCCAACCACCTTTATTGATAGATCTTTATTGTTTTCCCAATATTTGGTAGTCCGAATTTAGAGTATATTTCATGATTAGAACAGATTCTCCATACATTATTTTCTTTAACTGCTCCAAATATTTTTCTTAGTATTTTTCATTCAAATATTAATAGCTTATTTTCCTCAGATTTCTTCATAGTCCAACACTCGCTTCCATACATGATTATTGGCTTTAATAAAGTTTTATAAACATTAATTTTGGTTTTTATGCCTAAGTGTTTTGATTTAAAGTGATTTCTGAGTCCGTAATAACATTTATTTGCCATATTTAATCTGTTCCTAATTTCAATTTTAATGTCATTATTTTTGGTTATAATTGAGCCTAGATATTTGAACTGTTCAACATTTTTAAAGCTGTAATCTTCTATTGTCATTGGTTGTACATCAGGTCTGTAATGTGTTACTGCCATAAACTTTGTTTTTTCTATATTTTTATTTTTTTGTCAATATTTTTAGCTGCTGGTTCGAGTGCAGAAAAAGCTTCACTTACTGATTTCCGGGTTCTGCCAATTATGTCAATATCATCTGCATAAGCTTAGATTACTTTCTTTCATAGCATTTTTAATTCTTTTAAAGTAATGATTCAGTACATGATTTACCTATAACACACAAATGAGTAAAAGCATTAATAAGACGGTTATTACACTAGGTTTTTTTGCTGTTATAAGCAGTTGCATTCTTTCCTAAAAGAAATACTTAAATATCTTAGAAACAAAATATGGATTAGATACTTTTAAAATATAACCAAAGCCTATATAATGGCTTTTAAAAATAATTTAATTCATTGTTCGGTTTTAAAAAAGGCAAAATAACTTGCTTCTTTAGATTTACATTGATCAGAAAATTTTGCTTTGGACAATTATTTGTTTAAAAAATAATTTTGCAAATATTATATCTTCATCACTTTGTATTTAACTTTTAAAATTTTGCTTCTATTGACTTCACTTTATTTCTGCTTTATCCGGTTCTGAAAGGTTATATTAAAAATATTTACTTTTTATGGTTTTGATTAATATAGCCTTAGCATTTTAGTTAAGGTAGTATTTTTAAGCAACTAAAATGTCCTATGGTTTAACACAAATTTATAAATACTTTCCTTTATATGCAAAATAATAAAATGCATAATTATACTTAAATACATATTTTCTGGTCTAATAAATACAAATTACATGCAGTAAAACTTGTATATAATAATACTATCTATTACATTCATATTGATATTTCATTTAGTTTCACGTAATTCTTTAATTACTTAACAGTATTTTGTCCTTTTCTACTGAAATAATCCCTTTTTATATACACCTGTCTATAACGAGAATTTAACTTCTTTAAAATACTACTGGAACTCATTTGCAATGCCTTCTTAGAAAATGATACAGAAGTGTTCAAAATGGGAAATTATCTGAGAAAACTGACACATATTTTTCTATAATTTTAATTTGAAATAAAACTCAGCATTACAACTGTATTTTACTCATTTATTATTGTTAGTAAAAATTTCAACTAAAATTGTAATCTGTCGAATAACGGAAGGAAATATATTACTGTTATCAAACCATAAAAAGATAACTTATTATTCTTCTGCTTTAAACGAACAAACTACATATAAAAACACTGAAGAAGAAAAAGACTGTCTCTAATAATAATAATCTGCATTAAGGATTGGTATGAAATGTAATGAGACCAAATTTGGAAAAATATATTTTCAATTCTGATAAAAAAATTTGAATTCTTCCAAACTGAACCATTGGCATGGACACACATTTTTCAATGTGTTTCCACGCTTGGAAAAAGAACCGGAAGACTTTTCAAGAAGCATTCTTCAGTGGGTCAAAGCCACCTTAGACTTCTGCTTGTTCCCATGGTGATATCTTTAGAGAGTTGTCTTTACCTAAGTAAACGAAAAAAAGTCAACTACAGCTACATCAGGACTGTAGAAAGCCTAAATAAGCCTTAAAATGGCGTTGTACAGAAAACCAAGGTCTGTTGCCAGTTATCAGATTGTCCGAAAACTGAGGCTCTTTATTTGCTGAAAACATCTTCGACAACTAACAAATGGCTTTTTCGTTTGGCTAGAGTGTCAAAAGCTTTGGAACGAAGATAACTTGAACCTTTCTCATCTGCATATCCTCGGTAATGACGGTGTTCATATTGTATCAATTTCAAAGTGATCAGTGATTTTTAGAAAACTTTTAAACCGCTGGCATAAGTTGAACACATCATGCACACATACACACTGTCCTTGTTTCTGCATTAAGGACGCCATGTACAATGTTCAAATTCCATACCCTCTCAACTATCGTTTAAACACTATTACCACCTCAAAACGGTAGTTTATAATAGGTTGTCCCTCTAGAACACTCTCTGGATCAAGTCGAACATCTTATGGCCAATTTAATGGCGTAGCACTGTTTAATAGAAAGTTGTATATTTGAGCTTCGATGGAGGTGACAGACAGGTGTCTATTTAAACAACAATACTACCACTGGGAAGCTCTTAAACAACTGATGCAACTGACACCCTGTGCACTTTTAAGCTGATTTACCTTACCATCGAATAAGCTTAGAGCCAGCGTGGAGAGACGTACAGGAACGTCAACCTCAATACTTATAATAAACCCTCTAACAATATATTTTCTAGGTATCATTAAAGAAAATCTATAAAAATTCATTATATGTTATATTCTGAATCTTTATCACCTTTACAACACTTAGAAGCTATCGAAATTGAAAAAAAATATTAGTTAATTAAATTCTTTTGTTTAAAAAAGGCATAATAAAATTAGCTTATATGAACTTTAAAGGTTAGTTTTTGTACAAAGTTAACCTTTTTAAAAAATATTATCCTTATTTTTCTGTTAGATAAGAAATTAAAATTATCGTTAAAATTCTACGGATATTACAACACAAACTCAAAAACGCTACAATGTAATTTCTGATTCTTTTTTGACTGAAGTTAATAAAGCAAAGTGATTTCAAGGACTATCAAAACTTCGAAAACAATGATTTTTTTTCAATCTTATAAGAAACTGTAAATTTGGTCAAAGCTTTTGCAATCTCAATTACTAACGTCTGGGTGATTTCAGATTAGCTTCGAGTTTTGTTGAAGTTATAACCTCTAGACATGATTAAAATTTTCCGCTTGGAAAAACAAATTATTTCTTTAGTTCACAGAGTAATAGTTGGAGCAAGAACTCCACCGTTTGATGAACATATCCTTTGAATATAAGTACGGGAAATAATGAAGCAAGTGTAAGAAAGATATACTGCTACGATCAATGAAGAATAAGTTGAATTTACGTAATAATTCACAGGTAGTATAGTCTCGAGTTTTACCAGAGTTTGTTTACACAAGACATGTTCAGAACTCTGTGTTTAATAAATTTACTATATCATATATTTTCCTTATTTAATATCACAAAAGGAAGTATTGAATAGTGACTTTAAAAAAACTTTTTTACTTCGCTCATTCTCTATACTATTAAAAAAACTAAAGCAGACATGATCATCTATGGAGAAATTAGCATGAAATAAAACATTATTATGATGTCTTTAGTCTGCTTCATCAGGAGCAATTTTCGACAATCAGCAAAAGGTAAAAATACAGGTTGCATAAAAATGAACCAGTTTTACATTGTAAAACTTTTTTAATATGAACGTATAAATGTAATGGAACAAAATGCAAAATATACAAAGTATGAAAGTTTTATTAAATGTCTTAAAAAAGGTTTTATCTATCCACCATAAGCAATATGTATGTTACAAGATAAATTTTTAAATAGTCGATCACTTTGGTCTAGATCATGGCATTAACCGATGCTTTTAACATTTTGTGTTGGTAGCATATCTTTGAATAATTTTCACACATGTATGGGATGGTCGACATCAATCTTAAAAAGTAACTTCACTGTAATTATTCAGTTAGTCTTGATAAACTGAAGAATACAAAAATTTTAAGTTAAACAGATTCTATATAAACAGATATATATTTTTTATGAGACTCTGTAAATGGGCACCTTCTCTACATTTTAAATATAAAGAGTCATATTGTGGCAATTTCCTGAACTTTGAGGGAACACTAGATCAAATGACATAACTTCCATTCACAACTTTTATTTTTCCATAAGTAAATTAAATTAGAATCAAGTTTTTTTTTAAACATTTTATTTAATTAATTGAATTATTTAAGGCATTTATCATAAACCAAAGGATGATGTTCCAATTATCTCAAAATACCTCTACATTTTAAAATTTTATTTTGAAACAAAAGAAGTCAAGTCATTCGTAAGATTTTATTTTAGAAAATATTTATTGCTCATTAAAGTTATTTTCTACTTTTAACAGTTTATTATTTTATTTATAAAAAGTCTAGA
>CM063504.1:88772179-88789679 GCA_032207245.1 Pardosa pseudoannulata | reverse complement strand
TAATATATATATATATATATATATATATATATATAGACACACACATATATAAATATACATACATATATACACAAATATACATATATACAAATATACATACATATATATGCATACATATACACGTATGTATACATACATATATACATATATATACATACATATATACATATATATATACATACATACATATATATATACACATATATACATATATATATATATATATATATATATATATATATATATATATATATATATGAATATATTTGACATATTTAAAGTGCTGTTTGACTTCATTTATTTACTACTTCATTTTCCCTTACTGTATCTCTGTACTGTAAGAGATTTCACTGTATAAAAATTTATACCTTACTTTGACTTTTTTCTCAAATACTCGTACACACTCGTATGTGCTAAATGTACACATCTACTCATGCAAATATATCGGATATGTGTTTTTAAATGAACTCTTGACGAAGTTACAAGCAGTTATTAATGCACTATTGGGAGAAAAATAAAGAAACTATATTACAAATATAGTTACTTAAAGTAAACTTACAGTTACTTACAATAAACAGATTACTCTTAATTGTGATTATTTATGCGGTATTTTTCGAAGTAACTACCTTGCGATTCATTGCATTTTCACAAACATTCTGTCCCCTTCTTAACCACTCGCTTTTGAGAGTGGTTTGTAAACCATCTCTGTACCTTTTTTGTGCATGCTTTGTTTTTTAAATGTCTGCCTTTTAACCCTCTGGCTGCTCATCCCACGATTTCCACAGCAACTCAAATATAACAAAATTTGCTCATCCCGTTCTTTTTGCGGGAATGTGTTTTTTCCTTTAGTGAGGAGTGCATTCCGCCTTTTCAATCTTTACCCAGTGAAATAAATTATATACAGTATAAGACTTTGTATGAATATAATTATATGAATAGATCAACAGTTATATTAGATAATAGAATTATCTAATATAACTGTTGTATTTCTATTTATAATCTATTATTATATTATAAATAGAAATTAACTGTTATTCAAATAAAATTTATTAAAACAATTTTTGTGACAACATCTGAAATTGGTTTTTTCATACAGCTTAGTTTCGCATGATAAAAATTTATAAAAAATCATTTCTAGAAAGAAAGAAATGCATATTTCAATTCTCGGTATATGTAGATTCAAAATATGAAAAAAAAAATACACAATATTTGAAGCGATTTCGGTTCACAAATTGCGCAGTCAGAGAGTTAATGATTCCTTGACCTATTGAAATAAAGATCTACAAACTGCCCAGCGCGAGATCCGGACTCTGTGGAGATCGTAGCGTCATATCTGCGTTATTCTTCAGTAAAACCAAGAGTTGGTGGACTTGAATTATTGTGACGATAGACCGTTGGTGGTAGAAACACTCAAACAAGCTAATGTTTAGTCACGTGTCACTTTGTCATATCAGTCTGCTTGCGATTTCATTTATCTCCGTACCTGTATTTATAAACTTCTGTTGTTAGTAGAGGCACCAAGGCCAGGTCCTAGCGAGTTGGAGTGGAAAGATGGTGTAATGTATGTACCAAATTTATAAGCGTCAAAATGGTTATCAACCAATCTATTTACAAGATCTTATAAAGGAGCCAAGATTATACTGACTATTAAGGATTGGTACTAAGTTACTATAATTTGTATTAAAAAAAGGATGTAACAGTTTTATGACAGCTGAGCTGTTCTTCTAAATACGTAGTTTGGTAACTGAAGTTACTACGTACATATATTTTGTATTATTACAGTAGAACTTTTTCTACTGTAATAATATAGTACTTTCTTTACATCAGTAGCATCACGTCACTTAACTGAAAACTCTTCATTTATAAATATAATACTAGTTTATTTTGAAGTAGAATTAAAAAAATGGAAATAATAACTTTTTAATTTTGAATGGAGGAATAATTACTTAATATTGTATAACATTTTCTAAAACAAATTTTTTAAATTAACATTCTTTAATTTTATAAATCAGAATATTTATTTCTGAATATTTATTTCTAATAATATAGTACGTTCTTTACATCAGTAGCATCACGTCACTTAACTGAAAACTCTTCATTTATAAATATAATACTAGTTTATTTTGAAGTAGAATAAAAAAAACGTAAATAACTTTTAAATTTTGAATGAAGGAATAATTACTTAATATTGTATAACATTTTCTAAAAAAAATTTTTTAAATTAACATTCTTTAATTTTATAAATCAGAATATTTATTTCATTAACTTAATTTAGTGTAAAAAATTCCCCCTTTTTTTTCTTGAATGCTAAAATCTTTATCAAAACATTTTGCTTCGAGTAATAGATTTAATTAAGCTTCGTTACATGATGTTTGAATATATTTGTATCAGAAGATGTTCTTGTTGCAAAATATTCAAATTCATGCATCCGAATTTGAATATTATGCAAAGCATGGTATTTATATGGTTCGTGGGATTCGACGGTAATATCTGATGAGAAGAACCAAGTTAAGTGAAGTATTTTAGGTAACATGATTAATGATTTGAGCAAGAAAAATAAATAGAATAATTTAATGAGAGTCTATTTTATAATCCAATATTCAACGAGCTTTCAAATTTTCCTTAAAGACGGATAATGAACATAATCAAATTAAAACAAAATATTTCTGGAAGAACGAAGAAGACAGTTTCTTGTTTTTTTGTAATATTTCATAATTTAGTGAGTAATGTTTAAAAATATTTGTCTCTTTAATGAATATTTAATGAATTTACTGCTTGAGAAAGATTAAATATTTTATTGCCCGTTTTGTTAACAAAATTTTTCGTCAAACGTTGTTTGCCTTTAAAAATTATCTCTCTTATGATCAATTTTTAATCTTCTTAACTTATTTGTTTTGATTTAAAATTATTCAGAACTCATTTGCGATTAAAATGATTTATAATGTAGAATATCGTACTTATTTTTCTTATAACTTCTAATAGAACCCACTTTATAAGTATAGAAACTGAAGCATGGTCTTTTTTTGTATGACACTTTGATTAGGATTATTTTCTTACTGCTTTAGTATGAGACCCATTCCAACTTCTATAATTATTCTTTATTTTTAGAAATTTAAATGGTTGTAAATTGGACAGAATTCAAAATTTAAATGTAGATATATCAATAATTCCTAAATCTACAAAGAATAAGCTACTTTTCTTATCGTATTATTTAAAACTAGCGATTAACCCATCATATGATGGGATCAGTAAAATTTTTAATTTTCCAGAATTGTAAAGTACCCTATGAGGCAGGTAAAAAAAAATGGTTTGTTTTTTGGCTGAGAATTATTTTGCAACAAAATATTACCTTAAGAAAATTTTTTACGTAATATGTAAGTTTAATAATAAAACGTATGGAAATAATGCAGAAGATATTTAAATAATCTAAAATAAATGATTAAATGAGATGGTTAAAAGAATGACGTCAAAATGCTAGAAAAAAAATTGTTATTTTTACCTATTTATTATGTGACTATCATATAGCCCGTTATATGACGGGATCAATAAAATTTTCAATATTCCAGAATTGTAAAGTACCCTTTAAGGCAGGTAAAAAAAATGGTTTGTTGTTTGGCTGAGAATTATTTTACAACAAAATATTACCTTAAGAAAATTATTTACGTAATATCTAAGTTTAGTGATAAAACGTATGGAAATAATGCAGAAGATATTTAAATCTAAAATAAATGATTAAATGAGATGATTAAAGGAATGATGTCATAATGCTAGAAATTTTTTTTTTTATTTTTACCTATTTATTATGTGATAAATCGATACATTTAATCACCTGCTCTTAAATTGGAGCTTGATATAATAATGGTAATACTTGAATTTAATAAAAAAAATCATAAAAATTTGAAAAATTGTAAAAATTTAAAAATAATAAAACAACTTTAGGAATAAGAATTCAAAAGAAAAAGCAGAAATTATTAAATTAATTAGACATTTACATAAATTCGGTTACGTCGGGGGCAGAACCGTTAATCTGAGAAGTACGACGATCAAATGGGCAGACACTCTATCCCATGGGCCAGCTTACACGCGGTGAAGGAAATCGTTAGAATATATAAAGGTCAAGTAAAAACAGTCCAGAAATTTAAATATTGCACTCCGCCCTCGCCATCCTATAATAATGAATTTAGTATAGAATAAGGCTTGAAATAATAGCATTAAATGCTCGAAAAGTAGGGGATGAGGTGGATTTCGAACTCGCTTTAAATTTCACTAATCCTAACTCATAAAAAATCCAATATGGATGCTTGTATGTATTCCAGGTACAACCGCTTCATAAATTCGCGGACAGACAACTTAGGCTATTATTATATAGGGGATAAATTGATACATTTAATCACCTGCTCTTAAAATGGTGCTTGATATAATAGTGGTAATACGTGAATTTAATAAAATAAAAATAATAAAAATCATAAAAATCTGCAAAATGAAAAAAATTTATTTTAAAAATAATAAAACAATTTTAGGAATAAGAATTCAAAAGAAAAAGCAGAAATTATTAAATTAATTAGACATTTAGAAAAATTCGGCTACGTCGGGGGCAGAATCATCAACCGGAGAAGTATGACGATCAAATGGGCAGACACTCTACCCCATGTACCAGCTTACACGTAGTGAAAGAGATGGTAAGAATATATAAGGGTCAAGTAAAAACAGTCCAGCAATTTAAATATTACGCTCCACTCTCGCCATCCTATCAATAATGAATTTAATATAGAATAAGAAGGAGAATAAGGCTTGAAATAATAGCATTAAATGCTCGAAAAGGAGGGATGAAGTGGATTTCGAACTCGCTTTCAAGTTCGCTAACCCTAACTCATAAAAAATCCAATATGGATGCCTGTATGCATTCCAGGTACAACCGCTTCATAAATTCGCGGACAGACAACTCAGGCTGCTATTATATAGGGGATTTATATTTTGCAAGATTAAATTCCTTTGAAATTCATAAGATAATGACGATACAATGCTTGGCTAGGCGAGAAAAGCATACCCAATACAAAAAGTCACTTGTTAGCTATTGTATAAAAGTTATTTCATATAGAACTATAAAATATTGCAACTGTAATACGATATCTGATCTTTAGAATTTACTCTTAATATTTTTATAATGCAACATTATTATGGGTGTTAATGAGTTTTAGTTAATGAATCTTGAACAAGAATGAGATAATACGATTAATTAAATCTAGAATATCAAGCAAAAGTAATAAATTAATATATAATAAAAAACTTTCGCATAAACAGGCAAATGAGCCACTGCTAATAACAAACTGTATTAAACAAATACATATTTTAAAAATTAAAACAGTATTTTTCATAATAAATTAACTGATGCAATTTTTAATAAAATGTAGCGTTTTTGTTGAATTTTATTAATATTGTTAATTATTTGTTAGAATATAGTACGACCATAAACTAAAACAGCTAATTTTATATATAGTAGTTTACAAATCTGTATGTTTGTTAAAAGAATTGAAATGTAAAGGAAAAAACACAGTCATAAATATTTATAAGGGTGGTTGGTTGAAATTTAGTATAGCTAATTCCTCTTGAGACAAACTGCGCCAAATTTGCGGGAAAACCCAATACAACAACACAATTTATATATTTATAAGGAGTTTCTGATAAAACGGCAAAGTTTTTAGAGCATGTAAATTGCCTTTAAGATAATCTGTTAGATTGAACAGAATGTAATATGAACAACAACAAGAACAAAAAGTTGAAATGAACATATTTGGGGAGTTATATTTTATTTAAGAGAAATTTTCATACCTAAAGAATAAATAGAGCGGTGGTTAAAATAAATGTCATAAGAAAGTATTCATATTCACAAAATATATTTTTTAATAAAAAAACAACATATTTCTAAAGATCTTACCTTCGAACTGACGGACAACGCACATTATTCGGCTGGTGTCATCTTTACATAGTTTCAGTGCATGTTGCAGATGAGTATGGACACCTAAAATAATATTTTTGTGAGTGAAATATTAGTTTTTCAAAAATTAAAAAGTGATATTTCTAAAATAAAAGTCTAGATAAAGACATCGATGTAAAGAAAGGTTGTTCCTTTAAGCTAAATTAATAAAAAACTTAAAATCACTTTAGTAAACTGATAGTTACAAAACATGTTAAGTGTAATTCTTATCACTGAAATGTATTGATACGCTTGTGTATTTATGAATATTAGTTCACATAATGGTTAGAATATTCCTAACTTGAATATGCAAAATTTATGTTGATTGATTTAAGTTAACTGGTTTAATACAGATGATTAAATTTATTAATAAAAACTGCTGATTATTACATATATTAAATTATCATAAATATATTATAAATATATCATAAATATTCATACATATGTATGAATGGATTGTTTTTAAAATATTATATTAATTTTAGATACGTAAAATTACATACACATATATATTTATATACTTGTATGTATATATATATGTATACCTTTATATATTCGATCTGGCATTGTAGTCCAAATAAATGTTCGTTTATTGTTCAGAAATGCAGTTTCATATGTAAAAATATTTATAAACTACATTTTTACATTATACTAAATTGATTTTAAATCGTAAATTTTAACTAGAAAACAAAGAACTAAAGATTGAACAAAATATTTTAGTTTTATACCTAAAACTGATATTTCAAACTTTTTATTCAAATTATTTAACATAAATGTATTTTCAAGAATACCCATAAAACTTTTCATATTTAATTTTAATCTACTTACAACTTAAATCCTTCTAATAAGTAACAGTTTAAAGAAAAGAAGAGAAACTTAATTCAACTATTTTAATAAGAAGGAAAAGATATTAAATACAATGGTTTCTCTCAAGCTGTCAACTTTCAAATTGGTGCAAAATTGAAAATATAATTAATGTAAAATATTTAATAATATATATATATATATATATATATATATATATATATATAGTGTGTATATGTAATAGATAAAAAATTATCAGCTGACTTTAATCTCACTGTTAAGATGTGAAATTATTCATGTCATTTTCCCACTCCTTACGATGGCGTTTTAATACATAATCATATAAACATTTGTATCTTGTATGTGTCCTTCCAATATTATTATGAAAATAAAGGATGATTGCTAAATGTTTTCTAGATGTTATAGTCTCAGTAATTTGTCCACGACATAATGCCATTAATCTTCTTCGCCAAGCTAAGCTTGACAACTAAAAAATATGGCCATCCCAGCTTTAGATCCCCTCAAGAACCAAAAGCAACACTTGTTAATGTAGGATTGATTCCTAAAACCTTTTCTACAGTCTCATGCTTTGACAAAACTCAGATCGGTTCAAACCGCCGTACTGTTCTTAGCTTCATAAATAATTATTTTTTTAGACTAAACTTAATACCTTATAGCTATTTGTCTTGTTATGAATTCAAGGATCTACATTTTTTAACCTTTCCTGTTTTACGTTTTTATATTTCTATTTTTTTGTCAACTTCATGTTCACAGTAAGAATTAGAATCTAAGAATCAGATTCTAAGAATCTAAGAATTAGAATCTAAGAATTAGAGGTCTTCGACCAGAGAATCCTGTTGACAGATTATTCTGAAAATATTGGGAGCAATTGATAAATTGGTTAGCAAACAGTTTTACTGGTATTACATTCTATAGTCAAGAAAAGCTTTCGAAAAGAAAAAAATCATTTTTGTTCCATACTTACCAGAGAGTATAAAAGGCTGTGATTTGTCCTCTGTTTCTATGAGTCCTTCCTGTATTGCTATTCTAGCTCCGTATTGGAGAATTCGAACAAGTTTTTCTTCTTCTTCTTGCCAGTTACCTTCTTCGGAATCATCGTGGATTTTGTTCAAAGGCTCTTTGTACCTATTGAAAATTTGATCTTTAAGGATATTAAATTAAGATTTATCGAAAAATAAGTTAGGTATCCGTGTTATCTATTTTTGGAGCTTCTTAGAGAGGAGAAGTCAATTAAACAGCCAACAACTAAGAGGAAATATTGCATTTTAGTAAAAGTCATTTATCCTTTTGATTATCTATAAATTCTGTTTCTTTTTTTTAATATGAACTATATGATAGTTTAAGGTAGTTTCGAATAAATTATTTACTTTTGTTATTTAAAGTAACAAACTTTTAAATGAAGAATTGAAAAAAAAAATAACTATACAAATAACTATTTTTGTTTATTAAAAACTAATTTTATGCTAAATGTACAATTTTTTATGTAAATAAATTTTTTTTTATTACATTTAATTGAAAAAAAAAACAGTTGAAATATAATGAATTAAATTTTTTTATCATTATAAAAGAATTGATAATATTGATTAATTTGAAAGATATTTATTGTATAGACACATTGAAATTTTGTTAGATAAGATATGAAATATTATTATTTATTTGCATATTTCAAAAGTTTTCATTGTGGGTTTAACTTGAGAGATAAAACAAAAAAAAAATTGTACAACTGTAATTGTATGATATCGTATAACTCGACTAATGTCTGAAGTTAGGAAAGTGAAGCATTAATCAGAGTTATAAATTTAACAGTAGGTTTAGATTTTCTGAAAGACATTGCAATTGTATGCTCAATAATGGTCATTTGTGCAATTTTTGGTGGAGCGGATATTTTGGAAGTCAGAAGATTGTCCTGAAACCATGTATATTTCGTTTGTATTGAATTTTCCTACTGTTTATCAATTATAAAGTAATGAAAAAAGAGGTGCAGTATGGACAGGTGCTTTATACGTGTCCATATAGTGTATAAGATGTATCAGGTCTCATTTCTCTAATTTCACCTTTATGTTAAAAATTTAATATGTCTGTGGAGTATGGATTCAATTGTATCCATGTTAACATGCATCACTCGATACAATTTAAAGAATTAGACAAATGTTTTTAGTTATACAGTAATGAAGAGTTGAAAATATAAATTTTTGTCGTATATATAACGAGTTAGAATTTGTTTTCAGAAGCCCGTATCGATGATGTTTTGTTGAATGGTTTTTTTTACTTAATTGATCTGCATTGAATTAGCAATGGGAAATTATTTTTTTTTTGTGACGTTTAATGATTTTTGTAGTCTATTACTTAATTTTTTTTTAGAGATGTCAGACTTTATTTTAGAATGTATTCATCTTCAATAGTGTTAAATGTTCTTATGGGAAAATCCAAATTTCATCGATACCTCGGTGATACTGTGTCAAATCACTCGTTCACAGACTATAATACCACTTTCAAATTCACTTACATTTTGATAAGCTGTCATTTTAGCAGCGTAACAGATCTAACAACTGTGCTAGACACGTGTTGTCTTGTATAGTCATTGCCGACTGCAGCGCCGTATTCTGATTGGGTTCTTTTCTTTATTTAGGTACTGCATGCCTATACTAGTTTTTTCGCTCTTCAGTGTATATTGTTTCACCTAAGAAAACTTTCATAAAGTTAGAACTTTATTAATAATCTAGGAAAAACGTTATTCTAAACAAAGCAGACATTTTTATTTTGCAGCAAGTTAAAAATAGGATATTTAAAAAAAAATATTTTCAGTTTAAAAAGTACTATATTCTCTTACAGAGTCTCAGGATTATTTATGAGTCTGTGTTCAGGGAATTAAAAAAATTGAGTAAATAGAATTGGTTTATATTTGGTTTATCTGTAGCAACTTTCGTCCAATGTTACTATACTACTCCATACATTCCTGTTGAAAGTATAATTATTTTTTTACTTTCGTTTATACTCACGAAAGCTTAAATGTTTTTGACAACACAGGGATTAAAAATAAGAATTTCTGAAACTAATTTTTCTTAATCCTACTTAAAACGAATAAAAAAAAAGAAATATAAAACAAATATTCGATAGACTACTATAACTGAATCGAAAAATTCCTTTTATTCTTTGGAACTTCTTTAATTAAAGTGTAATATATTTCCACAAAATTGTTAATTAGATAAAAAGAGTATTAACTATAACTAAATATGATTTTTAGAGTCGTGTCTAATATAGACTCAATTTCTAATAGTGAAATAATACAAAAATATTTAAGTTTATATAAATTTATAAATATATTAATGAAAACTACTAATACAAATATTCGTAATTATTAGTAAAAAATGTAAAAGAATATTTCAGCAATTAAATATTTATTTTAGATTTTTTTTCAGCTGGTATGTTTGAAATATATAGATTCTGTAATATTTACTTTACGTTAAAAGTATTTAATGTTCATTATAATAAAAGTTATGATATTCTTGGGAATATTTAAATTGAAATGAAATATAGAAACACACAAATATGTTTTCATGTTATACTTTAGGAAAACGAGGATTAAACAGTAACAGAATATTCATTTTTAGAATGATGTCTAAGATAAACAAAATTTCTAATTGTAGTAAAACATAAAATAAATTATATTCAAATTTATGCAATTATTTGTTCAAATTTGGATTATTAAAGAAAAGTTAAACTATTTTTGAGTTAATTTGTTCTGTGTTTCAAAAATTACTTTTCATTTTCATGAGCTGCATTAAGCAGCTCATGAAAATGATAGTTTTTTCGGCAATTAAATATTTATTTTCGTCTTTACTTTCAGCTGGTATATTTTACATTTATAGATATTGAGGTGTCTATTTTCTACTAAAAATGTGGAAATTTCGTTACTTTTAAAATAAATTTTACAGTAAGTTTATACTGTCCTATGTATTAATATGCAATAATGTGAGAAAGACTTAAAAGTATCATAAAATTTTACATACGATTTTTAAAAATATAACTGAGCAAATTATTTCACTACACTATTTAATATTTAAAATATATAAAAGAATTAATTATATGTAAATAATTTTGAAAATTATAATACTATGAATATAATCTAAATTTTAAATACTACACAGTGAAAATTAAAAAATATAGTAGCAATTATTAAATCATTTAATGTAAAATTGTAAAATATACAGTAACCGACTAACTCTCTTAATCGACTGTATTTAATTAAAAAATATAAATGCAAATATAAGCCAAAAAACAAACAAACAAAAATTATAAAATTCAGTATATATATGCATTTTGAGCATATATAAGGAACATAACTAATTGTGTTTATGCAATGTGAAACAACAGCTACAATATTGATATTTGATTTTCTGATTTAGCAATTTATATGTGTCAAATAGTTATGTAAAATCTGTCACAAAATGGTTCAATGATATGTCTCTGCAAAGTTTACATTAAATTAGAAAGAAATAAAAAATAGAATTTTTAGAATTTTGTAAGTTGTTGGTTTGATCATGACACATATATAAAAAAAAAAAAAAAATATATATATATATATATATACATATATATATACATAATACATACATATATATATACATATATATATATATATATTATACATATATATATAATATATATATATAATATACATATATATATATATATATATATATTATATATATATATATATATATATTTTACATATATATATACATACAATATATATATATATATATATATTTATATATATATATAATATACATATACATATATATATATATATATATATATTTTATATATACATATATATATATAAATATATATATATATATATATATATATATATATATATATATATATATATATATATATATATTATATATATATATACACAAATAAATATATATGCATATAAATAAGCTTTAAAAATGACAAAATGACCTTTCCAATCATGGATCTGTAGTGGAGTAGGATTTTTTCAACTTCAGAGCCTATATTAAATTTATGTGTTCCATTCCCTTTGGAATATTTCGAATGATTTATATAATGTCCCATTACAAGTTGCAAAAGTAAACGATAATGTTCCCCTGCCAAGGGAAATTCGAAGCAATTTTTTATCAGAAATATTATTTTTCCTACACGTTAGTAGATAAAACTGCCAAAAAGTAAAATTTCCGAGGCTTTGATTACACTGAAGTACATTTCTAACAGAATCACCGAGAGGAAAATCAGAACTTGTTTCATCTATCTAACGGTTCTATTTCATCATAATCCCATCATAATATAGTTAGTAACTACGGAGTTTGTTTTTTTCCCGAATGAAGTAATTTCGATGTAGGAAGCAATTGATAAAAGTAGTAATGGATATTTGCATTGATATATATTTTTAGATGTTAAAATATTTAAAAATGAATCCACATATTTCAAATGTTTAACACTTTGACAGTTTCATTTTTTTTCCAGAATTCGGTAAAAAAAATGTCACATTTTTTTATTGCATTCTTTTGTTCATTTTACATTTTTAAGTAAAGATATGTTATTAAAATTAACATTTCTAATATTAAGCATTTATTACGACTTTTTTTCTTTCTATGAAAGCATAATAGAACTGAAGTTTACCTTTAGTCTCATCGATATCCTAGTTAATTATTGGAATTCCAGTGAAAGCAAATGCAGGAGGCGGATCCGAAGGATTATCACATTTATTTTAAAAAAATTGTCTTGCTTGACTGATTCCATCTGTACTACTATCAGAGTCATTACTATCCAGGTCATCTAGTTAACTTTCGAATACTATC
This sequence comes from Pardosa pseudoannulata, assembly GCA_032207245.1. Lineage (NCBI taxonomy): Eukaryota > Metazoa > Arthropoda > Arachnida > Araneae > Lycosidae > Pardosa > Pardosa pseudoannulata. Next base: position 88,777,052 of record CM063504.1, on the reverse strand, counting down.
TTTTACAGATAATTTAGTTTCTGATTCCGAGTCACAGTTCGAATCACAATAAATTAGCTCCCTACGCTCTGAATTATCCATTATTTAAAAGTAAAAACATATTATTCAACTCTTACATCAATAAAATTATCAGGTTGTTTGTAAAATATAACCAGAAAGCTATACACTGAAAGATAACAATTCGTCTTCTTATACAAACCATGCAAAAGACCTCGCTTTTGAACCAATCAGAGTAGAAAATACAATAAACTACAAACTATCAATTACTGGTCATCTATACGAATAATTGGTTACTAAAATTGTAAAAAATAGGGCCGAAACAGTGCAAGCGAAAAAGAAATTAGATTTCCCGTACGGCGTACAGGCAAATCTGTAAAGGTCCAAAAGCTGTGCCCGTACGGCGTACGGGCAAAACAGGAAAGGGGTTAATCGAAATGTTTAAATAGAAACTGATTTTCAAAACCCATGAATTTAGGAGAGATAACTATAGTCGTCTTTGGTTAGGGAGATGTGGGTTGGTTGGTTAGAGCTTAATGGCACTGCATCCTCCTGGGACATATTGTGCCAATCGCAAGAACTCATTAATGAACAAAATATTTTAAAAATAATTTCAAAGATTAAATCTTAAAAACGAAGCGATGAAGCATCCAAAGAAATGAAGAGAAATGAATGTAGAATTTAAAGAATGAATTAGGTGTGATTATATTATCAGATATGAGGATAAAAATCCAATGACTTTTAAAAAGGTAAAAAGTTCAGGATGAGACGACGCATTTAAAAGACATTTGATATCAGAGGTAGCAGATTTAAAATAATGGAAACGATGTTGATTAAAGATAGGACAGTCAAACAGGGCGTGTTTAACAGACATGTCGACCTTACAGATTTTACATGCAGGTGAGTGATCTCCGAGTAAGTGATGGTGATATGTGAACAGAGTGTGTCCGATACGGAGACATGTGAGAATGACATCATGCTTTCTGGACAAGAGAGAGTGCCACTTTTAAATTTTTCGCTTGATATTAGGCCAAGAGAGAGTGCCACTTTTAAATTTTTGGCTTGATATTAGGCAGTTTATTATCAATATTTACATCCCAAGCGCTCTGCCGAATTTTATGAAACCAATCTTTTATATATTTTTCTGCTAGGGAGAGGAACATAAAGGTTCTCAGTTACAGATTTTGCTGCACTATCAGCCATTTGAGAGATGTGGGAGAAAATAACATTTTAGTAGTTAAATACCTAGCTTATGTATTAGTTAAAATAGCCATTGTGTGAATTTTTATACTTAGAATAGTATCTTAGATTATCACGAATTTGAACACTGCAGGTCTTCCACTAATGGCAGAATATGGGTTCTACTGAGACAACAGGGTTTCCTTGAGGAATCAAACCTTTTGTGAATGTTTAATGTGCCCATGAATCATACAAAATAAAAAATAAATGTAATATAGGTACATCTATAATATTTTTAGAACATTATGAACCTATAGAAATATATATAGAAATCATGTAGAAATCTATTATCATATCATTATCATACATAGATCTATTATATAGATATCTATACAAGGAAGTAATGTGGTGTCCACGTCAGAATTTATTTCAGATGCGATAATATTGAGCAGATACACACTTAAGGAATGCTGTATGCAATATCATATTTTTCAAAAATTATAGGAGACGAAAATATTTTCATGCTGTTCCACCGAGTACCTGCTTCAAGCTCTACCTAGAGAAATAAAAATGGGCATATACAACGAGAGGGGTCATAAATTTTTCAACTTTCTCTCTACTTCGAAAGAAAACGTAATCTGTTTGCTACTTTTATGAACTGTTTTACTGTGACCTGAAACGCTATGAAAAGGAAGTATAAAACATGGTAAAATAATAATATTTTGTTTGGTATAAGAGAAGTATATCTTCAAGGAGAAAGAAAAGAAGATTTTTTTCTTATATATTTTCTCTTCAATATGATACTGCAGTATGATAATTTAACTTTTCATGTTTTTGTTAAATAGTGTAATTAATGAAGGGTAGTTACAGCTTATACCTTTATATTATAATGTTCCAAAACTTTATTTGCAAAATTAATCCTAGAAAGTAATTCTTTATAAAGTTATTCCTATCATTACATCTGTCGTGGCTGGTTCGTAAGAGTGCAAAATCTTAAAAACAAAACAATAACAAAACTTTATTTAACGAATGAGCTGCCCTACGCGGCAGATGCGTCCTTACTCGACGCTGTCTCTACACAGACTCCGTTCATCAACAAACACCGCGCCGCTGCAAGCAGCGCCATCTATTTACAATATTTATATCAACATTACAAAATTAACCTTTTAAAACAAAATTTAAATCCAAACACTACACCCCCACGTAAGATTTGCGTTTATATTCACACACAAAAAAATAATTAATAAACGCAGAACTGAATTACAATTACTGTTTGGATTTAAAACGAAAACCAATTTTTTTAAACATATCATAAATTTTCAAAACACTGAAGATATCTTAAAAAAACTAAGGCCTAGAACTAAACAAAGTATAAGCAAGCATACAAATAAAACAATTGTATCAATAAGAAATGCAATGGTAAATACTAAACACTTATCACTATAAATGTAAACATTTCAACTTCTAGACATTTATAAGAATACTTAATATATAACTGGATTAAAAATAGATTGCAACACAACATAAAGTAAATTCAAGTAAAAAAAAAGTTAAGAGTCACTCATCCTGGAAACAGTCTTGACAAGCGAGAAATTTATTCCAATTTATTCTGGTCAGCTCGGTGTTTACCTGAACCGATTATATGTCCCAGGTAAGCAATTTCCGATTTAGCAAATGCACACTTTTGAAGATTGACAGTGAATCGAAGCTGTTTAAGTTTATCTAACACAAGATTAAGGTGTTTCAAATGAGTAGAAATGTCACTGGAAAATATGGCGATATCGTCGATATATGCCCGACAAAAGTCTTTAAATGGTAATACATCCTTGTTCATCTCTCTCTGAAAAGTAGCAGCAGCGTTTTTTAATCCAAACGGCATAACTTTAAAGCGATATTGTGCTCTGTGCGTCTTAAAAGATGTAAGATCTCTCGAATCTTCATGCATAGGGATGGACCAATATCCTTTCAGGAGATCCAGCGTCGTTATTACGTTTGCGCGTCCTATTGAATATATCAATTCTGTAGCATCTTGCATAGGAAAATCATCAGTTTTCGAGACCTGATTCAATGCTCGATAGTCGACACACATTCGCATTGTTCCGTCCTTTTTATTTACACACACTATTGGGTGAGCAATATCTGCTGAACTTTCTTCAATAAGACCGAGTTCTAAGAGCTCTTCTATTTGCGTGTCTACCTGTGATTTTAAAGATTCGGGTATTCTGTACACATATGGCTTTTTCCTTTCTTTGCCATCTTCTAATTTTATTCTATGTGGACCAACTTTGGCTATTTTCACTTTTCCGGTGAATATCATCCGATGACGAAGTAGCAAGTCCACAATTTGTTTCTGTACTTCCTCAGATAGATGTTGTAAATCTAATTTATGCATCATTTCACTAAGCTTGTTTTCGCTTTTACCTCTAGGAGAAGCACATATTTCTCCAAAGTCTTTATCGTCTTCAAATATCATGCCAACCGCATTAATTCTTGGATAATATTTCCTTATCTTATTCACATGACAATGTCGGATCTTTCCATCATAAAGCTTCACTTTATAAGAATGGGGTGAACAGTGTTCTATAATTTCGCCAGGTCCAGTCCATCTTGCATATAACTTGTTCAATGAATCTGGAATCAACAAATAAACTTGTTCTCCAATTTTAAATTCCTTCGGCACAGCTCTACGGTTAAAGTAGTTAGTATAGGTTTGAGGTTTCTCGGAAGCAATAAGAGATGCTTGTGCGGCGGCTCTTTCAAAATTAATTTTTTGCTCTTGCAGGTAATCAACTACTGATTTTTCCATATTCAATGGGATTGCAATTTCTCCACACCAACTTGACTTTAATACGCTCAAGGGTCCACGCGCTTCACGTCCATACATTAATTTAAATGGCGAGACACCCGTCGTACAGTTAGGCACTTCTCTGTAAGCAAAGAGCATATAAGGAATGTATTTATCCCAGTTGCTCGGATCCGTCCGAATTACTTGATGAAATGAATTTTTCAGAACTTGGTTGTACCGCTCGACCAGTCCATTACTCGCAGCATATCCAGGTGTAGAAAATCTACTAGAACATCCCAACCTGTTGATGAATTCTTGGGTCAATTTTGAGGTAAAATTGGAACCATTATCACTCGCGATAATATTGGGAATACCAGTCCGCATAAAAATATTGAGTAATGAGTCACAAGCCGTTTTAGCAGTTAAAGAACGTAGCGGAATAGCTTCTGGTCATCGTGAATGTTGGTCTACGAGACATAAAACATATTTGTGTCTTCTAGCTGACGGTGGATCAATGGGACCAATAATATCCACATTCACAACTTCAAATGGCAATTCTGGACGAAGAACAGGAGTAATCGGAATTTTATCTATCATCTTCTCCGGACTTCTCAACTGACATTCTTTACATGATTTGCAAAATTCTTTAATATCATTTTTCATGTTCGGCCAAAAGAAACTATATCTTATTCTTTCACTAGTCTTTTTTAATCCCATGTGACTTCCAAAAACAGATTCGTGAGCCAATTTAAGAACTTGTTGTCTTTTACTTTCAGGTAAAACTAGCTGATTTACCCTTTCATTTAATGTTTTATCTTTGTGAAATATGAGTCCATCCATCATAAAATAATTTCCTTTACTCAGGGCTAACTCCTTTCTCACCGAAACCAAAGTTTCGCACTTTGATTGTTC
>CM063504.1:88707179-88764679 GCA_032207245.1 Pardosa pseudoannulata | reverse complement strand
CTACGGTGACACACTTTTTTTGTTCGTTATCTGGCAACGTTAATATCCATTTTATGAAAGTTTTCATTATGTACAGCGCGGATTGCAATAGTTGGGTCTTGCACAACTAGCTGTTACACCAGTCATAAATAGAAAATTTGAACATTTTCGTCTAATAGTGTTCTAGTTATGGGAGATACCTACGCACATACTTACGTTCATACCTCCAGATGTTTTGACGAAATTAGACAAAATGCATTAACGGGTGGTCAAAATGAATATTCAAAGCTTTAAACTTTTTTTGTACTTCCATTCAGAAGTATCGTAGAAACTAGTTATAATAAGTTTAGCATGGTCAAAATGGGTAATTTGATTGAAATCTTCCCACCCTAACTTTAGAGATTACAATGCTTTCATTTCGTACAATAAGTAAACGAAAACTAAAATTCTAAAAATTCCGAAGATTACATAGCTTTGAGAACTTTAAAGGGATAATCCTTAAAACAACGTAGAATTAGTGGACGATTTAAAAGTTTATTTCGAAATAATTTGAGGTTATACATATTTGTTTTATTATCTAGCACGTTCTAATATTTACGATAGTTGTTTATATTTACGATATTACGATAATTGTTTTATTATATAGATATTACGTAATTCATATAAAATTCCTTAGTTATTATTAAGAAATATACAGTAGTGACATCAGTTCTTACCCTGTTGATCCATTTGTTCGGCACTGTGTCTCCTTCAGCACGTATCTAGGAGGCAGAAGATTCGTGTCCAGCAGGTAATGATTGTCTAGTAAAGAAGCATCCAGTCCAGCCTCACTGGCTGCATTTCGTATATGGGAGTAGTCGGAAGCATCTATAGAAGCTGGGAGAGGGTAGGGCCGATACTTATTGCCTATAAGACACTGGAAACAAGAAAGAAGAATCTATTAGTTTTGAATCTCTTTCTCTTTGTTATATAAATATAAATATAATATATAAATGTATATATATATATATATATATATATATATATGTATATATATATATGTATATATATATGTATATATATATGTTATATATAACATATATATATATATATATATTTATATATATGTATATATATACATATATATATATAAATATAGATATATATATATATATATATATATATTATATATATATATATATATATATAATATATATATATATATATATATATATGTATATATATATGTATATATATATATATGTATATGTATATATATATGTATATATATATATGTATATATATATGTATATATATATATATATGTATATATATATATATAAGCCCAGTGGCGTTGGGGTAGCGCTTCGCGCTCCCACATACAGGTCTGAGGTTCGATCCCCTGGCTTGGCAAGGTGGACTCAGCCTTTCATCCCTTTAGCGGGTAGAGAAATTGAGGAACTAAACACTAGGGGTTCCGCGTAAGATTGATCACCTAACCACTTCGCACAGGGCCTTTGGTCACACAAACGGAGATTGACTTTTAAACCTTTACTTTGTATTTGCTTTAATATATAATATTTATATAAACGCATTATTTATTTGTAAAATTTTTTTTAGTATGTACCTCGTAACCCTTTCAGTTAAGCTCCATTCATATGTTCAAATGATTCAAATCTGGGCTATTGGAAGGTCAATATTCTTTTTTTATGAAACCATGTTTACCTTTCTATTTAAAGATTTTGTAAAAATTTTTTTTGGTTGGGTACTGTATTTCTCCGACTATACGTACTTTGCAATGACATCATACACAGTCGATCTCATGTAGAACTGTATGATTTATCTTGTTGACATCTTCGGTTATATTTCTATATTGGATTCAACAAACTGTTAAACTGTTCAAAGGTTATGACGGTTTAGTACATGCATCAAGCTATTTGAATGTTAATCGCAGCATCATTCAGTGTTGGTTGACTTATGCCATTTGGTGAAATCAAGCACAATTGAGCCAAATGATACTCGTTTTAATGCAAAGGGTTGCGCCTCTCGTGAAAGTACGACTTATGCTCAAGTGGGTCCTTCTAATTTTGAAGAAGTGACCAAGGATAGAACCCATAGACTTGGCCTGCTACCCCCAGAGGTATAGATTGAGAACTTGGAGGACTTTGTGACCACGGATCTATTTTACGTGCCTCAGTTAACTTTAACGAATTCGAAGGATCTTAGGCCGGCTAGGATTCCGAACCCACAACCTTTTGAGTTATCAGTGGGGTAGAAATAAGAAAATTCAAATTGAATGTTGTCTGGATTCTATCTCAGTAACCTGTATATGTATTATATGATATTATAATGATATTTTATCCTAACGAACAACTTTAGTTATCCCTCTAAGCGGTTCGCACGTACAATTCCACAGGTTGTCACGTACAATTCTCGATCTCCAAAAACATCCCGAAAACGGATGTATTGTACATTTCTGCCAGCACTTTCCCCCATGGAGTTTTGAGATAGGAGGGTCAGGTCGATTGTTTAGAAACTGCACCCCTCTTTGACTGACATTTATTGAGGGATGCACCCCTACTCCCTGAGGCACAAAGACGCTTATAGCTTCTCATGGCTCTGTCAATCTCTATTTCGAAGTATATCTTTTGCTGTAACACAGACGTATCTCTCATTGCACCACTTAAATATCTTGGATGACTTTCGTAAAAAAATATAAATAATTCTCTTAAAATATTTTTTTTCGTACTTTTATAATCCATTATTTCTTATGGGATGATCTTGACAAGCTTTATGTGTATTAAAAATAAACAATCTATAATGTCTATTTATTTATTGGGTTTCCCGTATTCCAATCTAATCGACAAAGGGTGAAGTAAAAAAATCCTAGAACACTTTGGTGACTGACACAATAACACTTTAGCATATTTTTGGAGACTTTTTTTCCTCGGTGTGTTCCACTCGGAGGGTTATAGCTTCTATTCTAAAATAAATTTCTGCTGATTCCATACCTAAAAAGATAACTTTTGGCGAAAGTTTTCGTTTCTTTTCTGGTAACTTTTGATGACTACGATCCCACCAAGTTAATTTCAGCTTAGTTCAATCAATCTTACGTAATTCTTTGCTTGAGTTTCTATACTGTTGCTAAACAAATATAAATATTGGGTGGTAGAACATCAAAAAAGGGTTGTCTCAATAAGCTTTATATTTTTACTCTCTAATTTCCCTGTTTTATTTCAAATCCCAACAACTGTTTAGCCTCTAATTTCAATATAAATCTAAGTTTATAGATGGTAAATATTACTCGCCATACACACACACTCATATATATATATATAGGTATACATATATGTATATATATATATATATATATATATATATATATATATATATATATATATATATATATATATATAGATATATATATATATATATATATATATATATATATATATACATATATTATATATATATATATATATATATATATATATATATATATATATATATATATATATATATATATATATATATATATATATATATATATATATATATATATATATATATATATATATATATATATATATATATATATATACATAGGTATAAAGATATACAGACATATAAAAATTCGAATCGATATAATTGAATACATAGGCACACAAACAATAAGTATCTGAAATTATTAAATTGAAATTGATCTTAAAAGGAATTTATATAATAATTCGTCATTGATAGATTATGACATTTTGACAGATTATTAGCATTCACAGTTAGTAATTATTACAGCTCACATTAACTATACTGATAGGTCTATAGTTTTATGATCAAGTTTATTCACAATAATTCAGTATCATTTTCATCTGGTGGTGACAATCACTGTTACGTACATTCGATAAATTATAAGATTATGGAAATAAATTGAATATTTAAAGAGATAAGAGTGATTTATAATTAATTATATTGTAATTGCAACTACACTTAAAAGTATTTTTGTAAGGATTACTTTAAGTTTATATTTCAACGTGTACTTTACGGAACTTTTTCCCAGACAAAATCAGGGAAGAATACTATTTTATATCAAATGTAAGATAAAAGAGACAATGTCATTGAGGAACTTCTCCAGAATGTTTACTTTCAATACTTTCGTTTCCATTTAAGATTTCTTTCTGCTTTCAGCAATCTAATAAATCGAGGATATGTATTTATTACTTTGTGTAATGGTGGTTGAAGTATTACTGCTTGATAAGAAAAGGTTTGGCATATATTTGTTTTGCAGACTTTGTTGCTAAGTATGATTCCAGCTCTTAGGACGAATACAATTACATGACTTTCAGTAAAAGAATTTTTTAGTTTATAAGTTTTTCTTTATATATAAGAATTTTAATGTAATGTGGTTGTAGTGTAATTTGTAGTGTGTGGTTGTGGTGTAATTTTAATGTGTAATTGTGGTTGAAATATTACTGCTTGATAAAAAAAGTTTTGGCATATATTTGTTTTGCAGACTGCGTTGCTAAGTATGATTCCAGCTCTTAAGACGAATATAATTACATGACTTTCAATAAAAGTATTTTTTAGTTTATGTATAAGATTTTTAGTTTATATATAAGCATTTTAAAACTGATGGGTTTTATGAATTTAGTATTTTTATAAATTGATGATATATGTATATTTAATACACGGAAGTATAAATTTTTATATTCCTAACTATAATCTAATTGATTTATCTAATGTGAATCATTTTTGAAATCATGAAATGATACATTTAAACTCATGAATCATTTTTTAGCTTGTTACCTGTATAATATTAAAACAGTACTAATTAATATTCATATAATTAATCAATTATAAGAAACCTTTTTAAAATTTAATAACAATTAAAATCTTCATTGTATTAAAAATCATTTGTATAATATAATTTACTTTTTACAAGTTTGAATATTTTAAGTTAGCTGTGTATTAAATAATTTTTAAATATAAACTATTCAATATCCAACTAAGAAACAGACAAATGAATTAAAAATCCTTCGTATAAAAACATATCTGTGTGATACAAATTTTAATAAATATAATTTGCATAATATTTAAGAAATTTTTAAATAATTAATTATTTAAAGGAAATTTTTTTTTGTAATTCAATAATAATTACAGAATTTATTATGCTAAAAAGCATTTGTTTAATTTCATTTATTTTTGTAAGTATATATATTTAAGTTAGTCTGGTTTTAAATAGTTTTTTGTTAAGTATAAATGAATAAAACAAATTTATGTAACACACATTATTAAGTACATTGATTAGCATTATTAAAATGGTACAAAAACATGTTTAAAACCATTTAAATATTTGCAAGATTAAAAAAAAAGTAATTTTTATTCATTGAAAACAAGGCTGATTTAGTAAAAATTCAATTAAATAATGCTGATTTTATGTCCTATTTACGTTTGAATAAATAAAATTCTAGTCTAAGCCTCGTGTAAAAAGAAATTAATTAAATAAATTAAAAAAGAAATATAAAACTAATATAAAATAATATAATAATATCTAAAAACTAAATGTCATAGCCCATACAGATGATAGATGAAATAATGGAGAAGCCTATTTAAAAACAGGACCCAAATATTAGTATTTTATAGGCGAAAATGTTACTTATAGGTATGATCATTGAAAGATGTCAACTTTTAACGGGCACGGTTAGAAATAATGCACCAGTTATATAATTGTTAAAATATCAGGTGTGATTGATTTACAGAAGGACATAATGTTTTCTCTCTTATTAAGAAGAGCTTTCGTGTGCAAAACCACCGAAGCTATATGTGGGAAAGGAAGAAAATTAATATAACATATAGCTGGGTATAAGAAACAAGTTGTTTAAACGAGATAAATGTGTTGGAAGAATGAGACTTTGAAGCAAGAATCTGTGAAAATTGTAATGAATTATTCATCAAAAATGTAAATGCAACACAAAGCAAACAACATGAGCTTTAAAAATCCTCCAGGAATATTCTATTTCAATTAAAATATTTAGTCATAAAGCTTCACAGACTAGACATTTATAATCCTGTTTTAAACCTTGAATCTTTCATCGCCAGAAACATCAATGCAAAAAAAAAAAAAAATAATAATACAGAGAGAATTATTAAGGCTAGAACTTTGAAGATAGTAAAGATGTAATTTAGTCTGGAAATTTGTTTTTCACTTTGTTTTCCAACACAGGGAAATTTTTATTTGGGGATATCTCTCAGAAGCATCCATATTAAAAGTTTAGTTCTCTAAAACAGTATTGATTATTGATGGGAGGATGCTATATCGTCTTATTTTTTCAGATATTCATGAAAACGGTTAAGAGATAGGGACAAAATAGGTACAAGGGAACAAGGGTTAGGTAACAGCCCAAAGTAGTGTGGTTTACTTTTAAGTGATATTGTTTTTGCTGCACGAGGGCTAATGAGTCTAGGACCTTCTGCTAAAAGACTAACCCTTAAACTCTTTGAACGTTTCCTAGATATATATTCATCTACTGGTACAGCGTTGGTTGTCCGTTATTTCAAACTAGTTGAGCTTCTCAACAATTGGCAAAATGACTATAAGTAGGTTTATTGAATGTAAGGTAAAGTTAAACAGTTTACATGTTACCTAGTACCTAGACTTAAGTATAATTGACAGATTTTACAGGAGAAATGATATTAAATACTTTTTTATAGGATAGATTTATATGTATCATGTCAAACTGTTTCTGCCTATCTTGTATAGTGAAAAATACCAAATAAAATATTCTTATATAAGTGTTTTACATTATATTGTTAGTGATATTGTTTTTTGCTGTACGAGGGCTAATGGGTTAAGACCTTCTGTTAAAAGACAAACCTTAAACTCTGAACCTTTTCATATTTATATCATCTAATGGTACAGTGTTGGTTGTCCTTATTTAAGCTAGTTGAGCTTCTCGACAATTGGCAAAATGAACTTAAGTAGGTTTAATGAACGTAAGGTAAAGTTAAACAGTTTCATGTTACCTAGTACCTAAACTTAAGTATAATGACAGATTTTACAGGAGAAATGATATTAAATATTTTTATAGGATAGATTTATATATATCATGTCAAACTGTTTCTGCCTATCTTGTATAGTGAAAATAATACCATATTAAAAATATTTCTTATTTAAGTATTTACATTATATTGTTAGTGATATTGTTTTTGCTATACGAGGGCTAATGGGTCCAGACCTTCTGTAAAATATTAACCCTTAAACTCTGAACGTTTCATATTTATATATTCATCTAATGGTACAGTGTTGGTTGTCCTTATTTCAGAAGTTGAGCTTCTCGTCAATTGGCAAAATGAACTTAAGTAGGTTTAATGAACGTAAGGTAACAACAGTTTACATGTTACCTAGTACAAACTTAAGTATAATGACAGATTTTACAGGAGAAATGATATTAATAATTTTATACTAGGATAGATTTATATGTATCATGTCAAAGTGTTTCTGCCTATCTTGTATAGAAAAAATACCATATTAAAAAATATTTCTTATTCAAGTGTTTACATTATTTGTCTAGTGATATTGTTTTTGCTGTACGAGGGCTAATGGGTCCAAGACCTTCTGCTAAAAGACAAACCCTTAAACTCTGAACGCTTTTCATATTTATATTCATCTACTGGTACAGCGTTGGTTGTCCGTTATTTCAAACTAGTTGAGCTTCTCAACAATTGGCAAAATGACTATAAGTAGGTTTATTGAATGTAAGGTAAAGTTAAACAGTTTACATGTTACCTAGTACCTAGACTTAAGTATAATTGACAGATTTTACAGGAGAAATGATATTAAATACTTTTTTATAGGATAGATTTATATGTATCATGTCAAACTGTTTCTGCCTATCTTGTATAGTGAAAAAATACCATGTTAAAAATATTTCTTATTCCAAAGTGTTTACATTATTTTGTCTAGTGATATTGTTTTTGCTGCATGACGAGGGCTAATGAGTACAGGGCCTTCTGCTAAAAGACTAACCCTTAAACTCTTTGAACGTTTCCTAGATATATATTCATCTACTGGTACAGCGTTGGTTGTCCGTTATTTCAAACTAGTTGAGCTTCTCAACAATTGGCAAAATGACTATAAGTAGGTTTATTGAATGTAAGGTAAAGTTAAACAGTTTACATGTTACCTAGTACCTAGACTTAAGTATAATTGACAGATTTTACAGGAGAAATGATATTAAATACTTTTTTATAGGATAGATTTATATGTATCATGTCAAACTGTTTCTGCCTATCTTGTATAGTGAAAAAATACCATGTTAAAAATATTTCTTATTCTAAGTGTTTACATTATATTGCCTAGTGATATTGTTTTTGCTATACGAGGGCTAATGAGTCCAGGACCTTCTGCTAAAAGATTAACCCTTAAACTCTTTGAACGTTTCCTATATTTATATTTATCTAAAGATACAGTGTTGGTTGTCCGTTATTTCAAACTAGTTGAACTTCTCGACAATTGGCAAAATGAACTTAAGTAGGTTTAATGAATGTAAAGTTAAACAGTTTACATGTTACCTAGTACCTAAACTTAAGTATAATTGACAGATTTTACAGGAGAAATGATATTAAATACGCTTTTATAGGATAGATTTATGTGTATCATGTCAAACTGTTTCTGCCTATATTGTATAGTGAAAAAATACCATATTAAAAATATTTATTATTCCAAGTGTTTACATTGTTTTTGCTGCATGAGGACTAATGATTACAGGGACTTCTGCTAAAAGACGAACACTTAAACTCTGAACTTTTTTCAGATTTACAGTCATATAATGGTAAAGTGTTGGTTGTCTGTTATTTATTGAGCTTCTCGACAATTGGCAAAATGAACTTAAGTAGGTTTAATAAACGTAAGGTATAGTTAAAGAGTTTACATGTTATCTATCCCTAGACCTAAATATAATTGACATATTTTACAGCAGAAATGATATTAAATTCGCTTTTATAGGATAGATTTATATGTATTATGTCAAACTATTTCTACCTATCATGTACAGTAAAAAAAATACCATATTAAAAATAATTCTTATTCAAAGTGTTTACATTATTTTGTCTACCACCTGTACGTTTTGTTAGAAAGAAAATGAAAGCTAACTTTTTTTATTAAAAGTTTAAGTAAATTGGAGTACCTTTTATCTAATGAGAAAATTGACATTTTTGCATAACTGTATTTTAATTTTAATTTCTTTGAAGAGGAATGTGAGAGTTTTAAATTTTTTTATTTATTCTGATATGGATTTTGTCTAGAATACAACATGCAAACTTAAAAAATGTTTTAAATCATCATCATAGGAATTCTTTTACAAAATATGAGCTCATAGGGCTTATAAATGCATTTTTAAGATTATCCAACTTTTAGAATTTATTAAGAATCTCCTGTATCGTGTCTCATGAATAGATATAAAATCCTTCTGATGTGAAAGTTTTAGCGATGAAAAGCAACAGTTTCAGAAAACCAGCTTCAAGTTTTAATTCCTTCTTGTACATTAAAATCGTATTCTAAGCAAGAAATTGTTCTGGTTGCTTTCGTGCTTTTAGACCATCTGCATATTCATTAGCTCGTCTCTCGTGAATATATAAATTCTCCAGCTACGTCTTAGTTTTACCACTCTGAAAGGAATTCATTCTAACAGAAATGAATTTATTTATCGCTGACATTTTGTGTGCTCGTTGACGAGCTTTAGAAATAATGTAACCGTTAAAAACGCATGAAACACGACATATTTAGTTTGAATTTTAAATAAGGTAATAGCCATGTATGAGTTTGATAATATGCTTTTGGTTTTAACCATCCGAGTATGTTTAGAATTTATATAGAATTTTCTTACTTTCACTTTAAAATTAAAATGTAGGAAATATATCCTTTATTTAACCTTATTGTAAGAGACATGCACATTAGAAAAAATGTATTATATATATATGTATATATATATGTATATATATGTATATATATATATATATGTATATATATACATATATGTATATAAATATAAATATATATGTATATATATATGTATATATATATATATATGTATATATATACATATATGTATATAAATATAAATATATATACACACACTCATATATATATATATATATATACACTGTCTACCAATAAGTATTTAGACACCTGTGATAGAAAAGAAAAACTAACTTTATTCAAAATCAATAGTTAGAGCCTCCACGATAGGCAATTACAGCGTGAACCCTCAGGGGCACACTTTCCACAAGTCTTTGTATTACAACTAGTGGCATTGTCTTCCACTCGGCTTGGAGTAGACATACAAGTTTCTTCACTGATTTTGGACGGGTAGTGCACCCCCTAATTCGGCTATCCAACTCATCTCACAGGTTCTCGATATGGTTCAGGTCTGGGCTTTGGGCAGACCAGTCTATTTAATGAGCTTCATTGGCACAATACCAAGCCTTGGTTAACCTCGAAACTTGACGATTGGTATTGCCGTTCTGAAAGTAACAGCGTTCCAATCCATAAAACAGCCACAACGTAGGAAGCACATTGTCATCCAAAATAGTGCAGTAGGCATCGGCGTTGAGTTTACCATGAATGGGGACCAAGAGTCCCAGTCCATACTAGGAGAAACATCTACAGTCCATAATTCCACCTCCACCGATCTTGACTATTGGCACAATGCATTCTGGCAGGAGACTTTCTCCAGGCAGACGCCAGACCCAGAGGTAAAAGGTGAACGTTGATTCGTCGATCCAAAGAACCCGTTTCCACTGATCTACGGTCCACTTTCGATGTGCTTTGCACCACATTAACCAAACAGCGCGGTTGGAATTTGTGATTAAAGGCTTATGGGCAGCAGCACGACTATTAAAACCAAGCAGATGTTCTTCCTTACGGATGGTATTCATTGAAACAATACTCAAGGATGCCTGTTGAAACTCCTCGTGGATGAGGGCCATCAGTTGTGTGCGGTTCTTCCGAATTTCTCTGGATAGCACTCGTTGGTCTCTATCTCCCAGTTTCGTTGGTCTACCGACTCTGAGCATGTTCCGACAATCACCGCTCACTTTCCACTTCTTAATCACATAAGCCACTGTCGATTTAGGGTACTTCAGATCGCTAGATATGTCCTTAAGGTTATGCCACATTTGTGATACCCGATAATTATACTTTTCTCGAAATCAGAGAGCTCCGATCTGAGCGGCATCTTGCATGCGACTTATGCTGATGCTTCCTACACGATGTATACCGGCGGAGGCCGTAACGTACCTCAGGACCATTTTCAAAGAAAATTTGTTATAGAAAAACCTTTATTAAAAACTTATCCACGTTGAAATATAAGTTATAGTGTCCTATGACTAGAATATTGTTTAAATAGTAAATTTTCCTGTGTTATTTTAAAATTACTGAATTTTAAATTTCTATATTAAAATATTTTAAGTTAAGAAAATTTTCTATGCTACCGAAATACATTGTTACATCTAAAATCAGAATCATAAATGGTTAACTTTGTAATTATATTAGTAAAATTATCCATTCATGGACAGAGATAGTTTATGCAGTTATTTAAATATCTATTTTGGAATACTGAATTGGTACTCACTCACTTTCTAAGCTTTGTAAGAATGGATGTTTCAGGAAACATTTAGAATGTTGTTGTTGACGTATGCCACTTGGTGAAACCAAGCACGATTCAGCCGTAGACTACTCGTTTTAAGGCAAATGGATGCGCCTTTCGTTTATAACGAGTACCACAAGGGTGAAAGTACGAGTTATGCTCAAGTGGGTCCTCATAATTTTGAAGCAGGGATCAAGCATTAAAACGATTAGACGTAGAATATATAGTTGTTGTTGACTTATGCCACTTGGTAAAACCAAGCACGATTGAGCCGGAGGCTACTCATTTTAAGGCAAAGTGGTGCGCTTTTCGTTTATAACGAGGATCACAAGGATGAAAGTACGAGTTATGCTCAAGTGGGTCTTCGTAATTTTGAAGCAGGACCCAAGCTGAAGATCCATAGACTTGGCCTCCCACCCAGAGGTATTGATTGAGAACTTGGAGGACATTGTCCCGACGAATCTATTTTACGTGCCTCAGTCACCTTTAACGAACACGGCGGATATTAGGCCGGCTCAGGTTCCAAACCCGCCACCTCTCAGGTACGAGATCGTTGCCTTTGCCGACTGAGCTACCGCGGATCTTTAAAATGTTAGATATTATTAGTACTTTATGAAAGGTGAACAGCGGATATTTAATCCAAATTTTACCCTTTCCTCATTTTTCAACAATATGAATTTCATAAAGAAAGACTAACCTCATTCAAAACTTGATTGTCTAAGTTTAAAAAATATACATTTTACCATCTTAAGTAAGAATATTATCAAGTTATTGAAATTTCCTCAGCATATTATTATTCTAAAATTACTAAATTCCATTTTCTAATGTTGTAAGTTGAGAAATCTCCTTATACTACCGAAAAATATTATTATATCTAAAATCTGATTAAAAAATGGTAAATTTTGGATCTATTTCAGTAAATTCATACATTTGTGGACGATGGATAGTTCATGCATTATGCATTTGTTCAAATATCCATTTTGAAATAATAGACGATGAAATATTTTCTTTGAATTCGAAGTCATATTTCATTCTTTCATTTTGCGTGGAAAACGATACACTAACCACAGTTATATCTCCTTTTGTGTGCATTTTTCTTGTCTTGAAAATGTAAGTTAAGCATTTTCTGCATATCTTTGAGTTTCTTATTTAAGATCTTTTTTCGTTTAGAGCAAATCATAAACTCTACACGCAGAAATGCATTTACGTGTTTTATGGGTTAACATGGACATTTTATGTTCGAAACTGAAATGGAAAGATAAATTACGAGGAGAAAGATTTTGACAAAATAGCTTTCTACGAGCAAGATAAAAATGGTCTTAAGATGCATTCTATGTCAATTTATGGAAGCATTCACGTACGATAATTCATATCATAGTTCTCTTGTCTACTAGAAAAGAAGGGGATGAAAGTTATGAATTATTTACGTGAAATGTGTTTTTGCTTTGGAATGTTTTAGAATTTTAATTTTACTGAATAATTTAGCAACTTACAACATCTAAACATTTTGAAATATGTAAACAATAAACTCCATTAAAATTAGTATTCTCATGTCGTAAAATATATAAAGACAAAAGTATAAATGGAAGCCCAGTCTGGTTAGGGTAGCTCTTCTCACTCCCACGACACAGGTCCGAGGTTCGATCCCCCGACTGGGCAAGGTTAACTTCAGTGGGTAGAAAATCTGAGGATCAAGAATGCTTGAGAAGTAAACACTGGAGGAACATATGCTTCGCACCACAGGGCTCTTGGTCTCGGAAACAGAGATTGGCACCTAAGTCCCTGGCCCCTTAAGGGTTGTTGAACCAAGGAATTTTAGTTTATTAAATATATTAATGTTGTCATTTTAATGCCTATAGAATTATATTTGTTTATAAAATTGTAATGCAGTGATGAGTTATCATAATTATCATTTACACATTTCTTTAAAGATTGAAAGTTAGTATTAATTCTCAAGGTTACGTTGTTTTCTCAGTAGTGCTTAAGTACTGCCATCACACATCTACGGTCAAAGCTATTATCTTTGTACAAAGTAGTTAAACCTCTGGCACATTTTTTGCTAATGTTTATTTAGGTATTTGATGATATGAATTAGTAAAAATATAATTGTTCTTTGTATAAATTAACGTTTTCCTATTGAAACACATATTTTTATAGATTGCATGGCATACACGAGGGGGTACATTTTAAATTGTTCTTGAAAACCAACAGAAAATTTGCGGCATTTATATACTTTTATGTTAGGTAAAAAAAAGACTATATAATTTAGAGCCTTTGGTTAACTTCTGTTCAATTTCACAATTTTACCTTTTTATTATTGAATAAAAAATTGACTTTTATGAACACTTATATTATTATCTAAATCAATGCTTAATAAACAAAATACTTAATAAAGAAAAATAAAGAAAATAATAAATAATATATTTAATAAAGAAAATGCTTGATTTTTTAAGCAATTTTATGAATAAAATAATTCATTAGCGGGTTAATATATCATCCGATATTTGATAAGTTATCTAATCAGTTATTAGAGTCCGACACATATTACAGATGTTATACATCACATATTTTTGAAATTGTTTATAATAACAGTAGATTTTAATCTTAAATTTTGTAAAAATTTGGATGAATTGACCATTTTCATCTTCTATTTCTAGTCAAGAGTATTTAAAAATTGTAGATAAGTTTTATTATACAAGTCAGCTTTCTAACGCATTCAAGGTAAAATTTGACTTAAAATTTAGAACTTATATTGGATTTAAAGCTAAAAGATTAAGATGTAACTATACTAATACACTTTGGTTATAATATTTACACTAACAGAAGGTATTGTATGCATGTGAAATTTTTTCCGATATATTTACAAAGAATTTCATAAAGTCTAGTGAACTTTTCTAAACATAAGCTACAGACTTCGGCAAATACGTTTTGTAATTCTACTTTGAATATAATTCCTTTAAAAATAATGGAAAAGCTAAATTAAGCATTACAAAGTAAAGAGACTCGCGTGACAAAAATGGAAATTTAGAAGTAGTATATAAGTAGGGTAAAAGATAGGAATAACACATATGCTATATTTGAGCTTACATATACATATTAGACTGATTATAATAATATGTATATAAAACTTTCTATAGTTTTCATTGCGCTAGTTTTATAAAAATTTTATTTATGTACTTATCGAATTTTGCCTTTTGTTTCTTGATATTGCTATTTTAACAGAAATACCTTAATTTCCTAATTAATACTATAGTGAGGCCTAATAATTACAGACGGTAGGGGGCTGCTCTTCCATACCAGAGTTCGTAATTGCTTAATCCACTGATGACATGATTGTTAGTAGCTATTTGGAATGGGTCTGTAGCAATAGCTCAATGTTTCATTAGTCTTTATGTGAAAAAAATAGACTATAATGCTTCAAAGAAAACCAGACTATCATAGTCAAGATTTGCTTTCAAGATTATTTATTAGTTTTGTTACTTATTATTAGTTAATTGGAAGGAACTCCTTTCATATGACGAATTAGTGGTTTCAATATTATTTTTACACTTATTCTCTTAATTAAGACTAAAAAAAAAAAAAAGAATAGCCGACTTCGACATATCTATTAAATTAAATTTTTGGATAATTTAGAAAACGAACATTGAACACAATGAATATTCTTATAGTGTACTATAAAGTAAAATCTTTGTCCCTGAGTATAGGATGAAATACAAAGCTATTTTAAGTTATTTGTATGTAAAGTTTAAAGTATATATATTAAAGTATAATATATATATTATACTTTATTATTTTATACTTTATACTTTATTTATACTTTATTTACTTATTTATTTACTTATATATATTAAAGTATAATAATATATTTTAAGTATATATATTAAAGTATATATTATGTATAGTTTAAAGTATGTAAACAGCTGCTTTGCTGTTTGAAGCGAGGAGAAATCTCAATGCAGAAGAACCATATAATTTTGCATTTTATGCTGTTCATAAAGAGATTAACACTTCTTTATCACTACTATACATACATTATCAAATTATCTAATACCTATTCCCATTATAAAAACTAAAAATTTTGCAGAATAATAGTTTATTTGATATCTTCGTTCGCGACTCTTTTATCTGCCATATCAGGAAACAAGAAAACTGTCTAAAATTCTTAAGTATAATTAAGCTAACATTCCTCGTTCATTAATAACCTCATGCACTTGAGTAAATTAAATGATTTTTAATCTAAATTATAAGATATTACATTTCTGAAACACTGTAGTGTACATGAAAAGCTAATATATGAATCTGTATAAATGAATGGCTGTGTTGTAACATGACTGTCAGGAAATTGATCGTCTCTACTACTTTTTGGAAAAGATTCCCGTTTCATGTTCCCATTCAATCGGCCTCTTTATGTTTACAAAGAGCTCAATGCTAAATAAAACAAAGAACTCATGTACAAAAGAGAAATTAATATTGATATGGCTTCAAATAATTTAGAATATTTATAACTACTTCACCTCTTTATACAAACATGTATGTGAGTATATACATACATACACACACGCATATATACATAAATAATAGAAATTAATAATAATAATATTTAATGAAAAGAAGCAAAACAAAGAATTTAAACCACGAATGTTTTTAATGTTGCAGACCCACAAACATATGTAAACAAAAGGATTGTTTCAGAAAGATACGATCGGTACAATAAACATATCTTTGTGTACCCTTTTAAGTATATGAGCAAAATATAGGAATATATCCTGATACAACCTTAAATAAAACAAACTAGAAAAGATAAGAGTTAGTGAAGCTAACCCTTAGTACTGCAAAAAGATTGGAAAATAAAACCAGGATGTTGAAATACGAGGAACGACGTCAGTAGGAAAAATAATAATGTATAATTATTATACTATGAAGCTTAAGTGCTATTCTAAAGTCTAAACATAAAATAAGTTATATTAATTAATTACCTTAATTAAATCTCTAATGATAATATTATTACAAATTAAAATATAATATTTGCTATATTATATATATATATATATATATATATATATATATATATATATATATATATATATATGATATATATATATATCAAAATTGTTTAACTTTAATATCCCTTTAAAAATATCCTCTCTTCGATTCTAGTTCCTTAAAATCTCTTTCCGAGCCTCTAAAGGTCTTTATCAAAGGAGCGAACTCGACTTAAAATTCTTTCGATACATTTCCCAAAGCTTTCTATCTTATAGATGTAAATTTTTTATCTATTCAACACGTTTTCCAGCTGTCACCGGTAAATGGTACCGCGTTTTTCTGAACTTAACACTTAAATTCGCTGAGTAAGTTTATTGTACCTTTTGAAAATTCTTTCTATCTTCACTCTTGGGTGCACCTTTGTTCGAGCAGAATGATTTTTGTGTTTTCTTCTTGTCTGTCGTTGACTAGTAAAGATGTCCGTTTTAGCAGCTCTAAAATAAATTTTTAAATAGACTGGTGCCTGCCTCTTTCAATAGCCCGACTACTTCGTTATTACTGTTAGCTGATTAGCTTTCTCTTTGTCCAGCAGTTTTATAATATTAGATTATATTTTTATATAATATAATATAAAAATTATCTTTATTTGTTACTAAATTATTTTTCCAATGATAACTTTTTACAGAGAGGAAAAAAGAGCTTCAATTCAGTAACCAAATCTAATTCCATTTCTCTTGAACAAAATAATTAACTTGCAATTTTTTCCATATTTTCAAGTGGTTCTCATGAGATCTTAGTGATTCATTTGGATTTTAACACTGTTCAGGTCTCTTTTTCTACTATTTCGCCATTTTTACCACTCGAAATACAGAGATAAGGGGATTTTCTATTAGAACTGGTGTGATCCTTGATTCTAAATATGAAAAGTTACACAATTTCGGTGCAAATTTCAGTCTAAGAGTAATAATTTTCTTTACAAATGACTTTTTTTACGGATTTCTACACACGACAATATCTGGAGTTTGCATTAGTTTAATAAAAGACCTGAGATTGGATAAAATTTTAAGTCTAGCCTTGAGTACTTATCCTTATCGTAAATAGCAAAATACGTATAATGTACTGATATTTTATTTATCCAACTCGCGTTATTTTTACTTCAGATTATATTATTTAAATTAATTTGGATGCTGTTAATTTAATTCAAAAAACAACTTCTATAGATTTTTTACTAGAGATACCGGTATTACTTATTCCCCAAAATTGTTCTATACTAATACTTTGCAGTTCCAAGGAACAAATAAATTAAGAGAAATCACTTATCAAAAATATTGTTCTCTCAAAGAATTTATTCGCACTTTTACTTAATCAATAATCTAAGACTTTACATAATTCGTTAGTTTAATTATATATCTAGAATATAATCGAAATTCCAAATGATTATGCATTACTCATTGCGGAATAAATTAACTCATCAAATACTTTGTTTGCATTTCTATGTAAAAGAGGTTTCAAAATTGTAGCAGCTGGTAATAAAATGTTACGAAAACTTGTTCATAAAGTTTTAAAAACTTCAGAAAAAATAAATCCCACTAACGTAAAAGATTTTTAAATCACCATTTTCGAATGAAAGGCTTGCAGCTAAAAACTTTGAAAAAAAGAATCATTTGTATATATTACAGCTAATTATTTATTAATAAGATATACTAGGAAATAAATATTTTGAACTTTTTAGTATTTTGACAATCATCTTGAGAATAGTCTTATATAATAAGCAGTTTAAATGTTAAAAACATTTTGAATTTAGTAGCAGTGGAATTGGTTGCATATAACAATCACTATCTTATTTTTGTAGAAATGTGTATTTTTTAATGTGTGTACTGAAATACAATTTGCATTAAATTTTATGAACGCGACGGAATCAGATTTTTCGAGATAATAATCAACTTTGTTTAACTAAAAAGACATATCTGCTGTCCCAATGAATATTCAGTGAATGATCTTTTTTGAGATGGATTAGAAAAATCGAGCATTAATACTCCTAAGTTATCGTATAAAGTTAAATAAAAAAACAATTATTTAAGCTCTTACGTCTAAGATGGAATACTAAATTATGTAGAAAAAATAGTTTTATCTTCCTGGTTTTGATAAAGTGCAAAGAATCTACCTCAAGATATTTGAATGTGTTCTAAAAAAAGAGAGCTAAAATACATGCACATTCAAAAAACAAATAAATAAATAAATAAAACAAAACAAAACAGCATGGATTTAATTTTGATGACTGATTTTAGATTGATATAAACATTTTTCATGGTCTATAAAAGTATCTCAATTTTTCTTATAATTATAGAAATAAAAATTTATCACAAAATAATTTATCGCATTTTCAAGAAATCTGAGTCCTCAACATTTCTATTTTGTCATGGGGAACTAATATTCTCAAAAAAAATATCTAGAATAATCTACAGTGTCTACGCATACATTGCTGCCGAGGAAGGCAGAAATTCTGAGGAGAAACTTGAATGAAGCAAGATTGAACCTTCAACATCTGCGCTACTGCAATACACGCTCTACTGGTTTACAGGATGTGTTTCCAGTGTACTGAAACACAAAGCTTATTAGTTATTATTTATTCAATTTTATGTAAATTAACTCTGCAAAATAAAGATCTCGTAATGAGAATGCATTTCTGTCAATAATTTTTCAAATCCACAAAACATAGTTTACATTCGTTTTAATGAAATTTTTACAGAATTCTACTGAAATTTGTTTTTTTTTCCATTAGTAGAAACAGAATGAAACCTTTTTTACATAAGAAACGGTTTCATACGTAAAAAAATAAGAAAATGTACCACTGTGCCATATCATGTAAATACGGAGGTGTTTTTGTTGAAATAATTTTCAGAAAACGTCGAATAATAAATGTGAGAAAGGGAATTATCGTGGAGCACATCTCATCAGTTACTACTATAACATAGTTCAGGACTTTGCAACGAATATCTTTCAGGAGGTGATAAATAACGCACAAAAAAGGTTTTTTTCTATGACTAGTTTGTCCTAGTAGGCAGAACTTCATAATGCCCACCGGATAATCTATGAAAATTCATCTTATAGATAGAATAGATAACATTTGAAGTATATTTGCTTCTCGTGAAAGGATAGAAAAGATGAATCCAAGCCATACGGGAATTTCAATCCATACTCTCCGTATAGGATAGAAAGGCGAAATTTCTAACCCCTATGTTGTATACCGTAATATTTGGCACTGAATTTTAAATGTTTGGAAGTTTTAAATATAATTAAGAGTGTTCATCTCTTTCTTTGTATATATATATATAGATATATATATATATATATATATATATATATATATATATATATATATATATATATATATATATATATATATATATATATATATATATATATATATATATATATATATATATATATATATATATATATATATATATATATATATATATATATATATATATATATATATATATATATATATATATATATATATATATATATATATATATGTGTGTGTGTGTGTGTGTGTGTGTGTGTATAATTAATTATAAAGCTGCTGCACATTAAGCCCCTATTAATTTTACTTGCTCGGGCTACTGTGCAAAGAGTAGCCTAATCAGCTAGAAGTGATAACGAACGATGCAGTCTGTCCACATTAAGGATAACGGCACAAGTTTAATTAAAACTTTATTTTAGAGCTGATAAAACGGACATCTTTACTAGTCAACGACAGACAAAGGAAAGATGCAAAAACCACTCTGCTCGAATAGTGGTGCACCCAAGAACGAAGACAGGTTTGGTTTGGAGTGCTACGGTCTACTTTTTGCAACACGAGGGCTAATGAGACCGGGACCTACAGCTTAAATCCGATTCCGAACGGCAAAGAACATCCATGCCACAGTGGGATTTGAACCCACGAACTCTTGTTCCGAAGGCCAGCACCCTAAACAATCGGCCATCGTTCGGCAAGAGATAAGACAGAAAGTATTTTCCCAAGGTAGAAGAAACTTAGTCAGTGAATTAAAACTGTTAAGATGAAGAAAAGCGTGGATCCATTTGCCGACGACAGCTGGAAAACGTGTTGAATATACAGAAAATTTACATCTATAGGATATGAAGCTTTGGGAATTGTACCGAAAGAATTTTAAGTCGAAGACACTCCTTTGATTAAGACATTTAGAGGCTGGGAAAAAGATTTTAAGGAATTAGAATGGGAGAGAGGAGGTTTTTAAGGAAATATTAAAGTTAAATAATTTTGATATATTACACACACACACACACACACACACACACACACACACACACACACACACACACACACACACATATATATATATATATATATATATATATATATATATATATATGCCTTGTTTTATTTGAAGTGAGGGAAGAATTTTTTCCAGGCGTAAATATTTAGTAATGTGTTTTTAGGAATGTTAAGTCTGCTATGAGATAGTTTCTATTTATTCTCTTTAAGTTCTTTAATATAGAAGATGTACAAAGTACGTAAAGTTTACATATATACGAATATATTTAATTCGTACATGTTAATATAAGACTCAGGTAAACTTGCCATTTAATATGTTTTACATAAAAAACTACGAAAACTGTATTTAGAACTCAATATTTACTTATTTATAATATATACTATATGTATTCTTATTAACTTACTTCTCTTACATTATAAAATGATTGCCCTAAGTCAGTTATCATATGGAAGCTATCTGAGGACATAGATCCAAACAATGGATTTGTTTTTCTAGTATAGATTTATTCCTAAAATAAAAACACGTATTCCTTAGAAGATTGATGTGTAGTGATGCAGGGGAGATTCATGTCGACAGAAAGCCATTTTGTAAGCCCTCAGTCACGTTCGTTTCTGCTCAACGGCTGACTGCTGTGCAAGAGAATAGTTCGACAATACAGTGCATGGAAATCATATTTTAACTCATCATGTATTTTCTGCGAATCCGAATACCTTGGAAAATCACATGATAGAAAGTAAAGAGTATTCTACACTATTTGCATAAAAATATTAAGCTGCTTGGATATGTAAATCGAACAGGAGGTGAACTTTTCTTTGTATAGCAAATAGCTTTTTTGTATGCTTATGCGTTCCAAGATTTGTGTCGATTATTGAGAACTAGATTTCCTAGTTTTTTCATAAACGTTTATCAGTGCTATTGAAAATTAATAAATATTATTTATATCTGTTAGCTATTAAGCATTATGCTTAAAAGTGACGTTTAACTATTCTTTAAACTTTTACACCCAAATTGTCTTTTTTTCACACAATTTTCCCTATTTTGATTCATTTAATATTTTCCTCCTGAATCACCCGCTATTTATATACCCTGCACACATTTGCCACAAACAAGTAAATGTTATTGATTCAAAGACACCACTGGTGAAAATTCAAAATTAGAATAGCGTGTCAATAGTTAATTTTCTACTAAGTTTGGTATGACGTTAATTGCAAACACATTTTATAATTCGAAGTATTGCAAAAAGTTACGTTAATTTGAGCAATCTAATATTTCTCCCCAGAAGTTTGGAAAATACTTGTTTGTCTACATTTTAGTCCTAGAATTAAAAAAAATCACTCAAAAAATTATAAAATCTGTACGAGTTAAATATTTACTTCATTAAAATATTTTCGTAAAATTTTGTAACTTCTGAAAGGAATTTTAATTCACCGAAATATTTTGCAATGTTAAAAATACCTCTTATATTATTTATGAATTTAAAAAAAATGGGGAAAATGTCACACGTTCATTACTTTACACACGATCTGTTTTTTTCTAATAGGATTGTAGGTATATCTATTTCGTAGTGTGAATTTCTGTATACATATTTTGAATATATTTTACTCAAAAAATAAACGCTTTTAGTCATATTTTTTGAAATTTTCAGGGTTATACCGTTGTATTAAAATACATTAAAGTATGGAATAATCATCAGTTTTATTGAATAACGAAAAAAATGTCGCTATTCATCTCTAGCGGTATTTTTAGAAACCCCAAATCGAAGTCTTCAAAAATCATTAAGGTTAGAGAAAATCTGTATATAGAATTAATAAGATTTAGTATGAGCCACTGTAGCTCATTCCGCCAAAAAACCTCTGTGTTCATTAGTTGCGACTAGGGTACCTAGAAAGATGCAGATGATAGAATGTGATTGCAATGTTCTCCAAATCCACAAACGATACTTCTGAAGATGGTTGGACAAGTCTGGAGTCCATCTGTTAGGTTCCTACATCTTAATAACGACAACTCACCCTTAGAAGTACTACCTCTCTAGGCAATGTCAACCTTCTTTCCTTGAGAAGTCCTATAACTTCAAAATGTCCACAACGTCAATCAACCAAATAATAAGAATTATTAATTTATAAATATTTTATATATATATATATATATATATATATGCATATATATATACATATATACATACATATATATATATATATATATATATATATATATATATATATATATATATATATACATATATATATATATATATATATATATATATATATATATATATATATATACATATATATATATATATACATATATATATATATATATATATATATATATATATATATATATATATATATATATATATATATATATATATATATATATATATATATATATATATATATATATATATTATATATATATATATATACATATATATATATATATATATATATATATATATATACATATATATATATATATATATATACATATATATATATATATATATATATATATACATATATATATATATACATATATATATATATATATATATATATATATATATATATATATATATATATATATATATATAATATATATATATATATATATATATATATATATATATATATATATATATATATATATATATATATATATATATATATACATATATATATATATACATATATATATATATATATACATATATATATATACATATATATATACATATATATATATATATATATATATATATATATATATATACATATATATATATATATATACATATATATATATATATATATATATATATATATATATATATATATATATATATATATATATATATATATATATATATATATATATATATATATATGTATGTATGTATGTATGTCTTAAGTTTTTCTTGGGTTATTTTTCAATAGGCTCTTATATAAAAATCTAATCAGTAAAAGGACATAATATCACATAATATTACTCCTTTAACTTTAGTGACAGCTTTAGTAAATCTGTATTTTATTTAAATTGCATTAAATTTTAGTCTTATTCATTAATTTAGGCTGGTCGTTTAAGAAGTCTTTTTAAAATCTAGTTTATTAAAGTTATTAAAAAAATTAGAATAATGCATTTTTAAAGAATAATGATCGTTTGGGATTATATTTCGTACTAAGAAGTATTTTGGTATAATTTAGTTTAAGTGTTTCAACCAGTAATGAAAAGTAAGTTAAAAAATTTAACGTACTATTTTTGTGACAGGAAGCAAAATCAAATACTTGTATAGAAATGTATAGAAATGATGATAAGGACAGCATTAATTAAAAGTATTCCTTTGAAGAGTATTAACTTTATGCATAACTTACAAGTATAACTTAAAATGATTTCATGTGGTTACTTATTTCCTTACTAATTTTTCAATATTTTTTACATAAAACTGTTCGATTTGATATTAACTGCAGTATTAACTCTGTTAACTGATTTTATTAAGTAAGTATAAGGATCAAGTAAACAACAATTGTAGTTGCACTCTGTTAAAATTATAAGCCATTTGTAAATTAATGTTTAATAATTATATATTTTTTTCAATTATAGGATTTACTGAAAGGATTTACTGTCATTAAGTGAATAAAAAATTGATTAAAAATCTAAAAATTATAATTTCAAAGTTTACAGGCGTAGGTTGTCTGCTATAAAGTACTATCGATAAGATTATGTTATTATTTATGCAAATTATATGTACAGAACTAAATAGTGTTATTTTGAAAAAAATAATAACAACAACAAAAAACAAAACGTGTTAAGAAAGCATAAAAATCGTCGTATACTGTATGCACTGCATCCATGTATTTTTTGAAGAATAAATAATGTTTTTGAAACTGATCAACTCTGCAAGTTTTATTTAATGAAATCATGTTTCTAATGTATTCTATCATGTATTAGTATGTAGTCATGTTTCTCCCTAAAAGTTGGTAGTCGCATGGTGTTCATTTAACCTCCGTTTACCATTGAGGTAACAAATATGGATACAGCAATAGTTGGCGAATACATACTATAGATAATCCAATGTAAATAAAATAATTTTCTTTGGAATAGCTTACAAAAAGTCTGTTGTATTAATAAGACCACGTACGTTAGGATATCAGGTGCAAAATCAGCTGACTGACTTATCAGCAGGAATAGTGAGTGTGTAGTACGAATCTAAAAACCAGGTTACTCAAACGATCGATTTGATATTTCAAAAGCAAAAACTTACATGGAAACTTGAAGAAGTATGTGCCATGTGGATAACAATAAAACAAAGGGTTATATAATGGGAACAATATCAATACAATTTTAATGGAGGAATGTTAGAAGAAAAATGGAAGAAACTTCGAGCGACTACTAAAGGTTTAAAAATCTTTGAATTTCTTTTCTGTTTTAATAAAAGGCTATATAATTAAATCTTTAAAATATCAGACGCTACACATGTTGATATATAAATGTGAGTGTTTAAAGTTTATACAGAAAAAGTATATCAAAAGTATTTTGCATAACGAATTTATTCCACAGGGCTACATTAATAGATTTTACTATTCGAAAGAAAGAAAGAAAGCTTTGTTGACAAAGTGCCAACATCTGTATTCATTATTTAAACTGGAGATAGCATGTTGGTAAAATAGTTCCTGCCTCTAGCTCAAATTGTAAAATTATTACCCGGTGAATTGTTTTCGCTAATCAATTTAAACTTCCAATTTAGAGATACAACTACATCTAAAAAATGTTTAGAATTTTATCTAACTTCGTGCTGGAGAAAACTTTTCAGCAAATGACTAAAACTTTTAATATTTTGGAAGGAGAGAAAAGATTGTTTAATTTTTAAAAGCAAAATTTACTTAGTAGTTTTCAAAGAATGCGAAAATGGTATTAGTTCTTAAAGTATCGTTTAAAGATAAAAGTATATTAGTTTGAGATTTTTATTTGGGAAAGGAATATTATTGCTTCACAAGTTGGATTGTGTAACTTAATGATTAGTATAAATCATTTTCTAACTAAAGTTTTTCATTTTAAAATAATACATTAACGGAAGTATTATCTGAATAGCTAAACTTTAAAAATATTTTAAATAATATTTTCAATACTTGGAGTGTAAATATTCATTACTTTTATAATGACAGTTAATGATATATATGTCTATATATACATATATGTATAAAAGTAGAGAGAGATATATATAATACCAAGAAATACCAAGAAATTAAACCGCGAAATTCTTAAATTCTATATTGCTTTTATTGATAAATGTTATTTTAGGCTAACTTTATTATCTAAATTATTATAGGAATATAACGGTTTTATTTAAATTGCATTAAATTTTAGTCTTATTCATTAACTTAGGCTGGTCGTTTAAGAAGTCTCTTTAAAATCTAGTTTATGAAAGTTAATAAACAAATTAGAATAATGCATTTTTAAAGAATAATGATCGTATGGGATTATATTTCGTACTAAGGAGTATTTAGGTATAATTTAGTTTAAGTTTTTCAACCAGTAATGAAAAGTAAGTTAAAAAATTTAACGTACTATTTTTGTGACAGGAAGCAAAATTAAATACTTGTATAGAAATGTATAGAAATGATGATAAGGACTGCATTAATTAAAAGTATGCCTTTGAAGGGTATTAACTTTATGCATTACTTACAAGTATAACTTAAAAAGATTTCATGTGATTACTTATTTCCTTACTAATTTTTCAATATTTTTTACATAAAACTGTTCGATTTGATATTAACTGCAGTATTAACTCTGTTAACTGATTTTATTAAGTAAGTATAAGGATCAAGTAAACAACAATTGTTGTTGCACTCTGTTAGAATTATAAGACATTTGTAAATTAATGTTTAATAATTATATATTTTTTTCAATTATAATTACTAAAAGGATTTACTGTCATTAAATGAATAAAAATTTGATTAAAAATCTAAAAATTATAATTTCAAAGTTTACAGGCGTAGGTTATCTGCTATAAGGTACTATTGATAAGATTATGTTATTATTTATGCAAATTATATGTACAGAACTAAATAGTGCTATTTTGAAAAAAAATAACAAAAAAAAAAACGTTATAAGAAAGCATAAAAATCGTCGTATACTGTATGCACTGCATCCATGTATTTTTTGAAGAATAAATAATGTTTTAAAACTGATCAACTCTGAAAGTTTTATTTAATGAAATCTTGTTTCTAAAGTATTCTATCATGTATTAGTATGTAGTCATGTTTCTCCCTAAAAGTTGGTAGTCGCATGGTGTTCATTTAACCTCCGTTTACCATTGAGGTAACAAATATGGATACAGCAATAGTTGGCGAATACATACTATAGATAATCCAATGTAAATAAAATAATTTTCTTTGGAATAGCTTACAAAAAGTCTGTTGTATTAATAAGACCACGTACGTTAGGATATCAGGTGCAAAATCAGCTGACTGACTTATCAGCAGGAATAGTGAGTGTGTAGTACGAATCTAAAAACCAGGTTACTCAAACGATCGATTTGATATTTCAAAAGCAAAAACTTACATGGAAACTTGAAGAAGTATGTGCCATGTGGATAACAATAAAACAAAGGGTTATATAATGGGAACAATATCAATACAATTTTAATGGAGGAATGTTAGAGGAAAGCAAAGGAAAAATGGAAGAAACTTCGAGCGACTACTAAAGGTTTAAAAATCTTTGAATTTCTTTTCTGTTTTAATAAAAGGCTATATAATTAAATCTTTAAAATATCAGACGCTACACATGTTGATATATAAATGTGAGTGTTTAAAGTTTATACAGAAAAAGTATATCAAAAGTATTTTGCATAACGAATTTATTCCACAGGGCTACATTAATAGATTTTACTATTCGAAAGAAAGAAAGAAAGCTTTGTTGACAAAGTGCCAACATCTGTATTCATTATTTAAACTGGAGATAGCATGTTGGTAAAATAGTTCCTGCCTCTAGCTCAAATTGTAAAATTATTACCCGGTGAATTGTTTTCGCTAATCAATTTAAACTTCCAATTTAGAGATACAACTACATCTAAAAAATGTTTAGAATTTTATCTAACTTCGTGCTGGAGAAAACTTTTCAGCAAATGACTAAAACTTTAATATTTTGGAAGGAGAGAAAAGATTGTTTAATTTTTAAAAGCAAAATTTACTTAGTAGTTTTCAAAGAATGCGAAAATGGTATTAGTTCTTAAAGTATCGTTTAAAGATAAAAGTATATTAGTTTGAGATTTTTATTTGGGAAAGGAATATTATTGCTTCACAAGTTGGATTGTGTAACTTAATGATTAGTATAAATCATTTTCTAACTAAAGTTTTTCATTTTAAAATAATACATTAACGGAAGTATTATCTGAATAGCTAAACTTTAAAAATATTTTAAATAATATTTTCAATACTTGGAGTGTAAATATTCATTACTTTTATAATGACAGTTAATGATATATATGTCTATATATACATATATGTATAAAAGTAGAGAGAGATATATATAATACCAAGAAATACCAAGAAATTAAACCGCGAAATTCTTAAATTCTATATTGCTTTTATTGATAAATGTTATTTTAGGCTAACTTTATTATCGGAATATAACAGAAGTATTATTTAAATAGCTAAACTTTAAAAAAAATTAAATAATATTTTCAATACTTGGTGTGTAAATATTCATTACTTTTATAATGACAGTTAATGATATATATGTAAAGAAAATTCTCAGGGTTTTTAAAACTTAAATCAAGGGCTAAAGATTCCCGCGTCATATATCTTCCCCTTTTTAACCCCTAATCTCAATTGACCACTGGGTCTGCAGTTTACTTCAGCAGAGAAGGGGCCTGACCAATTATAATCGTACGTGGCCCTAGCGGTCAATTTAGGAAATTTTCAAGTAAAAAGTAGATACACGCTGTCGGAGGCAGATATTTCTAGAGATATTTTTCCCACAGATATTGACCCAGGTGTTAAGGGTCTTGTACATGCTAGCTGACTTTTCAGTTGTCCTGTCCCTATGATGAAGTGGGAACCCGTCCTCCAACGTTATCTTATAAAAGGTCTTTAGCTAAAACGGTATAATTTTTATGATACTGTTTTAGCTAAAGACTGCACCATGACTGCAACCACCCATCGTCCGTCTCATTACACACACACACACACACACACACACACACACACACACACATATATATATATATATATATATATATATATATATATATATATATATATATATATATATATATATATATATATATATATATATATATATATATATATATATATATATATATATATATATATATATATATATATATATATATATATATATATATATATATATATATATATATATATATATATATATATGAGAGAGAAAGAGAGGTGTATTAATAAGAAATTAAAGTGTGAAAATCTTAAATTCTATATTGCTTTTAATTGATAAAAGTTATTTTAGGCTTAGAGAATGTGTGAGAGAGTGGAATACGTTTCCTTATGGCTTGTTGCCTTAAAGCAACTTGGAAATAAAATTACAATGTGATCGATCGTAGTTAGAAAAAGTTTGGAGAGTGGGGACAAACTTACTCATTCAGCTTTTGTCTTTTTAGGGATCTCATCAAAGGGATTACCTTTGATGCTTTGGGACATATTTTGATGTCGAGAAGCCACTTTTAAAATGCTGATTTTAGTGCTTCATTATGGATATTTGAAAAATAAAGTCGTTTGGGCATGATTGATTGTATGTGCTTTCATATTAATTTATCAAATGATAAATTAGTATGAACAACAACAGGAAAAGGCCACAAAAATTCTGTTATTCGTTACATCCAGATTTTCAATATATTCAGGTTAAAAGTTCATAGTACATACAGGGATGCAAGAAAGAGTGAGATTTTATTCAACGGTTCTTAAAGTAGATTACAAAAGTGATGATAAGGCTTTTATATATACCGCTTGAGTTGGTTCTTCAGGCAAATCAATGACACATATAGCTATCCAAAATTTATTTTTAGATTATGAAAAAGTTAAATTTCTCGATGAGAGAAATAAATAGTTTCCAATTTAATAATTCTGTTTGAGTTTTTTTATAGCATTGCACACACAAATACATATGCATACTTTTTAACTCATGTTTATTGTTTGCTGACTGTTGTTCGTGTAATTTGTAAGATAAAATGAATAGAAGGAATGAATTTTAAGGATATGAAAAGTAAAAGGAACATCAAAGTCAACAAGCATTTCTATGCGGCATAAGTGCAGAGGACATACCTTCAAATATGTTGCATGACAGTTTTACGTTAAAGGTGATTTACTAGCTAGATAAAATTAAAGTTTTATCAGATAGTTCACATCGTTTCTTCAATTAAAGACTTTCGAGAAATTACATTTAAATTTTGGCTTACCTTTCCAAAATATTTCCCAGGCATTGTCTCCGTAATTAGAATATCTAAAGCAAGATTAAAGACGAACTGGTGAAAGTGGAACACTAGTGGAAAACCACTAGTGGGTTCTATTTCACGTTTCTCCTCAGGAGAATATTATTAGTAATGGAGAGAAATTTTCTTAAAGTCATTCTTAAGTGAGAAGATTTCTAGCTTTATAATTATTCTGTTGAAGAGGTCCATTAATTGGAAATCGGTAAAAGTATGTTTAAAGTTTCCTGCACATGTCAATATATCTTCAGAAATATGCAAATGACTAACACGGTGTCGTACACAAACTTCTTTTATGAGTAAGGATGCTAAAGATAATTAACTTTTTGTTGGCGACCATTGAGGAAAATTATAATTCGAGTATAATGCAATACATTGTAATTCGTAAAAATATAAGAAAAGCACAAATAAAAATATAAAATAAAAATATTATAAAAGTATGTTAGCCGAGGTAAGGTACCAAATCTTCAAAATTAAAATTGTAAATGCTTTCTTTTTTATCAATTGGTGAATGGGAGGGGTTTAAATACTACAAATATTCCCTTGTGAACGTTACATTATAGGACAATATGATCATTATATGTTCCTCCTATGTGTATTCAAAAACATAATTTTTTGCATAAATGTTTTTTGAATTTAACAAAAAGATATAAAACTTTTTATGGCAGTAAATAAAAACTTTTAATTTAAATTTTTTAATTAAACAAGTGACAAAGGTCTGAATACTTTAGAAAGGAATAAATTGGTTAAGTTTTAAACATAAAATTTTCAATTAAATAAATTCAATTGGTTTCATTGATAAAAATATATAGATTTGATTGTTTTCTTTCGGAATGAAACTTAATTTTTTCCAGTTGTTATTTCAGTGAATAGTACTTTGGTGTATCATAACTCGGAATAAAAACCTTTACCGTTAGACTATTTGATTATTTGACTTAAAACGGTTTACTTTTTTATAATACTTTAACAAAGTATTTAGTTGATTAGAAACAAGTATTTTATAATATTTGAACAAAGTATTTAGTTGATTATTAAGTTTGAAATGCTTTATAATACTATATTTGTGAAGCTTTTCCTACAAAGTTTTCCAAAAACAATATATCTTTTAAAGTTTATATATATATATATATATATATATATATATATATATATATATATATATATATATATATATATATATATATACATATATATATATATATATATATATATATATATATATATATATATATATATATATATATATATATATATATATATATATATATATATGAAATATATCAAAATGATTTCACTTTAATATTTCCTTAAAAACCTACTATCTTCCATTTTAATTTCTTTAAATCTATTTTCCCAGTATTAAAATATCATAATTAAAGGAGTGCCCTCTACTTAAAATTCTTCCAATACATTTTCCAAAGCTTTCTGTCTAATAGATGTAAATTTTCTGTTCATTTAACACGTTTTCCAGCTGTCGCGGAAAATTGCTCAGCTCTTCTCCTGACCTAACAGTTAAATTCGTTAAGTTTCTTGTCCCTTGGGAATATTCTATCTCTTGGGTACACCTCTGTTCGAGCAAAGTGTTTTTCGTGTCATTCTCTTCTATGTCGTTCACTGGTAAATATCTCAGTTTTAGCAGGTAATGAATAAAGTTTAAAACTCTCTATGAACTGTGCCTCTTCTTACCAAAATGGTTGGACTACAATTTACTTAAATAATATAGTTGCTGAGGCTTCTCCTTGCCCAATAGCTTGGGCAAGTAAAAAGAATAGGGATTATAATTTCAAATGTTTACAGTAATTATATAATTCCTGGATAACATTTTAGTCTGTCCAGCAGTTGTATAATTCCTGGATTACACACACACACACACACATATATATATATATATATATATATATATATATATATATAGTGTATATATATATATATATATATATATATATATATATATATATATATATATATATATATATATATATATATATATATATATATATATATATATATATATATATATATATATATATATATATATATATATATATATATATATATATTTATATATATATATATATATATATTATATATATATATATATATATATATATATATATATATATATATATATATATATATATATATATATATATATATACAGAATATATCAAGTTGTTCTTGGAAAGATACACCTTACATGTCTATAACATATGCAAACAATCCTCTAAAGTTTCCCAAGAATTCCACCAATGCACAATTGTATTTTTTAATCGTTATTTCCCAGCTAAAAATTATAACACATGTAATTAAAATTGAATTCTTTCTATCCTGATTAAAATCAAAGTTTTATGTAATAAATGCCTAATGTGGTGATCACCATAAATATTTCTAAACAAAATTTCAACTATGCTAAGAAATTAAATATTCTTGGAAGTTATAGATGCGGTTGTATGTATTTTGGGTTATAGCATCGCAGTCCAAATGCACAATAACCAATGGAGAAATGTTGGCCCGGATACTATATCAGAAGTCTTAAAAGAATCTTTTGATCAGTTTCTGGTGTTGGTGATATAATTTTAATTTTCAGAAACTCGACGTCAACTTGTAGTTTTCTCTGGTGTTGGGGACATAATTTTGATATTCAAAAAACTGGACGTCAATCTTGTAGCTGTCTCTGGTGTTGGGGACATAATTTTGATTTTCAAAAACTAGACGTCATTCTTGTAGCTGTCTCTGATGTTGGGGACATAATTTTGATTTTCAAAAAATTGGACATCAATCTTGTAGCTGTCTCTGGTGTTGTGGACATAATTTTGATTTTCAAAAACTAGACGTCATTCTTGTAGCTGTCTCTGATGTTGGGGACATAATTTTGATTTTCAAAAAATTGGACGTCAATCTTGTGGCTGTCTCTGGTGTTGTGGACATAATTTTGATTTTCAGAAACTCAACGTCATTCTTGTAGCTGTCTCTGGTTTTGGGAACATAATTTTGATTTTCAAAAAATTGGACGTCATTCTTGTAGCTGTCTCTGGTGTTGGGGACATAATTTTGATGTTTAGAAACTCGACGTCATTCTTGTAGCTGTCACACATGTTTTGCTTCTTCCTAAAACTCGATTAATGAAATAAATTACAATTTAAATAACATTCTACAAGGACTTAATTAAAATTGAATGCCACTCTTCAGAGCAAATGGACTATCGGCATCACTAAGAAATACCTGACATATAGATTACAACTACAAGTGGGACACTAAAATGTTTTATTGCTAACATTTTATCACTTAGAAAACTAAGTATTTCACTTAATTTCTGGTTCAAATTGTTTTCCATGTCACGCATTTGTTCCTCTAAATGGCAAATGTTAAAAATTTTCTAGACACATTCATGTCAAACATCGGAAACGCAAGATTTTGTATTAATACAAACTATCATTTGGATAATAGTTATTGCAAATTGGTAATTGGAAGTGCATATTATAAATTTTAAAAACGTATATATTTTATGATTTAGATAGGGATCATTTTCGGTATATAACTCCCATATTGCATCCGTAATTTCTTCAGTTAAGAGCTTTTCAGAAATTCCATTTAGAAGAATGTTAAATTTTAAGCTTTCCTCGCGAAAATATTTCCCAAGTATTGTTCTCCGTAATTAGAATATCTAGAGCAAGATTGAAACGAGCTAGTCAAAGTGGGAAGGGAACCACTACCAGTTCCCATTTCACGTTTCTCGTTTACCAAGAGAGAAAATTATTAACAATGGCGGGAAATTTTTCTCAACGCCATTTTCATAGGGAGAAGGTTTCTAGACCTATAATTATTTCGTTGAAGTGGTTCATTAATTGTAAATGGGTAGAACAGTGAATTTTAAAGTGCTTTTTAAGATAGGTTATAATATCACCAAAATATTCAGAGAAAGAAAAATGTATATGTGAATATGTTTCGTTATATACACAACCTACTATATTACTATATACATATATAAACTAAATTTACATATAATTTTAAATAAACTTTTATCTAATAGCATTTAAAAAATGAGGATATTTTAGTAAGAGTTTAAAATAGTGTACATTTTTAAAGGCACAATTTACGGAGTAGACTTAAACAAATGTAGATTGCAATTAATCTCAAACATAAAACTGAATCAACTTTTGTTACTTTTACTTCAAAAAGGACATTACTTCCGAAATTACTCTTTTATTTTAGAAAATAACATTATCTTTTCCTCGGTAGAGTATGGAATATTATCATTAAAACGTCTGGTTCTCAAGGCATAAATGTTAAACTTATTTATATGTATGTATATATATATATATATATATATATATATATATATATATATATATATATATATGTATATATATATATATATATATATATATATGTATATATGTATATAATATATATATATATATATATATATATATATATATATATATATATATATATATATATATGTATATATATATATATATATATATATATATATATATATATATATATATATATATATATATATATATATATATATATATATATATATATATATATATATATATATATATATATATATATATTTATATATAATAGATATATTCATAAAAAAACTTTCATTCTCTTGCTATTCGTAACGATTATAAAATAAATATTTTAGTTCGTGTTTAACATTTTTTTCCATTTTAAATAAAAAATACTTGTATATATCGATTTTTTAAGACAATCAAATGTTTTTAAGAGCTTAGTCTACTTATGTAATGTACAGTGTAGTTAATTTTATATATATATATATATATATATAATATATATATATATATATATATATATACATATATATATATATAATATATATATATATATATGTATATATATATATATCTATATATATATACATATATATATATATATATGTATATATATATGTATATACTATATCTATATATATATACTTTCTTTTATGTATAAAAACCATAAAAGCACGTAGTGAGGCGTAATAATATATTTTGATGTAATATAATTTACAATTTGTGTCTAAAAGGAATCATTTGCAGCATAACTTGTTTCATATTTTAAGTTAAGGAATTTTTAGAAATTTATTTTCAAATTTATGTATACCTAAGCAAAAGTTTTTCCTGGTATTATGTCAGTAATTAGGATATCTAGAAGTAAACTAAATCAAGCTAGTTAAAGTGAAATGGTACGCCATTAATCGGTTCACTTTCACGTTTTTTATTTACTATATTCATATATGTCCAGAAATATGCAGATAAACTAATATTTATCTGGGCTAATAAATATCAATTTATATATAGAAGCTTCATTTATGCATTACATATTTACTTTTTTAGAAATTACGAATTTATAAAAAATTGTTTTAGAAATTTAAAATTTTATTTTAACGAACCTTACATTTATGTATGTTTACTAAGAATAATTAACAAAAATAATTCCAGATTAAAACTTTCTCCATTTCAATAATTAATAATAGTATTTGATGTAATAATAATACTAGCATAGTTCTAAAAAAATGAAAATTAACTTTGAAAAGACTGGTTGATTAATTTTGTTAAACTTGACAGTCACCCATTTTCTTGTAACATTGCAAAGTGTTAAAATTTCGATTATTCCCAAAACTCTCTGGAAAGTGAAATGGTACGTTATTAGTGGGTTGACTTTCACGACCTTTATTTGCTAAATGAATAAATCTTCAGAAATATGTAGATAAATTAATATTTATCTGGGCTAATAAATATCAATTTATATATAGAAGCTTCATTTATGCATTACATATTTACTTTTTTAGAAATTACGAATTTATAAAAAATTGTTTTAGAAATTTAAAATTTTATTTTAACGAACCTTACATTTATGTATGTTTACTAAGAATAATTAACAAAAATAATTCCAGATTAAAGCATTCTCCATTTCAGCAATTAATAATAATATTTGATGTAATAATATACTAGCATAGTTCTAAAAAATAGAAATTAATTGGCGGATTAAATGTGTTAAACTTGACATTCACCTATTTTCTTGTAACATTGTACAGTGTTAAAATTTCGGTCATTCCCAACACTCTCTGGAAAGACATGTTAGGGTAGCAGTTCAGCTGAGAAACGCCCTTTTTTGAAATCCATATGAAATCCAAAAATTGTAAACTCACTAAATTTTTCTCTCTGTACAATTATTTCATTCACTTGATTGTTTCTGGAGCAATTTTGGTCAACCGATAGCAATATTTTATCACACAACGTACTTTTGTCTTAATCAATGAATCACTCAATTTCATTTCTGTAGGGCAAAAAGGACAATTCTTTAAATAACAACAAAATTAACAAAATATAATTGTTTACTTAGTTTTATATATTCATAAGTTCAGTTAACATTCTGAAAAAACAGTCTTTACTTTTATTTCTTAGTTTTGTAGTTACTACATAAAATATAACTCTCGGTCTTTATGGAATGACCCTTGAACTTTTTATATGTAGTTTATTATTAAAGAACCCTAGTGGACTGAGATTAGGTTAAAGTATGAGACGTAATATTTGACCTATATTTTGAATTATTTCTTTGCAAAAAGTTTTCCTTTTTATATATTCTTTTAACTAATGCAATCATTGAACAAACCTGCAGCTTTTGAAAAAAAGATTGGAAAAACTGGGCTTTCAAATGATTTATAACGTTTTATATCTTTGATTCCTTTCAAGTAATTATTACTACCAAGTATTGTAAATATTTTTTCTACTGTTTATTTATTATTTACGGACAGTGAGTACATGATATTTTTAGTTTAATTTCTTTTAAAGTAACAGATAATTATTAAACAGTGTCTAAAGTATAGTGTCTAAAATATTTTTTTTTATATATTTAAATTAATGCAAAGCGCAGCTTCACTTGCTTACTTTATAAAGTAAAATTCATACTATCTATCTATCTATCTATCTATCTATCTATCTATCTATCTATCTATCTATCTATCTATCTATCTATATATATATATATATAATATATATATATATATGTATGTATATATATGTATATATATATGTGTATATAATATATACTATATATATACATATATATATATATATATATATATATATATATATATATATATACATATATATATATATATATATATATATATATATATATATATATATATCTATATATATATATATATATATATATATGTATATTTATTGATATTTGAATAATGATATATGAAATAATAATTTGACACAAACCACTAAGACAAGACACTAATTAATGAAGATAAACTAGTTAAACAT
This sequence comes from Pardosa pseudoannulata, assembly GCA_032207245.1. Classification (NCBI taxonomy): domain Eukaryota; kingdom Metazoa; phylum Arthropoda; class Arachnida; order Araneae; family Lycosidae; genus Pardosa; species Pardosa pseudoannulata. The sequence goes on along the minus strand of CM063504.1, from coordinate 88,727,034 downwards.
AATTGATTTGAGCGGGCAACTTCATCCCCCATCATAGTCATCGTAGTCCGAGGCTTCTCCCTTGAGTCTAAAGTAGGTATTTAGGTGTATAGTGCGGTGCAGCACTAAGCTGTGTGCGTTGAAACACTTTCTTTCTCTACATACACGTACACAGATACACACATACACACTCTCTCTCGCTCTCTCTCTCTCTCTCTCACACACACACACACACACACACACACACATATATATATATATATATATATATATATATATATATATATATATATATATATATATATGTGTGTGTGTGTGTGTGTGTGTGTGTGTAACATGGCGGAAATTAATCCGCCGATCATATCGAATTAAGCCCCTATTGTATTTACTTGACCGGGCTTGCTGGGCAAGGAGGCGCCTAGACAGCTAGACAATTGAAGAAATATGCTACAGGGCCACATTAAAATAAAACGGCATTTGTCCAACTCGAACTTAAGTTTTATTTAAGGGCTTTTAAAAAAGGAATGCTTAACAGTCAAAGGCAGACGAGAGAATGACCATCGAAACACGTGCTGGAACAGTGTTGGACCCCACAGCGAGCTAAGCATAGAATTTTCACAAAACACAGGTAACTTAGTGAATTCAACAATAAAAAGTAACTTAGATTGGATAGGAAAAACTGAGATATTCACCAGCGATAGCTGAAAAATGCCGTGAGTGGATAGAAAATTGACATCTATTGAAAAGAGAGCTTTGGAAAATATGTTGGAAGAATTTTAAGAAGAACACTCCTTTAATTACGATATATTGTGGCCGAAAAAATAGATCTGAAGGAATAAGAACGGAAAAAAAGGAAGATTTTTAAGAGATATTAAAGTGACAAAAAATTAATATAGGGGAGACCGGGACACCTTATGACACTTTTCAGTTAAACATTTTTATGAATTTTTTTTAAAGCTAATTAAAAAAGATTAGTATGCATTCATATATTGTCATCCTATCTGCTTCTTATAAACATAAAATCTACTTAATATTTCATTTAGTTAAATAGTAATAAAGGAAATAAAATATCTTTCCAATGTCCCAACCTGCCCCACTGTATACTGTACAAAATACTGTTCAAATTATTTTTTTTAACTGTTATAAAAGAGAAATGGCTGAAAATTGTTCAAGTTAATACATTTTTTTAACAAATCTTATATTTGATACCAGCAAATTCTTCTTTAAATTCTAACAAAATGCACCTTTAGCCTATTGTTTCTTTAGGAGTGTTCAACGTCTATAACTTAATAATTTTAATATTTTGACATGTTAAATCATCAATTAAAAATTAGGCACCAAAATATTAATTATTTTGCTTGAAATGATATTTTTTTACACTTTTCAAAGTGTCCCCCTCTATGTGTGTCCCAACCTGCCCCATTTTTCATAATATCATTTGGTAACTATTATATAATTAGGTTTAACAATACAGGTTATTAGCATAGAAATAATAATAAATGAATTTTCTTTCATAACAATACACTTAAATATTTAAATTTTTTTTTCAAAAAAAATTACTTTTTAAAATGCACATTGATGTAATTTTGGGTTATTCAAAACAAAGAAAATGAAATTGTTCCTTACCTATAAGCACTATCTTCATCAAAATTCTTTGAGAAGTGAAAAGTAATGTCATCTAACAATACACATAGCACTAATTCCTGGTTGCAAATTAAAGCCCGAAAATAAAGGTGTCCTAAGGTGGGCTATGTACCAAGGTGCCCCACTCTCCCCTATTATATATATGAGAGTGCAGCTATGTTTTATATAAGGTTTGGGAAACAGATTTGCTCGCCACACTCACACGTTGTGGGTTGCATTCCCAGGTATTTTTTCCAGAAGGCGTGTAGTGTGGCCTGTGGAAAAGATTGCACTTAAACTTCACCAAGTTTCGAGAATTGTGATTGGTTGTCAGGAGGCCATTCAGGACATTGCCTGCAGTCCCGGTTAATCTGGACAGAGCCGGGAAAGGACGTATTGTGCACAGGACAATGGAACAACGGAAGCATCAGCACAGGATAAGTATAGGGTTGCTGGAGTAGTTCAGAAAGAAGTAAAAGAATGCAGCGTGTTCTTAGACTTTGGCAATTTTTTTTCAGGTGTATCACGTAGAGTGATTCTTACTATTTATTTTTTTGTATATATTTCCTTATCTTTTGTTCTATATTTGAATATTGTAATATAGATCAGTGGCATTTTACTATAATTAATATTAATATTAAGGCGATATAAAGAAAATTTGGGTTATTAATGGATTTCAAGTAACAACAACAATGTACTACAACACAGCAATATATACAAATGTTCTTACTGTAGCACCAGATCTGCCAGAAATGCAGATGCACATTATGTATATATATATATATATATATATATATATATATATATATATATATATATATATATATATATATATATATATATCAATATATAGTTGGGCTCTCCTGCTTATTTTGTAATTCCATTTATTTGTTATGATATTGTAGATGGATAATTGATTGGTGAAATAATATTTATTAATAAAAGCGACTTTAACTGAAATGAAATGAAGAAACTCTTTGTGTTGCTTCATTCAGAGTTGTCTTATTCTTCGAAAAAATACTCTGACACTTCATTTAAAAAATAACGCCTTAAAAATTAGTTGTAAGATGAAAGTTACATTGTGATGAAATGTATGGGGAAAACTGATATATATATATATATATATATATATATATATATATATATATATATATATATATATATATTGTCACGAAGATTCGAATGAACGCACTGTTTAACTTAACAGTAGAATTTATTAAAGCTAAGCAGCAACTAGCAACTTTACAAGATCGAAAAGTAGCTTACAGCTAGTGGGTATCAGCTTTTATACCCGAACAGAATATTCGAGAAATAACTAATTTACATATTAAAGAAAGATCTAGAATAATCAAGGACATAAGGAAACAATAAACAACATTTTTAAATTAAAAATCCGTACTTTGGATAAACTGCCATGTCAAGCATCGAACCCACAATCTCCGGGTCTGGATCGCGTGCTTTGACCATTCGGCCACTGAGATAGTTGGCTAAGCTTCTTTATGCGGCAATATATATATATATATATATATATATATATATATATATATATATATATATATATATATATATATATATATATATATATATGTATATATATGTATATATATATGTATATATATATATATATATATATATATATATATATACATTATATAGTAACGGAGACTAAATGCTGACCTTTATCAAGATACGTTTGGCTCTCATGATAAGTTTGGCTCTCATCCTTCGAGAGAAGTCTCATGCGAAATTATCTTATTTTACCATTTTAGGTAAATAGTAATTCGAAATGGTCAGTGTAAAATATGGCCCTACATAATTCGAATGAATCGCTAGAATATTAGGAAGAGCACATTGAAATTAGAGAAAGAACTGGAATTAAATGATTTTATTATTGCAAAAAAGAAAAAGCCTCGTTATTTGAGTCTCTTTTTGCATGAGAATGTGGAAATAAAATTGAGGAAGGTATTTTAGTTACATAGAAGATAAATATAAAAGTATGCATATATGAGAGAAATATTTAAATCAAATACTTCATTTATAGTATTCCACCGAGGGATTCTAAAATAAGCTGGAGAATAATAGAAGTTAATCAAGTCTCAAATAAGATTTTTTTGGATATTCTTAATAAAAAATATTCAAGAAAAGATTTGTTAAAGAAATGTTTTGTGAATATTTTGTTATCAGAAAATTAGTATATTCCAAGAAAAAAAAAAGAATGACATTGGAAAATGAAAGAAGAGAAGACTATGAGTCTGCTCTGTGCTGAAATCTTATTTGTTGAAAGAGTTATTAACAATAATGAGATTTTTTTTTCTCGACACTATTATTTAAGATTTTTTTGTTCCATCGTCAAAAACACCAACGATATAATTACATTTCTGACCTCATTATTTATGAGTTACGAATGTAGTACAATGCTTTTTATGGATTCTTTTAAAGAAATGTGTTGGTCGTAATGACAATATCTAATATATTTTCCTAGATTATTTTGTTACTTTAAATGTAGCTTAATCTAAATAGTCTTTGTGTTTCTCCATTCAGTGTTGTCCTATACTTCGAAAACATTATCTGTCATATTCTGCGAATAATAATGGATTAAAAATTATTTGTGAAATAGAAGTTACATTGTGATGAAATGTATGGGATGAATTATGTGAGTAAGTGCTGAACATTATCAAAATAAATGTGGCTGTCATTCTTATTTTGTAATTCCATTTATTTTTTATGTTATTGTAGATGGACCATTCATTTGTGTAATAATATTTATTAAAAAAGTGATTTGAACTGAAATGAAATGGAGAAACTCTTTGTGATTCTCCATTCAGTGTTGCACTATCCTTCGAAAAAATACTCTGACATTTTATTTAAGAAATAACGCATTAAAAATTAGTTGTGAGATGAAAGTTACATTGTGATGAAATGTATCGGGAAAACTTATATATATATATATATATAAATATAAATATATATATATATATATATATATATATATATATATATATATATATATATATATATATATATATATATATATATATAGTATATATATATATATATATATATATATATATATATATATAATATATATATATATATATATATATATATATATATATATATATATATATATATATATATCTATATATATATATATATATATATTATTCCAGGTTCCAGTTTATACACTAGAGTTGGAGCCTTCATCTCTTTATTTAAATCTCATCAACACTCTACTCAACAATGGCGTCTCACATTGATCAGTTTTTCACTGCTTCGGGGATCTATAGGTCTGATTGTAGAAAATGCATACTTCTCTCTGCTCTTATCACTGCGCGTGAGAAATATTTATGTGGCTAACTCCTCAAGCCACATCACTCTCATTAAAAGAATCCCTAATTAAAATCTCTTAAAATTAATCTATATTTTAAATCCTGACATATATATATATATATATATATATATATATATATATATATATATATATATACATATATATATATATATATATATATATATACATATATATGTATACATACATATATATATATATATGTATATATGTATATATATGTCTATATATATATTTATACACATATATATATATATATATATATATATATATATATATATATATATATATATATATATATATATATATTATATGGTAGCGGAGACTAAATGCTGATCTTTATCAAGATAAGTTTGGCTCTCATGCTTATTTTGTAATTCCATTTATTTCTTATGATATTGTAGTTGGATCATTCATTGCTGAAATAATATTTATTAAAAAAAGCCACTTGAACTGAAATGAAGTGATAAACTCTTTGTGTTTCCCCATTCAGTGTTATTCTATCCTTTGAAAAAAATACTTTGACATTTTATTTAAAAAATAACGAATTAAAAATTAGTTCTGAAATGAAAGTCACATTGTGGTGAAATGTATGGTGAATATATATATATATATATATATATATATATATATATTATATATATATATATATATATATATATATATATTAAATGGCAACGAAGAGTAAATACTGATCTTTATCAAGATAAGTTAAGATGTCATGCTGATTTTGTAATTCCATTTACTTTTTTATATTATTGAAAGATGAATCATTCATTTCTGAAATAATGTTTATTAAAAAATTGATTTGAACTGAAATTGAACTAAAATAAATTGGTGTAACTCTTTGTGTTTCTCCATTCAGTTTTGCCCTATAGTTCGAAAAACTACTCTGACATTTTCGTTAAAAAATAGCGCATTGAATATTAAGTTACATAGTGATGCAATATATGAGGAAAGACATATATATTGCATGGCAACGGAGCATAAATTATGATATTTATTAAGATAATATAGGCTCTCATAGTTATTTTCTAATTATATTTATTTGTTATATTATTGTAGATGGATAATTCATTTGTGAAATAATATTTATTATAATACTGACTTGAACTGAAATTATTAGAAATGAAAGAAGTAATATAAGTACAGCACAGATACAATTCAAAAATATACTTTTGGAATTTCATATTAAAATGGAAATAATCCCACTTAAAGAAATCTGCCATTCAAATATAAATTTTGATATAATTTATTGGTGTGAATTTCTGTGCTTCATTAAGAATTCGGAAAAGTTCAAATGTCGTTCGCAGATGACTAATTATTATCTTACAAAACTTCTGTGACTGATTTAACAAACTTTGCTCAAACTTTAAATGTTTGACCAAAGATCTTTGTCAAATATTTTACAGTTTATCAAAACAGTGTTATTATATTTTAATTCTATCAATAAAGTTTTGAAGAAATTATTCTGCAAATTTCTAAATTTCAATTATTGTATATTTCTCTGTGTATTTTATATAGCACTTAGGATTTATGAACCATTTTACTTAAATTTATACAGAATTTACTTATTTAATAATATGTAAATGTAGTATAAACTTTGTAAGTTACATAAAATTTGAAATGCGGCTAACTTTGAGCTTATTCGTGCTCGACGTTATTATATATGTTCATTCTAGAGAGAGATATTTGCTTTGGAGCGAAAACGGTCATTATTTCATTACCAAAGGTTAATTAGTCAAGGAAAAACTGCTTAAAACTAGTTATAAATTGCTAAAAACAACCAAACTGCAGAATTGGTACCCATATTTTCCTGTAGCAAAAGGTTGCGCTATACCAACATGGCCATATCAAGCACTCAGAGTTTAGTTTTGAATTGGTAGCAAAAGATGATTTATCAATATAATTTAAGGGATTTTTAATATTGTAATAATTTAAGTGGTGTTGTTAGATGATATAAACACCTAATTTGGCTTTAGTTAATACACTATATTGCCAATAATGACCAGTCCTTTGCGATTTTTGACATTTTTTTAATATCTAAAAAATATACTAGGAATTATCCTTAACCTCAGGCGTGTAAACAGAATGGTAGACGTCATATATTTCAGCTAAGAATTTTTCTCGAAACTCCATAGGGGACTGTCAATAAATCACCATCAAGAAAAACGAATATGTTTTGGATAACCTTGTAAAAAATAATGTATGAAAAGCTTTGAAACTTTAGCTTATGATTAAGATGCTTCTTGTAATAATATGTGTTTATTTTTATGAAGATAACATGTATGCTCGTGGAGAAATTAAGGTTTTTTGTAAAGACAACTCCAAATTTCTCTAAGTATTTTGCTTATAATTTGTTTCTCAATATGAAAGAATACTATTTCCAGGATGCAAGATAAACAATATTGTGCACAATGCCCTGCAATTGGAATTAAAAAAATAATAAATATTGGATGAAATATGAGCAGTTTTACTAAATAATGTTTCCCTGCACATGCGCAAATGCAATCAAAATATAATGTGCATAATGTATTAGCTAAATGTATAGAGTAACTTTTGTGAAAGTCCCAAAAATAAAACTTGAAAATTTTGAAAATGATAGTCGATAGAATAACCTCGAAATCGTTTTCCCAAAAGAAAGTAAGAAGATGAGGGACAGTATCCAAACATAGTATTTTGTAAAAATACAAAATATACATACAGTATATTGCGAACAGCAATATCAATGTTTCTTTTACAGCTAGAACAAACATTCGCTCTTAGACAGCATCGACTTTAAAATATCATGTAGCGAAAGAAATATTACACGTTTACCCATTTACTTGCCACATTTGAAAATTTTAATGTGAAATAACGTATTCAGCCCTTCAACTTTTTGCTTTCTTATGGAAACAACGAATTTCGAGTTTATTATATAGACGATCACTTTCAGAATTTTCAAACTGTGTTTTGGGGACTTTCACAAAAGTTGCTCTATACATTTAGCTAATACACTATGCCCATGATATTTTGATTTCATTGCGCAGTGAAACATTATTTAGTAAACCTGTTCATTTTTCATCCAATATTTATTATTTTTAAATTCCAGTTGCAGGGTATTGTGTACAATGTTGTTTGTCATGCGTTCTAAAAATAGCATTATTTGATATTTAGAACTCTGCAAATTGTAAGCAAAACATTTGGGATTGTTTTTATTAATCCATAGTTTCTCCACGAGTATGAGTGCTATCCTCATAACGATGAACACAGATTATTACAAGAAAAATCCTAATCATGTGCTAAAGTTTCAGGGCTTTTCATACATTACTTTTTATAGGGTTATCCAAAACATATTCGTTTTTCTTCAATTTGTTAATGGTCCCCTATGAGGTTTCGGGAAAAATTCGTTGATGAAATATATGACGTGTACCATCTTGTTTACACGTATGAGGTTTCAGGATAATTTCTCGTATATTTTTCTAGATATTCAACAAAATGTCGAAAATCGCAAGTGACTGGTCATCATTGGTAATATAGTACATTAAAAGCTTATGTATAGTTTCTGGTTTAACCAGTAAGTTAAAAGCTCTAATTTTAAATTTTTTATACTAAATGTTTGTTCAGATTTGAATTTACTAAAGATGATTTCTAATGCATAATAATTACATAATATAAAGTTCTAAATTCGAATTCACTTATTTTAGAAATAAAAGTGGTGGTCCAGTTCAACTCTAACTCTAAATCAATTAAATAACACTTTCGAAAAATTTAGAAATTTCATTATCAGAGGAAGACTTTTAGGACTACTCAGTGATAATGATAATAAATACAATAATTAATAATCCTAGTTTAAGTTTTAGTATTGCATTTATTCTGACTGAGGTATCCAGTGAGAAATACCCTATTACTCTCTATACTGAAGCTTAGAACTAATCTGAACTTTTCATAAAATACAATACAAAAAAAAATCTTTATCCACCGATATAAATTGCGTCGCTAGGCAATCAGATGTGGCAGGAAGAATCTATATGCAATTAGCTCTTACGAAAGACCTGTATAACAATCTGAAAGTCCATTAATTTCCTTGATGATCTTCTTTAATTATTTGGAGCAGTAGATAATTTATTTTCCCGAAGAATCACTGCTAAGGTGAATACTCTGTAAATCCTTATCTATGCAAGAAATAAATCTATTAAATTCATTTTGTTCAGTTAATTCAGTTTTCGCATCTGCATTGCTACAACTAAGATAACTTTCAAGTCATCAATTTGCTTAGTAGGTTTCGTGTATTTTGATTAGATAATTTTAAAATGATATATAAAACCAGTAACTTATTGATGATCTTTGCCGCATACAACAGTTAAATTATCACACTTATTCCAAAGGATTGACCGTAGCACTCTAAACCAAATAAAAACAAACTCAAGGAAAACCTTCTGTTAAGCAACCATTCTCTCAAAACACGTGTAATACATGGGCTCTAATAAGTGAAAATTATGATTCTGTTAATTCCATCTATTGAAATATATTTTTTATTGTTGCCAAATGTTCTTTATTATGCTCTTAGAGCTAATACTTAACAATCTGAAATCAACAACTTGAAACAGATGTCACGACAACCGTTTGACTACGTGATTGGTTAAATTGTTTCTAACGAGAGTGAAATAACTACTTGTATCTCTTTGTTTGGAAACAAAACTGCTTATATGTTATAATATATAATTGTATAATATATAAGTATACATAATAAATAATTGGGATATGACCGAAAGGATAGTAATTGAGTATTTCAATTTGCAAAGTTTAAGCCTAGTAGACGCCTAAAATCTTTAATGTACAACTTGAAAGCGGTCAGGATGTGAATTGGATAAATCCTCTGTTGTATTAATGTTGTGTTAGAATGGCAGGGAGTAAAGGAATTTTAAGAGTAAGCAGAACATCATCTCCAATATATAATCCTAAAATTCATTGAAATTGCAGGGTACTAGAAGTCGTATTGCAAGCCCAGTGGGCTTAGGGTAGCTTTTCGAGCTCCCACGACACAGGTCCGAGGTTTTTGCCTCGGGCTGAACAAAGTTGACTCAGTCTGTCATCCCTTCAGTGGGTAGATGAAATAAGGACCAAGAGTGATTGGGAACTAAACACTGGGGGTCACGTAAACGGAGATTTGCACCGTAGGCCCTTGCACCGAGGAGTTTAGTTTTAGTTTTAGTTTAGAAGTTTTATTTACAAACCTAAAAAAGAGTAGTATTTGATGCGGGTATAAGTTGGTGAGATTCCCCAAAAGAGCTTCTTTTACATATAGAGAACATGCACATAAAACAAGATATACATAATATAGGGTAAGCAGTAGGGCTAAAAATGACCTTAAGGAGGGGCAGAGCAATGATTAGAAGTTGAATTAATCTACCTCAAATCTAAATAATTAAAAGGATGAAATAATTAGTGGTTGAACAATGATGAGATGTAGATTATTAAGCTAGTAAGGAAAATTCTATCGAAAAAGTATATAAATATGGATTAGGAAAGGTCTATAAAAATTATAAGCCAAATTAAAAGGCAAAACATTCCTGCCAATTAAGTCTATCTAATTTAAATGTTAATGGAATCACATAGAAATGTCCCACGTTGAGTCATATCCTTAAACTGCTGGTAAAATTAATGCAATGCATAATCATTAGCAGCGGTTCTTTATTATGACCATCAGCAAATTATTCACCTGTGAAAAAGACGCAGTCTTTTAAGTTCACTACAGTCATTAGCTTCCTTAGAAAGCGAGTATAAGAAGCAAATTTCTTTTTCATACATATTTAAGCCTAATTTTTATAATCACATATACTTTGACATATTGCACTCATAATTAATTAGCAGTATGAGTATATAAAGGTTTTCTCTTTAGTAGGCTTACTATGCATATATTACTATGTATTTAAAATGGTCACTTCTGTAGTAAAAGAATATTTATTTTCAATATGGATTCTTCTTTATTATATTGCAGTCGAAATTGAAATAACATACAAATTGCAAAATGTTTTGTCTTTTGTATCTTATTACAAAAATTGTACTAAATTTCAAAACCGCTTGAATTTTACTTTTTAACACATTGTGTGAGGGTACATTTAGCAGCAGAATTGTACCGGGAGCAGACATTTTACGCATACATTTAGTTATTCAGTTAAATCTCAATAGATCAAAAATTATTTAATTTTTTAACCAACTTTTCGTGTTTTATTTTTATATATTTGTTTTACTATTTACTATTTATATATTTGTTTACATATTGAAATATGTAAACAAATATATAAATAGACAAATAAACAAATATATATGTATAATATAAATATACATTTATAATATAAATATACATTTATAATATAAATATACATATATATATAATATTTTCTTAAGGGTAAATAAAAAGTTAATTTTAAATCTAAACTGATTTTTTTAACCAACCTTCAAGTTCTGTGGTTCAACATCGACTGGTGTAAAAACTAGTTTTTGTATAAATTTTTCCAGAATCTATGCAGAAGTCAAGAACATTCGGCTTCGTTTTCCTGTATAAACCGTTATTTTTGTACCCACAAATAAACCATGTTGTTACACTAACCCGTACTAGTACGTGTCCCACGTCAAATATCAATCGTCAGAAAACGTACTAGTACGTGTCCCCCCTACAATATGTTAAAAGTTTAAACTTTGGTTTCGTGCTACATTGCATTTGCTACTTGGTTGGCCTTAAATAGCGTAATATAAATTTAACAAATGTTGCATAAAACAAAATAAAAGTTACAATTGGTTCGACAGTCATCATTTTAAACATAAATATGATTTCCAGGATTAGCAAATTTCTTTTTTAACTATACATAAATGTAATTTAACACTAAAACAATTTTGCTAGAGATGAATTTGGTTCTTTAAATTTTTAAAGAATTAAGATTAAAAATTTATTTTTCTTTTACATAAACTTAACAAAATCATCATAAAATCATGCTTATGCAGGTGTATATACTATTAATTTATAATAGATATGTGTAGGATTATGATGTTGTTGAATATAATAATCTTGTTATTTATGGAGGATGTAAGATAACAGTGGCATTTCTCCGTTAAACCAGCAATAACCTTTCACCGGTTCTTTAGTGGATTTATAAGGAGGCAGATACAATTCAGAGTATTCAAATGGTAGCTTTTACGTCGATTTTAAAACAGTGATAAATGAAAATTGAAGAATAGAAAAGAGTCCCATTCCTTAGCTTAAAGGAACATTTATTATATTCTGTTACTTGCTGACTTTGTCAAAAAATACTCGTCCCTCGACATGACGCCAAAAGCCAAAATGGTTTAAAAAAGATTTTTTTTCTAAAAAAAAAGAAAAAAATACGTGTAACCTCACCCCCAATTTTGGCCAAAATAATGCCCACTCAATACTGCGCATGGCGAGGTCAGTTGAAAAATCCCGCCACCTGGAACCCAAGACGATCGCCAAAACGTCGAGTGAGTAGGAAGAACCGCCTAGGAATTTCATGGCGCCAAGCAAAGCTCAAGCTGGACAAAAAAAGGCTGGATTTAAAAAAATGTTGTCATAATGAAGATTTTTGAGTGTTGAAAGGTTTTATGTCTATTTAACAAGAATAAATATGTAGTTGTAACAAATATGCCATGTATTCTCCAATATCGCATTAGTTTCTATGAACTAATACAAGTTACTGCCACTTGTTAGCAGATTGTAGCATTACATTTTCTTTACAATCTTTGTAAGTTAGATATTATTTAAGTGCTATCAAATAAAGCAACTAATATATTGTAAGATTACATAATTAAATTATATGCTTCATGAGAAATAAATTAATGAAATGATGTACATAAAAGTAACACTTATAAAGTTTAACAATAAGTACAACTTATAATTTATATTTTTACTAGGCACAATAAACAATAAAAGATATATATATATATATATATATATATATATATATATATATATATTAGCTATTTTAGATTATTTTATTCAAATGTCAATAATCCGTGCAAGAAATAATTAATACTTTATTTACTACTAATAATTTAAACTACACTTTAAAGATAACACAATATAGAAAACAATAAGTTATTTACAGATTTCAATGGTATCTAATACTTCTCCTCAAATCTCTTTTATTATCAAAATAAAATTTTGATATAAATTTCGATTATAACCACAAATAGTTTTTACTTAGGATCAATTTTTATTCTTATATAAATCTTTTGAGATTAGAAATACGTAAAGGAGTAAGAACTGCTAGTGAAGACTTTACTGATGGGAAAACAAAAGATGTTTCGCTCATTAAAATTGAAGTCAATGTATAGGATGCTATTAGGTTAAATTTTAAATTTATTATACATACACACATACCCATATATATTATGTGTGTATTAATTTTCTGTGTATTATAAAAATGTACAAAAATATAACTAAACAGTAGAATATTGAATGTTAATATACTGTGTGTTTGTTCATATAGTATTTTATTGAAATATTATTTTTAATACTTCAAGGTTTCAATTTTGTTACCGACTCCTGGTAGTTTTACCATGGTACAAAAAGCTTACCCCAGAAAAGGGTGATTACAACTTCCATTGGTAATTAAAACATTAAAACAAGATTACACACACACATACATACATACATATATATATATATATATATATATATATATAATATATATATATATATATATATATATATGTATATGTATGTATGTAATAATGGGACGAGTTTCTTAAAATATTTCGGTTTTGGCTTCAAAATTCTATATATCAATTCTTTTATGAATTGATATATAGCGACGTTCTTCTAGTTTTGGGATTTGCACACGGCACTCTGTCAGTGGTATGGGTTTTTATGTGGAAACTTTCTATGAGACATGATTGGCTGACTCTTGACGTCAATCATGACGTCGATTTCGGTTTTGAAATGTTTTAAAACAGGAAAGCACCAAGGTTCTAGGGGCTTTTCCGCTATTCGTTACTGTTCTGTGTGATTCTGACTGTTCGTGGTCATTCTGGTGGTTCGAGTTGTTCTTCGACATGTGCTTTCATTGTAATCATGAGAAATAGGAATAAACGAAATTAGTCGAAGCTGTTGGTGCCTCTGCTTACCAATGGACACGACTACATTCCGTTGGTGTTGATGTTGTGATGGCTAAGGTCGTCACATGTATACATATAAAAATATCTATATTTTTGTTTTGATATGTATATATGTGTGTGCAAGCTCTTGAGTATTTAACACTATTGATTTTAGGCTCTAGCTACATTATCTAATATATATATATATATATATATATATATATATATATATATATATATATATATATATATATATATATATATATATATATATATATATATATATTTGTATATATATATATATATATATATATATGTAATTCTATACTCAAATTACAATCCTTCCAGTCACTTGGAGAAATCAACATTTCATGATTTAATTTTTAGGTACCAGTTGGAGAACGCCAAATCACCATATTAAATTCTGCATCTGCACCAATTATAAGTATTTATTATAACTGCGAGAGCGTCATTTCAAACAACATATAATTGGCTAACACCCCTATCTTGCCAGTTCTTTTTAAAATTGTAAGAGATCTCTTGCATACAGCCATTAATATTTTTGTACAAATAAAACTTGGGAAAATATGGCTAAAAAGTTTGTGTTTCTATGAGTAATAATTTATCAAAGCTGTGATCTATATTAGATCATCAAACAGGCTATCACACACACACACACTTATATAGATATGTATAAATAAAATTTTTCGTTTAAAATATTTTATTACTTTTATAAACATAGCCTACAGCATTCATAAAATGTATTTTGAAAAAAATTATCTAAATTCTGTTTAATACTCATTTCATAAACTTTAAACAATTCATTGTTAAAAAAATAATTTTCACTCTTTAGCCTCATTTACTCATTAATAAATATTATTTACACGCAACGAAAGTTATGATTAATATTGGTTCAAAATCAGTCCAAAAATTACTTTTTTCCTAAGTAATTTAAAGTTTTTGTAAGTCAAACATAATATGCTGTTAACTGTATCTTGAGAACAATTTTCACCCTCTTTGAAAAATGAGCATTATTAGTCAAAATAATAGGTTGCTTCACAAGGATAACAGGGTTTAGGTGATATTTACCAAAGCATTAATAGAAGCATTACGTATTATGAAAAAGAGAAAACAATTTCTATTACTTTATCAAAATTTCTCGTCTCAAAGTGAACTTAATTCCCTTCTAAACTTCATATGTAGTGTGTGAGCTATTGTACTACCTATAGTAAAAGTAATTTAACCTCTTGAGGACCAGCACGTAAATGCTATACGTGTCGACCGTTGTGAAAACCGTTGCCGTTTAACGCTATCTAGTAATTAAATCTAGCATTTAAAAATTAAAATAAAACGTTCAGATCTCCTATTAAGCATACGCGACTCTGGTCTCTCAATATCCACCGGAGATCATCGCTTGATGGCGACGCTGGACTGATAAGAATGAAATCGTTGGAACGCGTATATGAGACGTTGGTCGCGAAGGGGTTAAAGCCTTGAATTGGTGATACTTTTACGCAGTGATCTGGTTATTTGGTCTATCTGTTTCATATTACTTATTGTCTAGTGATAGCCGATAAACCTCTTTGCTACTAGAAAACGGAAGACAATTTCTGTTATAAATTGAATCTATATTTACTAATCAAACGTTTAAATCAAAGACTCTATTACGCCCAAATATTAAGATTAGGTGTTTTGTTTTTCAGTTTTATACATTGCTATATTAATTATATATGGTGCTGATTACTATTTAAAATCAAACTTGTTATACTGCTCCATAATTATCCAGGCTGTTACTAAATAATAGATAACATAACATAAAGAGTGAACAACAGATGTTGCACTCATATTATAATTGTTTGATCTGAGATTTTCTAGACACTCTCAATTGTGGTGTGCTTTTATTGACGCTCCTTACAGTAAGAGTAACTTGTAATAATGTTACTAATTATCTTTAATATTACTGAATAATAGATAGCAAAATAAGTAATCATGGGAGCTTGTACGTATACTATTATAATTGTTTGATCTGAGATTCGTCTAACACTTGCAATAGTAATGTTCTTTTATCGACACTCTTTACAGTAAGAGTAACTGGAATTCTTGAAACAATACTAAAATCCAGCATGTGTCTGTATTATATTGTTTTCTAACTGGGAATTTAATTATCCCGTCCTAACCAATAAATCTTTCACCTACTCGAGAATATGAGATGATTTCTGACATAAATTAATATTACCAATAATATTACTTAATAAAATTACTGATTACCTTTAATATTACTAAATAATAGATAACAAAATAAGTAATCGGAGCTTGTTTGATAATTGTTTGATCTGAGATTCGTCTAACACTCACAATTGTAGTGTTCTTTTATTGACACTCTAGAAGAGCTACTTGAATTTTTGATGCGATACTACAATTACGCATGTGTCTGTATAATATTTTTTTTCTAATTGGGAATTTAATTATCCCGTCATAACCAATAAACGTTTCACCTACTCGTTAATATGAGATGATTTCTGTCATAATTATCACCAGTAATATTACTTAATAATGTTACTAATTATCTTTAATATTACTGAATAATAGATAGCAAAATAAGTAATCATGGGAGCTTGTACGTATACTATTATAATTGTTTGATCTGAGATTCGTCTAACACTTGCAATAGTAATGTTCTTTTATCGACACTCTTTACAGTAAGAGTAACTGGAATTCTTGAAACAATACTAAAATCCAGCATGTGTCTGTATTATATTGTTTTCTAACTGGGAATTTAATTATCCCGTCCTAAACAAATATATCTTTCAGGTATTCGAGATTAACAGATGATTTCTGTCATAAATAAATGCTTATTACCAATTTAACGTTTAAATCGAAGACTGTATTATTAGCACAGTATCAGCTTAGGTGTTTTCACTGTCAATTTTATTTCCCTCTAAATATAATACACGTGACACCATTAAATCAAACCTGTAATACTTATTCGAGGTGACATTGTCATTTGCTATTACAATATGATAATATTAAATAATTATCATCCGAGTTTGTTCTCATACTATCATAAATGTTTGAAAATCTGAGATTCTCGTGACTCTTATATTTGTAGTATGTTTTCACTGCCTCTTGTCACACTAAGAGCTATTTCAATCCTTGGATTAGTGAGCTCTGGTGATGTAGTGAATTCATTTCATATTGCTTTCAAAGCGACTGTTGCCTTTTCATACCCTCTCGCCTATTAGATAATTTCTATTATTCTCTAGTAGAAACAGAGGATAATTTGAATATATAATGCTCATATATCGTTTAAATAAGAGCCGAAGTAAGGTCAAGATTCAAGTTTGAGTGTTTTCTTTTCTGGTTTATATATCACCGTATTTACTTGTGCATAACGCACAATTTGGTCGCCAAAATATAGGAAAGGGGCGATTTATATTAAAAAATAGTTTTTACTTCTTCCTAGAATCGCATAATAGATATAGAATAAACTTGGGTATTTCAAGAAGAAAATAAAAAGCCAAATGTTTTACTCCAAAGAAGTATTACTACATATATATTGCATTACTATTGCGCTGCTTTTATACAGTAACAAAGACAACACTAGTAATTAACTTTGAACGAGGAATTTTGCACTTGAAGCATGGGTCCCATTCTGTGTTCCATATTATTCTACTTCAGCTTATATGGTGCAGTAAAACTAAACCGCACATACAAAAAACTAATTTCTTATAGAATGAAGGGAATAAATAAATTATAATCGCTAATATAACACCTCCTAAATGGGAGTAATATTTTTGGTCTTTTAAGCCCCATAATCTTTCCCTAAGATGACCAATAACAAGCATAGAGAATTTTGTTCAGAATAAAATCATCTTTATAATGAGACCGAATGAGCGTTGGAGCATCAGTTATTGGATCCACCTAACTATTAACAGTTGGGCTGAAAAGTTCATAGGTTAACATAGAAAATTTGTTTTTTTATAAAATTTGATTTTATTATTCAATGTAGTTGCCTTAAAGGGTGATACAACGATTATAGTGGTCATACAATTTTTCAATACCATTTTTACAGTACCATTTTTGCAGTGTCTTTAACCACAAAATAAGCCTCAGTTTCGGTGATCACTTCTTCATCGGTGCTATTTTTTTTCCAGCCAGCATTCTCTTGATGTTTGAGAACAGAAAAAAAGTTGCTGAAGGCCAGATCTGGAGAATACGGTGCATGAGGAAGCAATTCGAAGCCCAATTCATATAACTTTGCCATTGTTTTCAGTGACTTGTGACATGGTGCACTGCCTTGATGAAACAACACTTCCTTCTTCTTGGGGCCGTTTTTCCGCGATGTCGTCCTTCAAAACGCTCCAATAACGCTAAGTAAGAGTCTCTATTGATACTTTTTCCTGTTAAAGCTAGTCTGTGAATAATATATCTCATGTACAATCCCAAAATACTGATGTCATAAACTTGCCAGCCGACTGTTGCGTCTGTTCCCGCTTTGGAGTTGGTTTATAAAGTGTAGTCCACTCGACTGGCTGTCGATTAGATTCCGGTGTGAAATAATAGAGTCATTTTTTATCCGTTGTCACGTATTGAAGCATATATTCGGGTTTATTACGAGTAAATAGCTTCAAACACAGCTCAAAATCATTAATTTGTTGTTGTTTTCGGTCGATTGTAAGCTCGCGCGTCACCCACTTTGCACAGAGCTTTCGCATACCCAAATAATCATTCACGATATGTCCAACGCGTTCACTTTATACCTTAAGAGTCTCATATACCTCAATCAACTTCACTTTACGGTCATCTAAAATTTTTTTCTGCACTTTTTTATGTTTTCGTCGATAACAGACTCTTTGAGGCGTCCAATGCGTCCATCGTCCCCGGAGCTTATTTCGTCTCGTTCAAACTTACCAAACCACGGTTCATTTTCCTGGTGCAAAGTCCGAATAATGTTTATCAAATGAAGTCTTGGCTTCAACAATATTTATTTCGCTAAAAACCAATGCTTTATTAACACACGAAATTCCTTATTATCCATTGTTTTCAAACTAACAAAAGTTGCTTTACTCAAAATACTATATTTCAAAAACTAATAGTCCGACAGCTGTCAAATTTACACACTTCGAAGGTTAGGACTAACTGGAAATTATATGGATTTAACACTAGTAGATCTATCTATGTGTCAGCCTACGAACTTTTCAGCCCATCTGTTAGTTCCAAATTACAGTTACACGTTATACAAGATATGCAATTTCAGAATGTTTTCTTGTAAAAAGAAGTGTATGCATTTTGGAAGTGTAAATAACAGTACAGCTGTGACATTGGAAAATATATTATTTTAAAACCAACGATTGTTTTGTAGTAGCCTTTCATTAGAAATAAATTAATTACTTACCAGGAAAAAACAGCCTAGCGATGTCTTGTGACAGTCTTCGATATCTCTTAAATGGCCAGCGATAGCACGTGTTTCAATCACGGCATCGTCTTCTCCACCGTTCTGAATGTCCACTAACTGTATATCTACTCCAACAGAGGACCATTCTCTTTGAAGCTGAGGTACCACGATGTCATGAAGCTGACGACGTTCTAATTCCCAATCTGGAAAGAAAAGAGATATAAATAAGATAGGGTAATAAAAAAAAATTCAGAATTAATTAATCTATCTATATTATTAAATAAATTGCTATGAAACCACTGCGATTAAATACATAAAAGAAAATCAACTATAAAATTGAAATAAGAAATGCTTGAAAATCAGCGTGATTAATATTTTTAATTATAAAATATTGATTTATTAACAATTGTCATTCT
>CM063504.1:88689679-88697179 GCA_032207245.1 Pardosa pseudoannulata | reverse complement strand
TTCATGATTTATTAAATATGATTAAATTATTTCGAAATGTCAACGATTCCAGTTCAAATTTTCCTCTTAATTGCAAATAATTTATACTCGAAATTAAGTGGAAAGCTTATACCTAGAAAAAATCATTGATTTGAAGAAAGTAAATATATCGTTGATTACTCTAGTTGCTTTCTGAACGAGGTTAGGATATTTCCTTTTGATGCCGAGTGTGTTGAGATGAATTTACAGGTTATTAAATATTTGTTTTTAATTACTGAAAAAAGTTAAATTAGTGTAGTGGAAGAAAGTATACAGAAATATGCTAAGAAATTGGTTTGTTAATAATTTAGACTATGAGGCGATGATTACCATCGGTGCACTTTTTTTCGCATTTTTCATTTTTAGAAGTATTACTTATTAAGTCTTATGAGAAACAAACATTAAGCATGTTCTTTATTTATTTAAGAAATAAAGAAAATATAGTATGAAAAATTCAAATATTTTCAACATGTGGAAAATAATATAACAGTAATTATATTGACAATTTTCAGTTTTATGAACTACGATCTATTTGTATTTGTATTTTTTACAAACTAAACCGTTATTTGAACTTTATATGATCTCTTAATCTTATTACGGTTGAAAATTTAAACTACAATGTATGAAATCTTAATATATTTTTTTAAATTTCATGTTTACACACTGTTATTTCTGGATATAAGAGATTAATCTTTTAACTTGCAGTCTATTTAATAAATTATTTTATTGTAAACGAGTGACGAAAATTCGCAGAAACAAATATTTCTTAGATATCATGTTTGTTTAAACAGCAGTAAAGATTAAAAAAGGCTTAGAAGATTAAAAGATTAGAAATGTGCATTTAAAAGCATTGCTGCCGTTTCTAATTATAGTTAGTGGAACAATATAAACAGGTACAACAAAATACTATGTATATTTATAAATGTGTGTTATACAAAAAAACTAAGCTTAATATCATTTCATGCTAGCAATATAATATAAATTAGTGACACATAAATTTTATATATTTTAGAGCACATTCTAGAATACCCTGGCATTGAGAGCACACTTATTTTTTCCAGGTAAATTTATTAGAGAGCATAATATACAAAAATACACATGGTACATGAACAAATTATTTAAAAAAAACATAATTTTATTGCATAAACATTGTTGATTTCATTAAGGAAAATAAATAATAAATAATACAAAACAAAATTCTACGAATTGATTGCTTTTAATTCCCTTGGTATAAATATTCTTTACAAGCCTATTTAATAAGATTAACACATAAATTTTTTTATGGGAGGTAGGAGTGTTAAAGAATGTTTGTGGCGCTACCCTTTCCAATTTTCATCTGTTATTAAATTTATTTTGCATTTCTTTTATTACAAGGGGGTTGAAGGGGGACCCCCCCTCACATGTTAGATTTTTTATAATATTAGTGCTTATTAAAAGGCTATATATTGTGTTTATTCTGTTGATACATAATATAAATATTAGTAATCTGTTATTTATTTTTTAAATAAAGTAAAAAATGGTAATTATTATGCTAATTTTATTTTAATAATGCTTTAAATTGTTAATCTGTTTTTTTTTCTTTTAAAGTTTAATTTTGTTAATGTGTTTCAAATATGCCATGTGAACGCAGCCATTTTTTTTTGCGATCTTTCAGAAATTGCGTACTTCCGCCATGTTTTTCTACTTGGCGATTTTTCAAAACACGAGTTTTTCTGTGGGTCGCCAAAATACATGGCGGACTGGACAGGCGTCTATAATGCATCCCAATTTGACCTTGACTTAATGCTTAAAAACTATTTCGAAAATCCATGATAAAAGCAGAATTTTAAAGTGTAGAATGCTTTATTGGAAAGTAATGTCTTGGTTATTCGGTTTACCTCAAAGTTTTGGTGTGTAAGTCAACTTGCAAAATGTAAGATGATTTGTTTTACTACTCTTCGTTTTTGAATTTTTGAAGTTTTTTTTATATTTTTTTTAACTTACAGTTGTTTTGATCACTCACTGGAAGCAAATTTAAAAAATACATTGATACATGCGCTTGCTAATATATATTTAGCTCTTTACTATATGTTACCCTCCTTCATTATTTGACTGATGCTTCATTTCAATATATTTAACCCCATATTCCTTCGGGATTGCATAAACTTATCATTTGCATTTTATACTTTCTAGATTTATTTTATACTTGCGGTATTTGTAGTAACCGAAATTAATAAGTAAATATAAGGAAGGTATATTAATATTTTCTAGAAATTTCAACTCTAAGCAAGAAAAATGGTAGATTTTTTTGCAAAATTTCAGTAAAAACGCCAAACCCTTTTACTTTATCAACATCCATTAATTATTTTTATTTTATTATCATATTTTTTATATTTCTATTAATACTGAGGAAGAAAAAAATGTAGCGAAAGCTAATTAATGGAACCAGTAAATTAGGTTTGAAAGCAAAAAAACATTTTTTTTTAAGAAGATGAGTCTTCCGGCTCTAAGAGAGCTACAGTAAAAACAAAACTAATTAATTTTGAAAAAACCTTACATCCAATTGCTTGTTACATTATCGGTAATTGTATAAGTAACGTAATCCTAAACAATAACTAAAAGTTTGTCTTATACGTTTAGAATATAAACCGACACAGTAAAATTTAAGGAATGACTGGTAAAAAACTAGATAAAAAACAGATTGTATGATTGTCTTTCTTTTACAGAAGATGGCCACTTTAAAAATCAGTGATTTAACTAAAATATGGATTTTCTACGTTGCCTTCTAAAAATCCATACCATGATTCAAAACATCTTGAATTTTGTTTTACAATCATCCTGTAACCAGACTTATTGAAATTTTATTAATCTAAATTGTAAATTGACACCGGAAATGGTAGTTTGTTTTGCAGTTTGGTAGTGTGTTTACTTTTTTCGCAACAAGACGTTCAGAATAGAAATCGACACAGTAAAATATAAGGAATGACAGGTAAAAAAACTAGAGAAAAAACAGATTGTAAGTTTGTTTTTGTTTAACAGAAGTTATCTACTATAAAAATCAGTGTTTTAACGAAATATTGGATTCTCTACTTTGCCTTCTAAAAATTCATACCAGGATTCAAAACAGAGATCGAATTTTGTTTTTACAATCATCCTGTAACCAGAGATATTGAAATTTTATTGATCTAAATTGCAAATTATACCGGAAATAGTCGTTTGTTTTTTATGGTCTACGTTTTCTACAACAAGACGTTTAGAATATAAACCAACACAGTAAAATTTATGGATGGACAGTTGGAAAATTAGAGGAAAACAGATTGCAAGTTTATTTTTCTGTTACAGAAGTTGGCTACTTTAAAAATCAGTGTTTTAACTAAAATCTGGATTTTCTACATTGCCTTCCAAAAATCCATACCATGATTCAAAACAGCTTGAATTTTGTTTTTATAATCATCCTGTAAGAAGAGATATTGAAATTTTATCAATCTAAATTGCAAATTGACACCGAAAATGGCCGTTTGTTTTGTATAGACTTCTTTTTTGCAACAAAACATTTAGAATATAAACCGACACAGTAAAATTTAAGAAATGACTGGTAAAAAACTAGAGAAAAACAGATTGTATGATTGTCTTTCTTTTACAGAAGTTGGCTACTTTAAAAATCAGTGCTTTAACTAAAAATTGGTTTTTCTGCATTGCTTTCTAAAAATCCATACCATGATTCAAAACAGCTTGAATTTTGTTTTTACAATCACCCTGTAACTGGAAAAATTGAAATTTTATTTAATCTACCCTGCCAGTTGACACCGAAAATGGTCGTTTGTTTTGTATGCAACAAGAGTTTAGAATGTCAACCGACACAGTAAAATTTAAGGAATGACAGGTAAAACACTAGAGAAAAACATATTATAAGATTGTTTTTGTTTTACTTTAAAAATCAATGTTTTAACTAAAATCTGGATTTCCTACTTTGCCTTCTAAAAATCCCTACGATGATTCAAAACAGCTTGAATTTTGATTTACAATCTTCCTTTCACCGAAGATATTGAAATTTTATTAATCTAAACTCCAAATTGATACCGGAAATGGTCGTTTGTTTTGTATGGTCTACTTTTTTGCAACAAGACGTTTATTAAAATGTTCACCGACATAGTAAAATTTAAGGAATGACAGAAGAAAAATTAGAGAAAAACAGATTGTAAGATTGTTTGACACAAGGTGGCTACTTTAAAAATCAGTGTTTAAACTAAAAATTGGATTTTCTACGTTGCCTTCTAAAAATCCATACCATGATTCAAAACATCTTGAATTTTGTTTTTACAATCACCCTGTAACCAGACGCATTGAAATGTTTTTAATCTACCCTGTCATTTGACACAGAAAATGGTCATTTGTTTTGTATGGTCTTCTTTTTTTGCAACAAGGCGTTTAGAATATTTTTTATCCAATGCAGACAAGAAACTACCCCATTAGATAGGAGAGTCGAAAAGGAACCCGAAGAAATAACATCCTGTAGGGCAGGACAGGAAGAAAGATGATTTCCATGCATTGGGGCTAAAGCAAAAAGAACACAGTTCGGTGAATCAGCAAGACCAACTTTGTACAGATAGGCCTGAAGAAAATAATGTACAGTCTCAAGGCTGAAACAGGCCACACCAATAGCTCTAGGCAAGGTGTCACATATTTGCCTATTTAAAAAAGAAGACCATTTTTTCTTGAAGAAATATCCCTATAATGGCATAGTCAAGCCTTGAACATGTTCACGGTTGGCCCGCTTAACATTTCTTAGAGGAGCACAAGTTATGGGTTGGTGTAGAAAACAGCCCTCTTTAGCAAGCGCATCCGCATGCTCATTCACAGGCACATCACAATGGCTAGGGATCCATTGCAGAATTACCTCCTTCCCTGATTCAATCACTGGAACTAATTCGTTTTTTACACTCCAATTCAATGAGATTAAGTACCCGAGTATAATTAGTTATCGTTTAGAAAATAAACCGACTCAGTAAAATTTAAGGAATGACAGGTGAAAAACAGATTGTAAGATTGTTTTTATTTTACAGAATTTGGCTTCTTTAAAAATCAGTGTTTTAACTACAAACTGTATTTTCTACTTTGCCTTCTAAAAATCCATTCAATGATTCAAAACAGCCTGGATTTTGTTTTTACAATCATCTTGCGACCAAAGATTTCGAAATTTTATTAAACTATCCTACAAAATGTCCTTTTGTTTTGTATGGTCTACTTTTTTGCAACAAGAGGAATAATGAGCCAGGGTTCTACTGCTTAAGGCCGATTCTAAACATCCATGGTACAGCTTTATTCAAACACAAAAATTTCGGTACCGAATGTCAGCCCCTTCGGTACACTGTCCTTTGGAATGGCCGTTTCAATAACTCCTACTTCGAATGTTTTCTAGATTGTTTACATCAGGTGTCACCAACTTTTGTGATTGCGGGTACTATGGCACCCATAAACAGTTTCATGCATTTCCGCTGCCGTAAAAATCCCAATAAGAATAATAAAGTTTTCAATATTGTAATACATTATATCTTTAGTAATATACATGTATTTACTTTTTTTATTTGGTAAAAAAAAGAATTATTTGAAAGTTTTTTTATTTGGTAAAAAAAGAATTATTTCAAAGTTTTTTAAGGAAGGTATGAGTGTTGAAGACTGTTTATGGTGCTACCCTTTCCAATTTTCATCTGTTATTAAATTTATTTTGCATTTATTTTATTACAAGGGGGGGGTTGAGGGGGGAACCCCCTAACATGTTAGATATTTTTATAATATTAGTGCTTATTAAAATGCTATATTTTGTGTTTATTCTGTTGATATATATCATATATATTAGTAATCTGTTATTTGTACTTTAAATAAAGTAAAAAATGATAATTATTATGCTAATTTTATTTTAATAATGCTTTAAATTGTTAATCTGTTTTTTTCTGTTAAAGTTTAGTTTTGTTAATGTGTTTCAAATATGCCATGTGACCGCCGCCATGTTTCTATTACGTGATCTTTCAGAAAACGCGTACCGCCACCATGTTTTTCTACTTGGCGATTTTTCAAAATACAAGTTTTTCCGTTGGTTGCCAAAAAAAAAAAAAAAAAAAAAAACATGGCGGAAGTTACGGGCGTCTATAATGCATCTATTCCATTGGGTATCATGCAGAAAAATATTAGTCGCTGTCAGTTAATAGTTAATATCTTCTTAGTAGCTCAGTTGATTAATATAGATTCTTTTCCATATATTCAATTTTTATATTTACCTTTTAATACTTTGAGCGTAGTTGCTAAATTACGCCCAAAATGACAATATAACACAATATTTTTTCTGAACAGAATGAGTAACTTACAGTCTTATGTAATAGAGAAAGCAAAGCAAACTTTAAAATGAAATGAACCACTAAAATGATTCTCACTCTAAAATCATGTACTAAATAAAACATTATTTTTCTATTAAAGATTAGATATTCCAACATATTTCTTACCTGATTTTGTTGAACTGACAAAGATGTTCACGAGCCTTGATGGGGGATTTGGAACTGCTGTAAGATTTCCGAAAAAAGTTGCTTGAAGTGTATCGTCCTGGTACAGTAGGTCGTGGGCCATGCTTTTCCGATGCCCACGGGATGTCAAAGTGTTCTGGCGAAATTCATTGAAATTCTGAAAAAAAAAAAAAAAGATTTTCTTAATAAGTTGCCATTACCTCATACAAGAAAGTATACATTAGTTCATACATTTATCTCGAGGGTTATTTAAACTAACGAGCAGATGTATTTCGTTGCTAATATTTTTTAAAACGAAATTGAAGACAAATGTACTCCATTACGTATATTTCATTAGTATCTTGTATTATATCTTGTAAAAGCAAGAACACTTGATCTCATTTCAGATACACTTGTAAAATTTTATAAAATGCCATGTGCATCTCGTTTATCAGTAATATAGGAAAGGTCGATCAAGTCCTAGCCTTTAAGAAAATTAGGGAAATAATCAGATACATATATAGAAAAAAGAGACAGACTTTTACTCCCAAAGCCTTGCAAAATAACACTTTATAAATAAAAAATATTCTAAATAAAATTTTAAAATATATAAATTTTTGATGAAAATGGCAAAAATAAAAATAATAACAAAATACGAGAAACGTGTATAAATTATACCACGTGTTGCTTATATGTATAAGCAACACGTGGTATAGATTTAAACTCCAATATACAGGTGTATTCATGATTTAAATCTAACCGTATATTATTTTATCTCTATAGGCAAGTTAAATATCAAGAGATGTATAAAATGCAAATAAAAATGGGCATCTGTTATACATAAACTTAAATCTGCTAATCCGATTATTTCTTAAATGTAAAAGCAGCACTGGTAGTTAATTGCTGGTTTTGAAATTTTCTTATTTTATTGTGGTTCCATCTTGACAACGGCTAGTGTGCAGAAAAGATCTAGAAATTCAACCTTTATACTATTAGAGTCCTGCTTTAT
>CM063504.1:88659679-88684679 GCA_032207245.1 Pardosa pseudoannulata | reverse complement strand
TATTTGGGAGTAAAATAAACAAAGAATTTCAGCTTCTGTAATATAAAAACGTAAAAATTAGTATTCTTCACACCATTTCAAGTGGGAAGAGGCCTCTTTAAGGATCATCCTCTCTAGATTTGCTAGAAATGGCTATTAAAAACTCTTACTCTGCAATTTTTTCTACCTAAGAAAATTTATTGCCAAAAGATCGGTTAAGATCACGTGCATTAATCCTCAAAGAATGGAATGCCACATCGGTCAATGAAATCGAAGAAAAAAGAATAATGAACTCTGAATAATTTGAAGCACCTTGCGTCAAAAAAAGGAAGTGAAGAAAAAGAATTTCGGTATTCTCATAGTTCTTTTTTTAAAGCCAACAGCGATAGAAAAAAGTAAGAGTATCACAAAAAGTTACCGAAAATTCTTTTATAATTAATGATTTCGAAGATTAAATAACGTTAAGAGACACAAGAAAAACTGCAGTTAGAATTTTAGATGTAGTTTTTTCTAATAAATTTCTAATATTCTTGATTAATTAATGAGGCTTAGTTCTTAAAGAATTATTAACTAAAGACCACAAGAAACAGTTCTTGCTCTTTGCACGATTGTAGTTAAAGAAATAATTTTTGTCACATGTTTTTCAAGAATAAGTATTTTTAAAATAGAAAAGCAATGAAAAAAATAGACATTACAAATATTTGTTTTGGAGCACTAAGTCTTCTGATTTTGCAACAGGAGTCTTAATGACTTACTACTTTTAGCCGGTTCCAAACAGCTACAGATATTCATGCCAGCAGTAGTATTAAAACACACGGTCTATGGTTCTATAAGTCTGAGTCCTGAGTCTTAACATTGGACTATCGTCCGACTTATTACAACTATGGCCAAGAGATAGACAAAGAAGATTTTCCTGTTTTTAAAACAAAATTAATTAGATTTAATAGACTATAAGTCATAACAATTGAGAAAATATCCAAGTGTTATTAAAATCCCACTTTACCATAATTTATAGTCTGTTGAAAGATAAATAAGAAAAATCTAAAAGAAATCTTTTAATAGAAATCATCTGATAGAAGACTATTACAAAGGTTAAGCCTATTTATTACAATTGAAAACAATTTCTTTTTGAACATCTTTGGGCTGTGTGTTTATCGTACTTCCCAATATTAAAACTAAAGATTTCCAGAAGTAACAAGTTGCATTAGTTTATTTACTCCACTGATCTATGTTCCTCGGAATGCTATATTAAATAAATATTTTGCGCTGAAATGTCAAACTTGTAGTTATATACCAATAATTAAGTAAAAATTTTAAATTCTCAAATTATTGATGTTATATATTTAAAAAAAATATTAAATTATTTTAAAAAAAAATACTTTTAAATTCTAAAATTTATAAAAATAAAAAAAAAAAAAAAATAAAAAATAAATAATTTCAACATTAAAAATAAAAATTTTAAATTATTATATTTAAAAAATTAGTGAAAAATAAAAAATTTTATTACATATAATTTTTTAAATCTATTAGTAAAAATTAATAAAAAGAAAAATGCTGTAAATAATTTTAAAATCACTTCTGTATAAAAACAATATTATTTTCAAAATTAATTTAAATAAAAAAAAAATGTATTAACTAAAATTAATTGAAAATAAGCAAATGAATTAAAAAAATAAGCAATAAAGGTATTTAATAATTTATCAAAAATAAAAAAAAAAAATTTCATAAAAATTTAATCTTAGATTTTTAAAAAAAAAAAAAATTAAGAAAAAAAAATTAAAAAATTAAAAAATAAAAAGAAAAAAGAATTTAGTTAAAAAAAATTAAAAAAATTAAGAGTATAAAAAAGTAATTAAAAGATCATATTTTATTTTTTTAAACAACAGCGATAAAACAGAAGATATTAAAAAAGTACCGATAATTCTTTTAATATTAATATTTTTAAGATGTAATTAATGAAGAAATAAAAAATCATTAAAATTAAATAGAATTACAAATATTTTAGTCTTTTGCACGATTGTAGTTAAATAAATAAGTATTTTTTAAAATAAAAATACATAGAAAAATGAAATAAAAAATATTACAAATATGTGTTTTTAAGTCTTCTGATTTTTGCAACACGAGGCTTAATGACTTACTTCTTTTAGCCGGTTCCAAACAGCTACAGGTATATTCATGCCAAAATAGCATTAAAACACACGGCCTATGGTTTAAAAGTCTGAGTTTCCTAATATTTAAATTTTTACAAAAAATAGAAAAAGATTTGCTGTTTTTTTAAACAATAATTAGATTAAGAAAATACAAAAAAACAAAAAAAAATTTATATTAAAAAAATAGTTAAAAAAAAAAAAAATAAAAAATAGAAAATTAATAAAAAAAAAAGATATCTAAAAATTAAAAAAAATAGTAAAAAAAAAAAAACTAAAAAAAAAAATATTATTTTAAATCTATAATAAATATAAAAAAAATATTGAAAAGTCAAAAATATAACAAAAATTAAAAAAATAATAAATTTGTTATATTTAAGTTAAAAAAAATCTTAAGATTTTAAAAATAAATATATTTTAAGAAAAAAAATAAAAATAAATAAAAATATTTAAAAATATTAAAAATAAGATAAAATTTGCTTAAAAAAAAAATAAATATTAAAAAGATTAAAATTTTTAAATATTTAAAAATATAAAATAAAAAATTAAAAAATCAAATAAAATTAAAAGTAAAATAATTTATTATTAAAAATCTAATAAAATAAAATCTATAAAATTTAATTTTAAAATAAAAAAATCTATAAAAAAATTATATATTAAAAACTATACACTTATTATTGAATAAATAAAAATTAAAAAAAATTTATATTTTTTTACCATACTATTTACATTTTAATATTAAAATTATTATAGATATTTTATGCTATATATTCATTAGATAGCAGAGTAGCATATTGACTACATTATATGTAAATATATACTTAATGATAATAAAATCATCAATGAAATGACTTAGTACACTCAGAATATTTTATACCCATATACAATAAAATTAAAACATAATAATATTTATTGGTTATTAAAATCTTATATATCTATGATAATTGTATTTCACTAGGTCTTAAATTTCATATATCTGATTGCACAGTAAATATATTCATATTAAAATTACTATGTATAACAATTTTATGATAGCAATTTATGATAGACTATTATATACAAAAAATAAAGAAACTTTTATTGACCTACAACAGATGTCCATTATTATATATGAGATGAAATGTGAAAATAAAAGTTGACCATCTTATTTCCTACATGACCCGTGATGCAAGTCATGGTTTATACTAACTATAGCACAAATGTCTAATGATATCTATATTAATGACTACGTCATTTCTAAGCTCACCTGTATTAGAAAATTTTTAATGAAAATGAGTGAACGTATTTTGTAATGAAATAATGTAAAGAAACTTTTATTGCAGTGTTCATTATATTAAGAAAAGGTGAAATTAAGTGTTGTTGTCCATCACTTTTCCCCGACTTCCAGTAGGTTTGGTTTGATTTGGAGCGTTACGGTCTACTTTTTGCAACACGAGGGCTAATGAGACCTGGACCTACTGCTTAAAGCCGATTCCGAACGGCTACGGACGTTCATGCCACAGTGGGATTCGAACTCATGAACTCTGGTTCCGAAGGCCAGCACCCTAACCATCCGTCCATCGTTCGGTCGACATCCAATAGGAGGAGGAAGCTAAATGCCTGTATATGTAGCTTATCGTATGTGTATAATTGTAATACATCAAAAGTTATTGCATCTAAAGTTCCTCCAAAATTCTCTCAATTCACCCTCTGTTTTTCTTAATTTTAACTTTCCAAGCCACCAAAAATAAGTCAAGGATATGAACCATTGAGATTGGCATTCTTTCCACAATTACCAAACTAAACATAACACTTAATAATTGTATAACACTTTCTCCCCTTCTCTTTCCCAGCTGTTAATTTCTCTAGGAAAAACTGAAAATCTCTCAATCTTGATGCAGCCGTTTGCTTTTTCACCATTACTTCTGTAACGATCCACAAAAGAAAGGCTGATCTAAAACTATTTCTCTCTGTAAGTCATCCTCGTGATGTTTCCCTCCTGTAGACGACATTTGCACAGATCAAACATATAAACTCTTGCCTAGTGTCTGTATAAGATGTATCCGTCAGTTTTACGTCATTTAGATTAAAAATATGGGATTTTTACTAAGTATCTCGCATGATCTAAACATCTGAGAAAGACCCTTTCTCGCCATTACATCGCTATTACATATCGAGTTACATTACCAAGTATGCCTTGTCATTTAAGTTTATGGACTATTTCTCCTTAGTGATCATTAAAGAACATATTTATATGTTACACACAGACATATATATATATATATATATATATATATATATATATATACATATATATATATACATATATATATATATATACATATATATATATATATATATATATATATACATATATATATATATATGTATTTATATAAATAATCCAGGAAATATACAACTGCTGGGCATATTTCAAATTATAGCCCCTATTATTTTTACTTGTTCAGGCTGCTAGACAAAGAGAAGCCTAATCTACTACACTATTTAAGTAAATTGCAGTTGAGAAATTTTGTTAAAAATAACAGGCACAGTTCGTAGCAAAACTTAAACTTTATTCATTGCTTGATAAAAATGAGATCTTTACTAGTCAACGACAGACAAGAGAATGACAAGAAAAACAATTTGCTAGATTAGAAGTGTACCCAAGAGAGAAGACAGAATTTCCCCAAGGGACAAAAAGCTTAGCGAATTTAACTGTTAGGTTACGAGAAAAGCCGAGCCATTTGTCGCCGACAGATGGAAAACATGTTAAATGCACAGAAACTTTATATGTCTACTGGACATAAAGCTTTAGGAAATGTATTGGAAGAATTTTGAGTCGAGGATACTCTATTCATTAAGACATTTTGAGGCTCGGAAAATAGATTTAAAGGAATTAGGATGGTAGAAAGAAGGTTTTTAAGGACACACACACACACATATATATATAATCATATATATATATATATATATAATATATATATAAATATATATACATATATATAATATATATTTATATAAATATATATATATATTATATATGTATGTTATATATATATATATATATATTATATATAATATATATTATATAATATATATATATATATATATATATATATATATATATATATATATATATATATATATATACATATTATATATATATAAAGCTCTACCGTATTCTACCGCATCACAAACAGTTCGCTCCCTTTTTATCAAATTGTGCTTTGAATTTCTAACGTTAAATTTCAAAACCAGATACGTACGCAAACATACGCATATAACTCTCTCTCTCTCTTTATATATATATATATATAATATATATAAATATATATATATATATATATACAAACAATTGTTCTCTTTATATATATATATATATATATATATATATGTATTATATATATAAAGAGAACAATTGTTTGTACGGGATAACAAAAAAAAAGAAAAAAAATACCTTCTGAATATTTGAAAAAGCTTATCTTCACTTTTCCTCCTCGTTGATTAGATTTTACCCTGATGGAAACAAAACTAAATAAATCCTCATGACAAAACATGTTAGTTCACAAAATAAAAACATTTTGAACTGCTTTACAAGTTAATCATTACTCAAAGAGAAAATCAAATAGACATTCAAGGCTACTTATTGCCTAAAATATTTAGTATTTTAAAACAAAATTTCATGAATTTGTTAGACACGTGTCAGCCTCCATTTTCAAAGTTTTTAGGGATAACAGAATTTCTGTCGCCTAAAGTGACAACAAATTTTAAATCTTATAAACTGGCATAATTTTGCGACATTAATTTAAAAATGAAGGATTTTTCTTTAAAAAAAGTGATATGGAGTTGGCTAAATTTATAATTTATTTATTTCGTTTTATTCAAGTATATTACTTTAAGGGTAGGATACAATTTTAAGAAAGATACTATTGTGTCACTGTTATTCAACAGCAAGAACATAACAGTACCGTTCTTAAATTTATAATTCTTATTTAGTGAAATGTTTCCTTCAAATCTGTGTTTTATAGCAATTAATATCTGTGTCAATAAATTTTCTTATGAAATTTCAACAAGAAAATTATTAAAAATTGAATTGTTTTTCAACAATAGTATATTATTTATGAAATAGTTGTTCATTAAAAATATTTTTGTCTCTTTCGTCAATAAGACATATTAAATTAGATTTTAGAATTTGTAAAAATATTAGCTGATTTAGATACTATCCACTACTTGAGACCTTTAAGACATTTAAGACCTTCAAGATGATGGTTAAACCGGATTTTATAAACCGAGCTCTCTAATACAGATTTTTCGAACAGTAAGTTTAAAAAGGATGTAGAGCAGAAAATGAGACAACTAAAAGAGAAAAGAAATAGATAGTAGAATGGATTCGTGAGTACAATAGACAAAAATCTACAAAGTTGAAAGTTTAGGGATAAAAAAAATGATTGTGTGGCCAGAGAAATCTGTACTCTGCAGTAACGAGAGATAAAATGAGTGCTTTTGTGAATCTCAGTGATTTACCCGGAATCGGGAGAACCAATCAAGTTTCAGAAATTCATCCAATAAAATTTCGAGAAATAAACCAATGAAACTTCATAGCAAAAGAATGACGAGTGCTACGAAAATATGATGTATGGCAGGAATTTTATTTATTTTAAAGGTTTTTTTAACATTTTAAAAATTTTTATACATTTTTTGGTTAATTTTATACTTTTACCATTTGAGATAAGTCAATAACCCTCTAAATATTAAAACGTTTTTTAATAAAAATTTGATTTGTTATCTCAAAGTTTAATGAAAAGCTTTATTTACAGTGAAATCATTCCTTCTCTAACTTGTAAAATAATCAGAATTTTCCCTGTCCTTAATAAAAGTATAATTGTAGAGATATGATAAGTCAAATTTTCTCTATTTGAGAAATAATGTGTTTCACATTGAACACACACGACAAGTCCATATTGTTCATTTAATATTCGATATCTTATTTTATATACCCTCTTTGATTTTAATTTTATTAAACTACAACAAAGAATCCCCAAAATATCTCAAATTTTGTATTTAAAGCTTTAGTTTGAAAACCAGTGTACTATACAAATAACTTCATTATGTATCATATATAAAATACCGCGAATGTTAGCGGGCAATAAGAAAGTGATTTACGTTGCCTGAAGTATTTAGTATCAGCATCATTCATGATTAGTGGGATAGCGATGACTTATTAACTGTCGGAGAGATTTCATAGGATATATTCATAATATACGTTAGTGATCTAACGAAGTGGAAAGTTACGTTAAGTCCTGGGTGAACCTGGGTGACTGTGAAGAATTTCAAAAGCAGTTGGGTATGATATTATAATCTTGTGTTAAAATGAATATTTAACAGATATGCAACTACCTGTTACTTTATATGCATTTACATGTTATAACATAGATAATAATAACGTATGTATATATGTAAATTAACATGAAAGGGAAGTCTTCCCGATGTAAATATAGTTTTATAATTTGATGTTAATTCCACAGGTGTTAATATGTGCATAGTTATGTAATTGCGTATACACCCTCACAGACACATACACGCTTATACGTATATATATATATATATATATATATATATATATATATATATATATTATATATATATATATTTATATATATATATATATATATATATATATATATATATATATATATATATATATATATATATATATATATATATATATATATATATATATATATATATATATATATATATATATATATATATATATATATATATTATATATATATATATATACTCTGTATATATATTTATATATACAGAGAGTTTTTTGTATTCATTGATTATACCTATCTTGTCAGAGAAAAACGTGTATCATTCTATCTTCCTCCTTTGACAGAGTAATAGGCTTTTTCCGTAGCTCTGAAATAAAAGTTTAAATTCTACGTCAGACTTGTGATGCTTCTATTGCATGGAACGGCTAGACTGCATCATTTTTATTAACTAATAAATTATAGTCTTATTAATTAATAGGACTTAAATTTCTCCTTGCCCAGTAGTCCGGGCAAGTAAATATAATAGGGGTTAAACGTTTCAGACTTTTATGGAACCGGCGGAAATATTTATCGTCGGTTTACACACACACACACACACACACACACACACACACACACATATATATATATGTATACTGAAATGCCCCTGAATTAGGGATGACAAGGGCTGTGCAAATTCTGTAGAGCTGCTCAAAATTTATGCGCAAGTGCGGGCGCTGTGTGCATATATATACTGCGAACTGTGATTGTTCTGAATTAGTTCCAGTATGGGTAAACTACCTGAATTAGACTCCTTCGATTGCGGACAAATCGTAGGTTCGCCACTTGTGAGCCATTCAGTTTCCGAAATCGTTAGACAGCTAAGATTTTCAATGTTGACAGTGTTAAAAGTGTACTAAGAATACATGCATGGTTGTAAAAAACTAACAATTGGGCTGGCTGCAAAGGACAGTTTGCCTTGATAGTGCGTGGGGAGAGATGGCTCATTTATTTTGTAGGTAGGCAGCGAAGCCAAATATTAGCTCAAATTACCACCCAGTTGAATGACGGACTGTGTAACACTCGCTTCACCTTATGGGTTTCAGGAGCGGTCGATCTCCGAGGGTATCATTGTTCTTTGCTTGTCATCGGTCTGAACATCTTGCCTGGGCAAGAGAGCACAGAACCAGGAGTGTAGAGGACAGGAAACGAGTAGCTTGGAGTGATGAATCTCGATTCCAAATACTTCATGATGACTGATGCTGAGAATATGAGGACATGCTCTTGAAGCCACGGATCCTGCACACCAGATTGGAACTGTACAAGTGCTTCAAAGGTATTTTCTTTTGTGGAACTATTTGGGCTATTTGATGCGTGTACCGACGTCCCTGCATTTCGGTACGTAGCGTTGCTGGGTGATCAATTTCATCAGTTTATTCTGCTCTGTTATCCGCTTTGTAATGGAGATTTGCAGCAAGACAACTATACCTCTCACAAGTCCTAGTTGGTTATTGGATGGTTTCTGAGCATTCATCTGACTTTACTGTCATAAATTGGCCACCTTGAGGCTTAGACGTAAATCCTATTGAGAACCTTTGGGATGTTTTGGAAGAAAGCATGAAAGACCATCACTCAGTTCTAACGAACCTTACTGAATTATGGACAGCTTCAACCAATATTTGGAGAGCCATTCCCGTGGAACGTATCCAGAAACTTGCCTCGTCGTTTCGAAATCAAGGACAGATATGTATTTATACATGTACAATATACCTGTACATGTGAAATATTTACTTAAATCTGAAGATTTATTTTATTTTAAATACACTCAAATACGAAGTAAGAAAGAGTATTATATATTCTATAGATATAAAACCATGAAATGATGCACCACTTAAGAAATAATACAGACTTCTGAGATGTAATGTTTCGCTTGATATTATCTATACTCTGTATTTCCTTATTTTACAGATATATGTTAATAACTTTCCTTCGAAAATATTACGGGGAATGCTATTTGCGATTCCACCATAATATAATATAATTGTCAGATTAATTGAGAGTTATTTCACAAACATTGCCCAAAACGTCTTTTTAAACGGAAAAATCAGGGGTGAAAAATTGTCTGAAGACAGTCATTACCACTTTTCTCAGACTCGAGATAAGATTGTTCCCAGAGGAAACATACATCTGCTCACATTAGCTTTAGCTTTACGCTCAGCCTCAATAACCATGCAGACTCATTTCTCTAAGAAGAACAAGTAGATGCTATTTATTTTGGCATGTTTTGCAGAATTATATTTCTTACTTTAACATTTTCTAGATTTATAAGAATTTTAGCAATTTTTTATTATTGAAACCCATTTTATTACAAAAGATATATTATATTGGACTGTAATAAAGTACTCTCTCTGATAGGTACTTATTCTTATGTATTCTTAGGTATTTAAATTTGGTTTTAGGCATGGATGTTTCTATTTGCAAGGTACTATTAAATTTGACCACAAGTTCAAGGGATTAATAGTAAATGGAAAGAGATTGAAAGTTTATCAGAAAACACGAGTTTTCAAATGACGTGCAGTAAGTGAAAATAGTTATGGATTGTTTTGAAGTCAAATGGAACTAAAGAGTTCAATAAGATGCAGGGAAATATTTATTTGACATGAAGAAAGTTTACAATACAGCAACGCTTCGCAACTTAATGTCAGAAATAAGACGAAAAGAAAGTTCAATTGGAATTTTTCGCAGATGTTGCCGCAAATCTCGTGGCACAACAGACACTGGTGGAATAACGGTCGCTGTAAGAAACACGTGTGATCGAATATAACTGCTGGCTTTTATATTCATAATACAGCGATCCCTGGTTTTTCGCGGTTAATGGGGTCCAGAACTTTCAGCGAAAGCTGAAAAACCGTGAAGTAGAAATTTTCGTGTTGCAGGTACAAGAACGTTTTAACACTTTGACTGCCAAGCCAAAATTGCAAATGTTCACAACGGGGCCAAAATTTTTTTTGTGTAATTTGTATTTTTTCAACATAAAACTATATATAAAAACAATATTTCAAAACAAACAATATTTTAAAACAAACTCTCTCTATTTATATATATTCCCTTTTTTGTTGCATGGTCCAAATATTTAATTTTTCATAAAACTTAGCTCATAAAATCGTCACATATACCAATTTGCGCAAACCACGTATACCTAACCCACGTACATCGTAGGGAGCCCAATAATCAAACTCCAATACGATTTTCATGTAACTGATAACATCTTTGATAGCCATGGCCTGAAGTGTTAAACACCATGGCTATCATATCGGATAGCCAGTGTCTCAACGGAAATATCACTGGATATCACATATGATAGCCATGGCAGTCAAAGTGTTAAATATGTAAACAGTATTTATGCTTTACACATAAGACAAAAATTACAACATTATACGTATTTACTTACACGTGTCAGTGCTAATTAATAAGGTTAATTACAAAACCTTACAGAATAATAAACATTGCTTTCTGAGAGAGGTGAAGAGTCTTGTGTTGGTGGCTCTCACTTAATCGTAGAAATTTTAGGCTCATTCGGAGACTCTTCTGCTGGAGGCTCTAACGGTAGAGCCAGGGGGCTTTACCTTGATAGTGATGGGTAGTTGTTGTCTTTGTTTTTTCTTTTTTCTTCAAAATTCCAATGTACAAGGACATAAATCTATTAACTCGATTGCTAAGCTCGAACCATATTGTCGTCAATGTCTTGTGCAAATTCTTACCATTCTGCACAATTTTTGCAGACTCTCCAGGGTAATGCCTTGCTTTTCAGTTTGTTCTTCGTCTTACTCTTCATTTTCTTCTACACTTGCAGACTTTGTCATCTTAATGTACTCTGATATGTACTCTGAGTCAACTCATCTCTTTTTTCGACATGCAGGGATCCTTCTTTCTCGCTCATGAACATGAAAAAATGCTCCTTTCCGCAGTGTGGCTGTCGACATTGTTCTGTTTCTTCATTTTTAATTTTTTAAATGATGTGTTGGAAAAACCCGCGAAGCACTGAAGTCGCAAAACAAACAGAGCGAAGTAGCGAGAAAACACTGTAGTTCGAATGTTGAATTTAGCCCGAGGTACCAGTCTAATTAGCAGTAGCATAAAATATGATGATAGATGATATAGTACCTGCATACAGTAAATGATATTTTAATTATATGCATATATATACAGACTATGCACCGATAAGCAGTGATCAGTTTATCGAGAGGCTTAAAATGAGCTCTTTGACAACATTCTTTGTTGAAATAGCAGACATTTGCATAAGCCGCATTCATCTCCTCTCGTCCACGTTTTACCGCTTTAGAAGTTGAATTTTCAGAAACCCTCTCGTGTTGCATGCCTGGGGAGTAAGAGGAATGTGACCGGCGTATTAGTGAGTGGTATTTCGATTTTATATGCATAAATAAGCTCTTTTGCGATTCTCTTTCCTGTAATGATGGAGATTTGTATAAGCCTAGTGTTTCTCCCTTCAAGGCCAGTTCAATTCATTAGAATTTTAATTTTTAGAAACCTTCTCTTATTTCACGCTTGGAAAAGAGTCATCGTGCTAAATTCTAGTTCTCCTTGAGTTGTTTCTCAGTGAAACAGAGAGTGGGGATTCAATTTGGCAAATGTGATTATTCCAAAGTAATTTATTATTTGTACCGAAAACAGTAGTTACTGTTAATAATGATCGGTTATTATTAACAGTAATTAGAATTATTATGTTGATTGTGAAATGTATACTTTCAGTAGTTGGAGATACAAAACCACACCA
The DNA here is from genome assembly GCA_032207245.1 of Pardosa pseudoannulata. Classification (NCBI taxonomy): domain Eukaryota; kingdom Metazoa; phylum Arthropoda; class Arachnida; order Araneae; family Lycosidae; genus Pardosa; species Pardosa pseudoannulata. The sequence continues at coordinate 88,672,239 of CM063504.1, read as the reverse complement.
AGAAATTTTACTTAATTTCATTGTATTTACCTCCCATCTTTACATGAAGTAGTAAACGTTAAACTTATTAACAGCAGTTACTGTTAATAATTATCAGTTGTTATTAACAGTAATTAGAATTATTACGTTGATTATGAAATGTATACTTTCAGTAGTTGGAGATACGAAACCACATCAAGAAATTTTGCTTAATTTCATTGTATTTACCTCCCATCTTTACATGAAGAACTAAAAGTTAAACTTATTAACAGCAGTTACTGTTAATAATTATCGGTTATTATTAACAGTAATTAGAATTATTACGTTGATTGTGAAATGTATACTTTCAGTAGTTGGAGATACGAAACTACATCAAGAAATTTTGCTTAATTTCATTGTGTTTACCTCCCATCTTTACATGAATAACTAAACGTTAAACCTATACTACATCAAGAAATTTTGCTTAATTTCATTTTGTTTACCTCCCATCTTTACATGAAGAACTTAACCTTAAACTTATTAACAGGAGTTACTGTTAATAATGATCGGTTATTATTAACAGTAATTAGAATTATTGCATTGATCGTGAAATGTATACTTTCAGTAGTTGAAGATGTGAAACCACATCAAGAAATTTTGCTTAATTTCATTGTATGTACCTCCCATCTTTACATGAAGAACTAAACGTACTTTGACAGAAATATTTCGGGACAAAATATTTAAGGTACGCACGTGTGTAAGATGAGATATAAAAGTGAAAGAAAACCTTTTGAATAGCATTTAAAAGTTAAAAGTATCTATAAGGCGATTTCATGCAGTAGGGCACATATCAACTTATGACAATTTTGGGTTTAGTTTCAAAAGAAAGAGCATTTTACTGTTTGCCTGTTGTAAATATGAAAATGAATGGGAAGGGCATTATAGTAGTTCGTGAAGTTAGGGGAAAATGTTTTATTATTTTAACATTCAATACAATATGAAAATTTTCATTATAAATTCATAAAACGTTATTTTAAATAATAAATAAAATAAATATTACAATATGAAAACTTTTATATTTAAGAATGCTTATAAAATGATGACTCATAAACTTTAAACAGCTTTAGTTTTTGAAAATTTTTAGCATACTGTTATAGGTATATATATAGCAGTTAAAGCCTTAAGGTCAATAATCCAACAGTATGATTATACAGTCAGAATATTTTATAGAATAGTATCTAGGTTGAAATATAGTGGGTTCACTTGGTTGGGATTTATATAATGAAATACGATATAGATTTGTCTGTATTTTAAATGAAATGTAAAGTAGAGAACTTCGAATTTATACGAATATCCGTGAAATTTCATTAAAAATTGTTAAATGTGAAAGAAATAATATTTTAAATGGATAAAAGAAATGTTTTCCGAAACACTCTGTAAGAAAAATTTCTTTACAAATTTTAAACCAAAATTACATATATTCGTATTATTATGTTAGTAAAATTAATTTTTCACTTAAGCGATGTAGTTTAGTTTTAAAATTATCAATATAAAGATAAAAAATTTTATTTATAAATATATATTCAGATTGTGATACCATGAAAACTAACGAAAATATAAACAAATACCATATCGTAAATACTATATAAAATACTGAAAACTTGGAAATTTATTTAAGACTTTATTTTAAAGTTATGGTGACTTTAAAATTAAAACTATCACTTTGTAAACCAATCTAACTTTTGCATTAAAATGAGAGTGCAGCAAAATGGATATTTTTCAAACACTACTTCATTTTTTTTATATAGCATGGTATTGTAATACAAGTTTTGTATATTTTTAATATATATTTTTGAAATGCTATAAATTAAGTAAAATATAAATATTTCTAAAGATATTTTTATAATTTTATCAAACATATTGTAGATATCGTTTACGAATATTCCGTATGAATTTTTCTCTCCTATGTTCTATAAAGCTAGGGTAAATTACAATTCATTCTTATTTTTGAATAAATTTGCATAAAAATGTTATCTAAGCTGTGAGTAACTTTCCTATTGAAAATATATTGAAATTTTTATGCATTATTATTATTTTCTTATAATTCATAGAAACTTATACAGTTAAATTCAAAACACGATTCTTAGAACTTAATAAGATTATTACATGTAAATCGTTAAATATTCTCTGTCATACTACCAATAAATAACGTCATTTTTGTAATTTAAATGTAAAAATATTACATACGAAAGAAAAATTTGTAGACTAAGAATTTTTTTCCTAATTTCATATAATCTCATTAAATGTTTAAAAAATGATCACCTCTTAAAGATAAGGAAATCCTCATTTTCGTATACTTTTTAAGAGATATCAAAATTTTTAAAACTTAATAAGATTATTACATGTAAATCGTTAAATATTCTCTGTCGTACTACCAATAAGTAATGGCATTTTTGCAATTTAAATGTAAAAATATTGCATATGAAAGAAAAATTGGTAGACTAAGAATTTTTTTTTCCTAATTTCATATAATTTCATTAAATGTTTAAAATATGACCATCTCTTAAAGATAAGGAAATCCTCATTTTTCTATGTTTTAAGAGATATCAGTATTTTTTAAAACTTAATAAGGTTATTATATGTAAATCGTTAAAATATTCTCTGTCATACTACCAATAAGTAATGGCATTTTTGTAATTTAAATGTAAAAATATTGCATGTGAAAGAAACATTGATAGACTACGAATTTTTTCTTTTTTCAGATAATCCCATTAAATGCTTAAAAATTAATCATCTCTTAAAGATAAGGAAATCCTCATTTTCCTACTTTTTAAGAGATATCAATATTTTTTAAAATTTAATAAGTTTATTATATGTAAATCGTTAAAATATTCTCTGTCATACTACCAATAAGTAATGGCATTTTTTAATTTAAATGTAAAAATATTGCATGTGAAAGAAACATTGATAGACTAAGAATTTTTTCCTTATTTCAGATAAACTAATCAAATGTTTAAAAAATGATCATCTCTTAAAGATAAGGAAATTCTCATTTTCCTATTTTTTAAGACTTAGCTTGAAAAATAGGCATATAATATTTTTTAATACTTAACATAATATTACTTAATATATAAATTATTACTTAATGTATTACATAAATTATTACTTAATATATAAAATTTAATACTTAATATAATACTTAATATAATATTTTTTAATACTTAGCATTTTTTAAACCTTAATAAGATTATTACATGTAAATCGTTAAATATTCTCTGTCATACTATCAATAAGTAATGGCATTTTTGTAATTCAAATGTAAAAATATTGCATGTGAAAGAAAAATTGGTAGACTAAGAATCTTTTTTCCTAATTTCATACAATTTCATTAAATGTTTAAAAAATGACCATCTCCTAAAGATAAGGAAATCCTCATTTTCCTATTTTTTAAGAGACACCAATATTTTCTAAAACTTAATAAGGTTCTTATTTGTAAATCGTTAAAATATTCTCTATCATACCAATAACTAATGGCATTTTTTTAATGTAAATGTAAAAATATTGCAAGAGAAAGAAAAATTGGTGGACTAAGAAATTCTTTCCTTATTTCATATAATCCTATAAAAAGTTTGAAAAATGATTATCTCTTAAATATAAGGAAATACTCATTTTCCTATTTTTTAAGCAGTATCAATATTTTTAAAATTTCATAAGGTTATTATATGTAAATCGTTAAAATATTCTCTGTCATACTACCAATATGTAATGGTATTTTTGTAATTTAAATGTAAAAATATTGCATGGGAAAGAAACATTGATAGACTAAGAATTTTTTTCCTTATTTCAGATAATCTCATTAAATGTTTAAAGAATGATCATCTCTTAAAGATAAGGAAATCTTCATTTTCCTATTTTTAAGAGATATCAGTATTTTTTAAAACTTAATAAGGTTATTATATGTAAATCGTTAAAATATTCTCTGTCATACTACCACTAAGTAATGGCATTTTTGTAATTTAAATGTAAAAATATTTTATGTGAAAGAAAAATTGGTAGACTAAGATCTTTTTTTTCCCTAATTTCATAAAATTTCATTAAATGTTTAAAAAATGATCATCGTTTAAAGATAAGGAAATCCTCATTTTCCTATTTTTTAACAGATATCAATATTTTTTAAAACTTAATAATATTATTATATGTAAATCGTTAAAATATTCTCTGTCATACCAATAAGTAATGGCATTTTTTAATGTAAATGTAAAAATATTGCAAGCGAAAGAAAAATTGGTGAACTAAGAAATTCTTTCCTTATTTCATATAATCTCATAAAAAGTTTAAAAAATGATCATCTCTTAAAGGTAAGGAAATCCTCATTTTCCTATTTTTTAAGAGATATCAATATTTTTTAAAACTTAATAAGGCTATTATATGTAAATCGTTAAAATATTCTCTGTCATTCTACCAATAAGTAATGGCATTTTTGTAATTTAAATGTAAAAATATTGCATGTGAAAGAAAAATTGGTAGACGAAGAATTTTTTTTTTCCTCATTTCATATAATCTCATTAGATGTTTAAAAAATGATCATCTCTTAAAGATAAGGAAATCTTCATTTTCCTATTTTTTAAGACGTAACTTAAAAAATAGGAATATAATATTTTTTAATACTTAATATAATATTACTTAATATATAAATCATAGCTTAATTTATTACTTAAATTATTACTTAGTATATAAAGTTTAATACTTAATATAATATTTTTAATACTTAATATTTTTAATTTAAATGTAAACTTATTGCATGTGAAAAAAACATTCATAGACTAAGAATTTTTTCCTTATTTCAGATAATCTCATTAACTGTCTAAAAATGATCATCTCATAAAGATAAAGAAATCCTCATTTTCTTATTTTTTAAGAGATATCAATATTTTTTAAAATTTAGTAAGTTTATTATATGTAAATCGTTAAAATATTCTATGTCATACTACATTATATGTATATCGTTAAAATATTCTCTGTCATCCTACCAATAAGTAATGGCTTTTTTGTAATTAAAATGTAAAAATATTGCATGTGAAAGAAACATTGATAGACTAAGAATTGTTTCCTTATTTCAGACAATTTCATTAAATGTTTGAAAAATGACCATCTCTTAAAGATAAGGAAGTCTTCATTCCCTACTTTTAATAGATATAACCAGTATTTTTAATGCTTGAAATTTAATATAATTGCTGAATGATAACTAACCATTCTCTTTTGATAGTTATAATATAAATCTCTTAATGAAAAGAATCCAAATAACCTTTCGTAAAAATCTAAAGGTATCAATTCCTTTAGTCTCATATTTAACGCTATAAAATATCAAATATACAGTCTCTACAAAATCTCTTTCAAAGAAAAGATATGAATACGTTTCTAACTTTGATCATTTTAATGATTTCTTTTAAATATTCAGAATTTTCGGAAGAAAGCCGAAAGAAAAGTATATTTATCATCAAAACATCAAATATTTTAATCTCCTTTTTTTATAAACATCTTATGTTTTCTTCCATTCTCAAAAAGATATTTTTTGCAAAACACAAAAGAATGCTTTTTTCGCATAATGAAAAGAAAGAGCTCCTGAATATAAAGATAAAAGGTTTGTTTTAAAGCTGTATTCTTTCAAAGGACTTAATAAGTTTTCCCAACTTTGTAGTTATTTAGTAAAGTCTTTCCTTAAAAAAGAAACCTTTCCCCTGTCATTAAATCCGGGTCAGTTTTAGTAACGGTGCTAGAAGAAGTTAAGTCAAAAGGAATTAAATTTATCCCTTAAAATAGAAATCTGTATACGAATTATGAAAGACCAAAATAAAAATACAAATACGTAACTGTGTGTACTTTTTTAAAGCTGCTATGAAAGGAATCCTGTGTTTAGAACAAATATCAATTGAATATACAAGGTTTTTCAAAATGAATAATATGGTCTGATTATATTTTCATACAATTTCTTTGACATGAATTTTATGTTTGGAATAAACAGCTATTTAATATACAGGATTATTCAAAATGAATAATCTGGTTTGTAAATGTTACATTTTCATACATGAAAGACACAGAGTGATAATTAACAAACACATTGTATGCGGGACACGTACTAGTACGTTTTCTGACGATTGATACTTGAGCGCGGGTCACGTAGTACAGGTTAGTGTAACAACATGGTTTGTTTGTGGGTACAAAAATAACGATATATACAGGAAAATAAAGCGGAATGTTCTTGTCTACTAATTAGATTCTGAAAAAATTGAGACAAATAAAAACTAGTGTTTATATCAGTCGATGCGGATGAACAGAACAGGAAGGTTGATTAAAAAATCAATTTAGATTTTAAATTAACTTTTTATTTATCCTTGCGAAAATTATATATATATATATATATATATATATATATATATATATATAGATACACATATATATATATATACATACATATATATACACACATATATATATTATATACATATATTTGTATATATATATATATATATATATATATATATATATTTGTTTATTTGTCTATTTACATATTTGTTTATATATTTCAATATAAAATATGAAGAGTTGGTTAAAGAATTAAATAATTTTCGATATATTAAGATTTAACTGAATAATCTGGGTGAATTTAGTGATGTTCCTAGATGTTAGCAACAGTTAAACTTAATTGTAGGATTTTTTTTCTTAAGAAGCCTTATGAATCTTATATTTAGATGACGTTATCAATGAATATACAGTGGAAGTTAACTCAAACGAAATTCATTCACACAAAGTATTTAATTCCACGAAAAACTTCTCTTTCCCAAGAGAAATTTCTATAAGGCATATGTAATAAATGATACGAATATTGAGTTATTCTAAACATATACGAAAAAATGTTCGATACTCTGAGTAAACTTTATAGTGATACGAAGGGAACAAAAATGTTTCCCAAACAGATTTGTACTGTGAGTTTTAATATTTCTCTATGGCTTTATTTCTTGTCTCTAATAGAATGCTTGTTTGTTTTAATAATTATTCAAATAATAGAGATAATTTTTAATTTGTGTTATATATATTTTCTACTTCTCTCAGCATTTAATATTAATTTAGTTTAAAAGTGTTTGATAAAAAGTGTTCATTATTTAAGTGTTAAATGAATACAGATAGTTGCTCTTTTTAATGTAGACAAAAAGTATTTTGTCGTAATAGTTTTCTGATATTAATATAAATGCCATTTTTAATTACGATCCCAGCTATCTCACTCAGCAATGACGTTGATCTTGTGGATGGTTGACTGTATATTCGAGGCTCGTCACGCCTAAAGATCTGACCTGTTCATTATTGGCTGCTGGGGTACGTAAAATAGCCTCTTGTTGACAATGTCGTCAAAGTTCCCAAGCGAGGTGGCTTTCCACAGGTTTCATTTACCCTTTGGTAAATGAGACAGTTCGTAAATAAGATAGTCGTAAATGTCCAAGTCTAAATTACAACGACATGATAGGGGAATTTTACTCATGCCTAAAGCATGCATCAAACCATATGTGATTCTTGGGTGTTAAATGAGTAACAGCTTTGCAGCCGTGTGTAGCATAAAGGTATCAATTTATATTGTGAACTCCATCGGAAAAAAATCTTTTTTAACTTCAAAACACATTAATTTATTTATAGCCTCTCCGCCCCAAATAAAAAAGAGAAGTTAATGTTCAGATATACAAATTGTTTATTTATACGAGGAATTAACCTTCCTCTTACCACACATAAGTGAGTTTGCACTATATTTCTTATAATGTATGTGAATACATTTTCTAATAATGTCAGCGGGAAAAACATTGCAGCTTTGATATTTTCTTTGTGGCAATTAATTATAATTTAAATTTTTTCTTAATAAGTAGTTTAAAATCAAGATTTTAGCTGCAAATTATTGAAAATCATGAGGAGATAGCTGGAATATTGTATTTATAAATGCAGGTTGTTTTAAAGCTACGATGTTTGAAAATTTTTATAAGGTTTTCTAACTTTGTAGTATAAAAGTGCTTTTTAGGACATTATTTTCTGTCATAAAATGTGGGTTAGTACTCCCTTATTCGAAGACTTAGAAGAATTATCTGTCCCCTTATTTATGTATATGTTAAAGTCCGCTATGTATCTTTAAAATCTATGACTACATTTTTTAGTAATGTCAGAGAGAAAAACGTTGTAGCTTGATTGTTTTCTTTTTGGTTTGTGAGAATTTCTATTTCTCTTTTTAAATTTTTTAATCGGAGTAAGAAATAGGGGGAAAAGTTCAAAAATCAGATTTTAGCGGTAAATTGTTGAACATCAGGAGAAAGGGGCAGGATTGTTTTGTTTATAAATGTAGATGTGTTTCAAGGATGCGATGTTTCAAAATGTTTTCAAACTTCATCGTTATCTAGAAAAAATCTTTTTGGAGACATTTTATTCTGTCATTAAATCTGGGTCATATGCGAAGTACTCACTTTTTCAAGAATTGCCATTTCCCTTCATTTTAGTATCAGGGATTTTCTACTGTATATCTTTTAAAATATGCGAATACATTTTTTAATAACGTCAGCGAGAAAAACTCTGTAGCTTTATTGTTTCCTTTTCGGAAATTTGAGAGATTTTCGTTTCCTCTTTATAATTTTTAATAGGCTTAAAAAAGAAAATATTCAAAATTAAGATTTTAGCCTTAAATTGTTGAATGTCAAAAGGGACAGAGATATTCTATTTTTAAATGTGGATGTTTTAAAGATACAAAGTTTTAAAGAGCTTAATAAATATTTATAAATTTGATGTCATCTAGAAAATTACTTAAGATTTTTTTTCTCTGTTATTAAATTTGAATCTGATTTTGTTGCTAGGAGGAGTTAAGTTTGCTGAAATTAAGAAGATGAATTAGGAGAAATTAAATTTATCAAGTAAAATAAAAGTTTGTATATGGTTTATGAAATCGAAATTACTATATCAGGGTGTATTTATCAACTCTCTGTCAAGTTCACTTAAAATAAATGTTAGGTTTAAAAAATATAAGAAAGGGTCATATTTCTTTTAAAACTTATGGCTGTAATTTATTACAACATGGGCAGTAAAAATGCCCCAGATTGTTACCATCCAAGTAATTCAAGGTATGCCATACTTATTAAAAATGTTAGGGCATGAGAAAAGTATACCTATTTTGACCTTCTATATACTTTTTTATACATAAATTGCATACAAGTGTTGGTTTGTCATGTGATTAATTTTTAAAATATAGGAAGAACCCAAGCTAAGAAAATAATCTTTTCTTTGTATCTGGTTCTAATTCAGTTGCATTTATTATAAGTTAGGAGAAATAGAATTTATCCAGTAAATTAAAAATATGTTTAAGGATTATAAAAGAAAACTTTTGTTAGAGTGTATTTTTTCTTCTGTTGTCTAGATATGAAAATCATGTGAAGTAACAAATGCATATGTTTCTTCTACAATTTATGACTATATAATTTTAGCAACGTCAGCCACACAAATGTTGTTGCTTAATTGCTTCTTTTCGGGGTATTTTAGAAATTGTTTCTCTTTTTTTAAATCCTGATTTTTTTTAAATACTTTTTAATAGAAGAAAAAATATGTGACATAAAAAAAGTAAAATTTTAAAGGTTGAATATTTAGCGTCATAAAGAAAAAAAATTTATTATTTGAAATTTCAGTTCAAATTTTAGTTTTCATCTTTATTATTTGTATTTATGTAGGAGTCAGTCCAAATAAAGTGAAAATTCACTTTAGCAGGTGAATGAAATAAAAATCAATAATTAATCGATAAGTAATTTAAACGCTTTTTGCTTTTGCATATTCTACTTTGTTTTCGCTTTTCATTAATATGCATGATTTTGAAATTCTAAAAGCTCCTTTTGATTTTTTAATAATTTTTTTCTTGTTATGAAAGGTTTGGTTGGTTTGGAACTCAACGGTCGACTGTGTGTGAACCTCCATGTTAAAAGTTAGATTCGATACCACGGCATTTAAGAGAAGCGCTCTATGTATTCGGCCATTGTTCAGTTAGAGATAACAGAAAATACGATTTTATGGTTATTTTGCAATTTTTTCCGGTATGCGAAATTCCCTTGTATTAATAACTATTGGAGTTTACTAAAAACAAATTTTATTATCAAATATAAGAAATTGAGCAGTAATCTTTTGAAATGTTATAAAATAATTAAATAATATTTAAATAATTTGACACCATCCCCTGTATAATAATAGCCTAAATTATCTGTCGGTCTGTTTTCGAATCTATGAAGCGGTTGAACCCGGAATAGAAAGAGGCATCCATATTGGATTCTTGATGAGTTAAGTAGGATTAGCAACGTTCGAAATCCATCCCTTCCTCCCTTTTCTAGCATTTAATGCCATTATGTAAAGCTTTATTTTCCACGGTTAAGAGCAGGCGACTAAATTTATCAATTTGGGACATAATAAATAGTTAAAAAATAACATTTCTTCTAGTACTATGACGTCATTCCTTCATTCGAAGACACACCGACAGATAATTTAGGCTATTATTATACAGGGGATGGTGTCAAATTATTTAAATAGTATTTAATTATTTTATAACATTTCAAAATATTACTGCTCAATTTCTTATATTTGATAATAAAATTTGTTTTTAGTAAAATTCAATAGTTATTAATACAAGGGAATTTCGCATACCGGAAAAAATTGCAAAATAACCATAAAATCGTATTTTCTGTTATCTCTAACTGAACAATGGCCGAATACATAGAGCGCTTCTCTTAAATTCTTCTTCATTATTCTTCATTTAATTTCATTATTTCTTATTTTAAAATATTGAAATATAGTGTGCATTGTTTTTATACGTTTTATCGCTGAACTTAGATATTACGTAAATAATTTTCTTTCATATTTCGATTAAATAATAGATTAGGTACATGTGGGATAATTTTAAATTTAATCATCGATTATTTTTGTTGCAATGAAAATTTTATCCCAGGAATTAATAACAAATCCTATCTATATTCAGGGTGTAGTACAAATGATAGTTTCATTCCATTACTTCCATTAATTACTGTGGCAAAAGATTTGAAAGAAATTAACGATAATTTCGGCGTAGCTAAGAAAACTTTGAATTATCTTTCTAAATAAATTCAAGGTGATTCTACACTGCATTCACAGTATCGGGAGACTTTAGAGGAGTATGAAGATAAACAAATTATTGAGCGTGTACCAGATAATTAATTCTCAGCCAAAGAACAAGCCATTTTTTCCTTGCCTCACAAAGTACTTTACAATTCTGGAAAATTAGAAATTTTACTCATCTCATTATATGACGGGCTCTATGCTAGTATTTTAATGAAATTACAGTAATTTGGGGTAGGTAAGTCATGATTTATAACCGTTTAAAAGTTAAAATGTAACTTCTGCAATGGCGTATCTGAAAGGATTTACTTTTCCCTTTTTCCATTCCCAAAAAGTTTTCTTAAACGTTTATTACGTGTTTTATTACAGAGTTTATTTTATTTTATTTTATAAAATTGTCGTACAACATTAACTTCATGTACCGTGCCGTACGGTACAAGCAAATCCTATTCCTATACAAATGTGTCGGTGTCGACATATGCATTGGTGTGAGGAGATTGGAGATTGCTGTATTTTTCTGATATACCATTTCGTACGGTATAAGAAAATCATATTACTATAGAATTGTGTCGGAGCCGACATATGCTTTGGTGTCCCAAATAGTTTTCTTAAACGTTTATTACGTGTTTCGATTACAGAGTTTATTTATTTTTATTTTATAAAATTGTTGTACACTTCAACCTAATGTACCGTGTCTTACGGTATATGGAAATCCTATTATTATACAATTGTGTCGGAGCCGACATATGCTTTGGTGTGATGAGATTGGAGATTGCAGTATTTTTCTTGGAGAATTTAAAGTAAAAGTATGATTCTAGAGTTTCAAGTCTAAACAATAAGAATTATTTTAGTTTGCTTACTAGCGCAACAGCCAATTTTTTTCACAAGCTGGCTAAGACCAGGTCTTCTTGCGTAACGGCTTATTTAAGAAATTTTCATTTTATTTAGTGTATTAATGAGTATGTGTGTGGCGCACACGTTTGGTTTATCTTCTAGAAATTTCGGTAAATATCAGTAGGAACACGTAACAGAAAATACTGTGCAGATATGTCTCAGAAAACCTTTATCTCGTTCACGTTTCTTTTTACTTTATCTCACTTACAATTTTACTATTTTTCTACTTTTTAAGGTGATAGAAACATATGCTCAGCATGTTTTTACTGTCTTGCACAAAAAGATTCACTGTACATATTAGTAATTTGCATATTTTATTCAGATAATTCTTTTATAAAACCTATCACTAGAGTTCAAAGTTAAAACTTCACTGCACTCCATGTTCGCAGCCTTTTGATTTAACATACTTAATCTATTATTAATTTAAATTCTGAAAACTGACTTTTGTTCTTATATCTTTCTAAAAATAACTTCCTAAGTAACAAAAAGCTCGACATTTTAAGCAAAGGTAAAGCATTCCAGACACTCTCTCATGGGACCATAAAAGAAAAAAAAATGGG
>CM063504.1:88644593-88659579 GCA_032207245.1 Pardosa pseudoannulata | reverse complement strand
GGGAAATGATGTTTGATGATTCTAGAGCAGAGAAGACAGCAGTTCATGTTCCAATCAATTTAATATCATCTAGCATCGTAACGCTCAATAATTCTCCTCATGACAATAAAAGACATCTAACCTTTAATGTTCCGACACTCGTGGACATGTTTAACGATAGTTAGAGTCGTAGCAGAAGATAAATTCTGTCATTTCTAATTTTTTATTATTTCTCAGACTCATGAAAGGAAATATATGTTATTACTCACTAATCTCTAATGGTCTTTCCCTGCGATTTAATGGCCAGGATATATGTTTCAGAAAATTTCCACTGCACTATATTTTATACAATTTTTGACTTTTCTGTCTGAAACTATCAGTGGCAGTATAGTTATTTTAAATGAAACTTTCAATATTTTTTAAGTATCTTAACCTATAGCTTCATCGTGTTTCATATTTTAACATATACAATAATTATTGCCCTTCTCCAGCATGGGAAGATTGTTTTTTTTATTCTTTAACACTGCAATTTTCTAGTAGAATACCTATTGAATGGCGAATTTAAATTTACTTTTCAGGTAAAAGTTACATTTACCACTTGATGAGAGGTGCACGATTATTTCTAAAATAAATTTTGTAATTGATAAATAAATAAAAATCTGGGACACTAGTAAAAAAACATATACTGAGCATATTTTCACTGTCTGGAACAAAATGATTCACTGTACATATTAGTAATTTACATATTTTATTCAGATAATTTTCTCTCAAGCCTATCACTAGAGTTCAAAGTTAAAACTTTACTGCACTCCATGTTCGCAGCCTTTTGATTTAACATATTTAATCTATTATTCATAAATGACCTTCTCCAGCATGGAAAGATTCTTTTATTCCTTTTTCAACACTGTAATTAGTGTAATTTTATATCAGAATACCTATCAAATGGCGAATTTAAATTTACTTTTAAGGTAAAAGTTACATTTATCGCTTGATAAGAGGTACACGATAATTTCTGAAATAAATTTTGTAATTGATAAATAAATAAAAATCTGGGACACTAGAAAAAGATTTCTCAGGAAGGTTTCTCCAATTCTTTATGCACAGATAGATTTGAGACAAAACAATATGCTATCTATATTTATATAACTCTTAGATTTACTGTCAAAATCCACGATATTTATATAATTGAAGCGGTAATAGTTGCAATGTCAAGATGAAAATATTAGCACAATATCCAATATTTAATCTTGCTTTTCATAATATTAATTGTATGTTTAAAACTGTTTAGATACACTGAAATGAAAAGTTAAGTGATGATTATAAAATTTACTTTGATTTCTCTAAAATGTCTTGACTTTGTGAACTACTTAGCAATAACAGCTATACGTATAATTTAAATTTTTTTCAAAAATGATACTTTAGAATAAGATGTTTTGAGAATACAACAATGGTTATAACTGTTTAGATACACTGAAATGAAAAAAATGATGATTACAAAGTTTACTTTGACTTCTTTAAAATGTCTTGACTTTGCGAACTACTTAGCAATAACAGCTATACGTATAATTTAAATTTTTTTCAAAAATGATACTTTAGAATAAGATGTTTTGAGAATACAACAATGGTTATAACTGTTTAGATACACTGAAATGAAAAGTTAAATGATGATTATAAAGTTTACTTTGACTTCTTTCAAATGTCTTGACTTTGTGAACTACTTAGCAATAACAGTTATACATGTAATTTAAATTTTTTTCAAAAATGATACTTTAGAATAAGATGTATTGAGAATACAACAATGGTTATAACTGTTTAGATACATTGAAATGAAAAGTTAAATGATGATTATAAAATTTACTTTATCTTCTTTAAAACGTCTTGACTTTGTAAACTGCTGAGCAATAACTGTTATACTTGTAGATTATAATTTTTCAAACCATGATGCTTTAGAATAAGATGTTTTGAGAATACAACAATGGTTATAAATTTTTATCAGCTCCCTCTACCCCTGAATAATGAAATTTATTACTAAAAATAATGAAAACATATCCCTCATATAGAGTTGTGTTCAATTGTTTTATAAAATTTAATATAAAATTAAATGTGACCATGCTGGACATGCAAAGGATGGTATTAAAAAAAAAACTAGATTTTTTTTCAGAAAAGATAACATTCTAGCCATACTTTATGTTTTAAATATAGTTAGTTACCTTTTACATGTTTGGTATGTTACATTCTAGATAACTTTATTGCTATACTTTATGTTTCAAATATAGTTAGTTACATTTTACATGTTTGGTATGTTACATTCTAGATAACTTTCTTGAAAAGATAACTATCTTGCCATATTTTATATTTTAAATATAGTTAGTTACCTTTTACATTTTTGGTATGTTACATTCTAGAAAACTTTCTTGAAAAGATAACTTTCTTGCCATAATTTATGTTTTAAATATAGTTAGTTACTTTTTACATGTTTGGTATGTTACAATCTAAAATTTAGGAAATATTGGGGTTGTTAAGTTAAAATGTAAAAGGAGTCATTATTTTATTAAAAGACATTATTTTACTATTAGACTATTTTAAGTTATTAAGTGATGTAATTCAAAATAGGAAGGTAAATGATTAAAAATGATTAAACATCCAATATTGCCTATTTATGCCATAACTAGTTTAATGAAATTCGTGTCATTTTTGCGATTTAGTAAGCACAATGAATAAGAATCATTTATTTTTTTTACCTCCGGCTAAAACTATATTTTCAATAATTACTTCTCTTAAAACATTTGCATCCATACTTTTACCATGATGGATTAACAGCGTTAATTTTTTTTTCCAGTAAGCACTCTTCTATCCCACATTCCGACTTTTCTTCAAGCAACATAATAATATGCAACTCTGAATAGAAATTCGAAAGCAATCCCGGTTTATGGAAGCTTATTGCCCATGGATTATGGTCACACAAAAAGAAATTACCCGAAGCTGGTGTCAATGAGCGGAAGAATATTTTTTTTCTCCAGCGTGATGACTTCTTTTGATGGCTACAGATTCACTCAAAGTATCGTAATGATAGCTAAATAATAAACATAGGCTTTAGATAAGACTGTACTGCTCATCTCCTCATCTTTTGAGGACTGATTGTATGTACCAAAAGAAATTTATTGGCTTTTTTTGTTATACAAGATACAACTGTGATAAAACACTTATTATTACAAAATGTAAAATGAATAATAAGACAAAAATGATAAACAATTATATATATATATATATATATATATATATATATATATATAAATATATATATATATATATATATATATATATATATATATATATATATATATATATATATATATATATATATATATATATGTATATATATATGTATATATATATATATATATATATATATATATATATATATATATATATATATATATATATATATATATATATATATATATATATATATATATATATATATATATGTATATATATGTATATATATATATATATATATATATATATATATATATATATATATATATATATATATATATATATATATATATATATATATATATATATATATATATATATATATATATATATATATATATATATATATACATATATATATATATATATATATATATATATACATATATATATATATATATATATATATATATATATATATATATATATATATATATATATATATATATATATATATTATATATATATATATATATATATATATATATATATATATATATATATATATATATATATATATATATATATATATATATATATATATATATGTATATATATATATATATATATATATATATATATATATATATATATATATATATAATATATATATATATATATATATATATATATATATATATATATATATATATATATATATATATATATATATATATATATATGTATATATATATATATGTATATATATATGTATATATATATATATATATATATATATATATATATATATATATATATATATATATATATATATATATATATATATATATATATATATATATATATATATATATATATATATATATATATATATATATATATATATATATATATATATATATATATATATATATATATATATATATATATATATATATATATATATATATATATATATATATATATATATATATATATATATATATATATATATATATATAGATAGATAGATAGATAGATAGATAGATAGATAGATAGATAGATACCGGGTGATTCAAAAGTCAGGCCGAACTTTAAAAATAAATAATTCGAAAACGAATGAAGATGAAAAGATACGGTTTGCACCAAACGGATGAGAAAGATACCGGATTTTGTGTGGCAACGAAAACATTAGTTGTGTTAGTGATGAACAGATGGCGCTATAGTGTTTTATAACACCAAAACATAATTTACAAATTAAGAAATGTTGACAACAAGTCAATTTAATTACAGCTAATTAGTACTACAGTAAATGTTCAATGTTCTGTCCATCATTCAGAACTACAGCTGTGAGACGAATCACTATACTGTTCACAGCATTTAGTACCATTTCTTGAGTTACGGCAGACACATTTTGGTGGAAAGCATCTTTAGTGCTGTTAGTGATGCCGGTCCTACATCAGAAATCCGACAGCGCTTTGTTGTTCGCAAACTGAACTATATTCGTTGCGTTGCCACATAAAACCCGGCTTGTTTTCCATTCATTTGGTGCAAAGCGCATCTTTTTATCTTTATTAGTTTAAGAATTATTCATTTTTAATTAGTGTCTTGACTTTGGGATCATATATATATATATATATATATATATATATATATATATATATATATATATATATATATATATATATATATATATATATATATATATATATATATGTATATATATATATATATATATATATATATATATATATATATATATATATATGTATATATATATATATATATATATATATATATATATATATATATATATATATATATATATATATGTATATATATATGTATATATATATATATATATATATATATATATATATATATATATATATATATATATATATATATGTATATATATATATATATATATATATATATATATATATGTATATATGTATATGTATATATATATATGTATATATATATATATATATGTATATGTATATATGTATATATATATGTATATGTATATATGTATATATATATATATATATATATATATATATATATATATGTATATATGTATATATGTATATATATATATGTATATATGTATATATATATATGTATATATATATATATATATATATATATATATATATATATATATATATATATATATATATATATATATATATATATATATATATATATATATATATATATATATATATATATATATATATATATATATATATATATATATATATATATATATATATATATATATATATATATATATATATATATATATATATATACATATACCGGTTGATCCGAAAGTTAGAAAAGAAATTTAAAAATGAAATATTCAATTACAAAGAAAGATAACAAATTTTCACAAATGGAAAACGAAGAAAGATAACAAATTTTTACCAAATGGATGTAAATAAATCTTGTGTTTTATGATGTAATAAACATTCCTCGACTTGTTTATATTTCTAGATCGCTTTACTATTTTAAAGACAGTCATATTTTGAAATTCAGTAAATAGTTTAGAATAGCAACTGCATGTAATAGGCGTTGATGAAACTACATGCCTGGAAATGTTGTCCTTAATGAAGAACTCAACTCAATGGTTGGTCAACTCTTACTCCACGGTTGTTTAGGAGCGTTAAATGACATGCTTAGCTTTTAGAAGTTTAATTAGATCAAAAACTACTGCTTAAGGCCTATTCTGAATGCCTACAGAGTGAGCAGTGACATTTGAACTCATGCACCTCTATGAGAACAGCACTCAACCCATTTGGCTATAGTTTGGCTCTCGTAGTTAATTTATACATCATAACCGTGATATTTATATTGTTGTAGGCATATAACCCAATGAGCTAGATTGTTACTGCTGGAGTCGATGTGATTATTCGTTTAATAGCTGAGCTGATGGATGCTGAATTGCACAGTTAAAACTTTTAAGCAACCAGTAAGAAGTATTTGAATAAAGAAGCACCTAACAGAAAAATAAAGAACTTTAGCACCACTTTTCAGTAGCTAAAAGTTAATCTCGCATTTGCTTGTAGTCATAACTGCCATATCCATTTCAACCTGTTTCTTGTATACTCATCTTTTTATCTTTAATTGTTGTTATGGCAGTGTTTGGAAAGATCAATAAGGAATTAATTTGGGAAAGGCCACAAATTTATTTATTTCCTTAGGTTTAGGTCGTTATATAAGATTTATAGTACAAAAATCTATTTTTTAAACTATAAACACCCAGGGCTATCAAACAAAAGGTTAGTACTAACGTTTTAGAGCTCAACATTCTGAATAAAATAATTAAGCATACTTAAAACCTCTGTCTAAAAATCAACTCACTCCTTGATTAAGCCAGTGGGAGTAAAATAAATACAAACAGAGTATTAATTAGAGAAACAATGAAAACTGTATTAGTTGCTTTATAATATATATATGTGATAAAATGCAAGCTTTTACTGCTCCCAATTGAGATTTATATTTAAAATACATAAGTTTTTAAACAATAATAACTATTATTGTAAAACAACTAACTTTATCAATGTGTTAATACAAAATTTGTAGCATTAAAAATCATCAGTACCCACATTAAATATAGTTGTTGTATATTAAGCTTACAGCTCTATTTTAAAGTTATATTTGTTTGCCGATAAAACGCGTTAAATGCATCAATGTTAACAGCGATTTCTGGTTCTTGTTATAACATACCATTATATATATATATATATATAATATATATATATATATATATATATATATATATATATATATATATATATATATATATATATATATATATATATATATATATATATATATATATATATATATATATATATATATATATATATATATATATATATATATATATATATATATATATATATATATATGTACATATATATATATATATATATATATATATATATATATATATATATATATATATATATATATATATATATATATATATATATATATATATATATATATATATATATATATATATATATATATATATATATATATATATATATATATATATATATATATATATATATATATATATATATATATATATATGTGTGTGTGTGTGTGTGTGTGTGTGTGTGTGTATACGTACGTATATTGTAGTTACTTCAAGCTTAAATATAATATTTTAAATAAAAAAAAGGTTTCGTTATATATATATTATTAAATATATATATATATATATATATATATATATATATATATATATATATATATATATATATATATATATATATATATACATATTTAGAGTGACATAGAGAGTGAGCCCGAAAGAGACAGGTTAATAAATTTCCTCTAGGCTACATAATAAATGAGAAATTGCAATACTAGGCGAAGATTTAATTGAGACAAAGCTTCTACATTTTGAGAAACAGTTATTTGATTAATCATTCCTCGATGTACGTGTTAATTGCAACTGAAGTTCAGAATTCACTTTTGACAGCACATAATTGTTTAAGTATGGCTGACCTGCGTTTCATAATCACATAGTAATATCACAAATGTAGATATCCTTTCTTGGGCCTGTCAACATGCCACTGTAATGTCTATCATTGATGCAAAATATGCAGGTTATTCATAATTATGTTCCCTGCTTCATATAATCATTGTGGAATTGAGAATGCTTTCTAATGTAAAAATTTATGGAAATAAATTTTAAAGTTCAGAAATTTTATTAAATGCTTGAATATATTATACTTGAAAAATATTTGATTTGTAATGTGTCATAAAGTTTTAGCTTCATGTGCTGTCGTTTTAAGAGTACAATTAAAAATTATATGTAATTAACTAAATTTCCAGAAATACTGTAAATAAAGAAGATCTACCCGATAAATAAATAAATAAATATACACTATAATTCACCAACAAACAATATACACTCAAGAGCCAAAACATTACGACAACCCCTACATTTTGCAATGAACTCGCCTGGATGGCGTGGAAGGCACATGATAAGGTGGAAGTGGTGTTTAACTGCTGCTGAAGAGTGTGAAGAATCATTCATTCACATATGACATGAATTATATGGCATGACATAATCACATGAATCATATATTCTGTGTATGATGGGAAAGGCTGCGGATCTAAGCGATTTTGATAGAGGGCAGATTATAACCTCGAAGATCTTCGGAGACATGGTGAAGCAAAACCGGAGTCAGACAGTGGCTCATCTGACAACCCAATACAATGCAGGGCCAAGTAGAATGGTATCGGAGCACACTATTCAGCGGACACTGTTGGATATGGGGCTACGCAGCAAACGTCCCACTCGTGTGCCTTAGCTGACCAAGCGTCATTGCCAACTGAGCCTAAGCTGGGAATATCGCGACTGGTCCCTGGATCAGTGGGAGAGAGTTGCCTGGTCAGATGAATCCCGGTTTGTCAATGGCCGATGGCCGTGTCGGGATAAGCCCTCTTCCAGGCGAACAATCACTCCCTCAGTGTATAGTAGGTCATACACAGGCCGGTGATGGTGGTATTATGTTTTGGGGGCGTTCTCTAGGGCGTCTCTTGAACCTGTGGTTGTGGTAGAGCAGACCATGAATGCTACATGGTATCTGAATATCATTGCGGACCAGTTGCACCTTTACATGACATCCGTTTTTCCAGCTGAAAATGGAATGTTTCAACAGGACAACGTCCCGTGTCACAAGAGTAAAATTGTGTTGGAGTGGTTAGAGAAACATGATGCTGAATTCCAGTTAATGTCCTGGCCGCCTAAGTCACCGGATCTCAATCCGATAGAACACACTTGGGATGTCATAGGATTGCAGCTCAGAGTTCAAGGACCACTAATTCGCAATATATCGTGTTTGCGTAACTGTTGCTTAAACATCTGGTACAATCTGTCTCCGGCCACCTACCAAGGATTTGGCATTCATGCCAAGGCGAGTTGAAGCTTTGTTGAGCTCTAAAGGTGGGCCAACTCGTTATTGACAGGTGGTCATAATGTTTTGGTTCTTGATTGTATGTTGAGCGGCAGTCTGAAGTTATGCAAATATATCACTTCAAACGTATAACGATTTAGACGTGTTTTCTTTTGAGTATTTAGCATTGTTTATGGAAAGAGGTTTTCTAATATTCTGAAATCTATTTGCTTTAAACTATCAGACATATTTTATTTTGCTTAAGTGTTTCGTGTGGAACTTTATAATGAAATATTTGCTGCCCATAGATAATTAGATTAGAATCTACAGCTGAAAATAGATTTGGAATGACTACGAATATTCATGCTAGTGCGGAGGTTCGTACCCATGACGAAAACGAGAATCCTACCTATTATTTCCGACCTAATTTACATTGAATAGTTCCAGTTCAAAAACACTTATGAGTTACTTGGATCAATCTTAAATTCTTTATATATTTTATTAGTCAATGTTTGGAATATTTTAAAATGGTTTCTACCTTCTGTTTTCTCGGGCACACAAATTTATTTCAGACCATAAATATAAAAATTACTTTTAAAATAATTTACGAAAAACGATGTCATCTACTACTTAGGGACAGATTAATCAAGATCTACGATAAGAATGTCTTTGCTTTTAAAATTTTATGGTTGAGTCTAAACATAAAAAATTCAAGAAGATGCGTTACTTTAATGTTAAGTATTTTCAAAGTTAAGCGCAGCTTGAAGAATACTTACCATAAAGCTTTTCATCTGTTGTAAAGGAATTCAATAAAGCTAGAGTGGCATTATAGCAGGCTCGATGAGCGAACCTAAATTACCTTGGATTATGTGACTGCACTTAAGAACTTAAATTAGCTGCAATGTCCTTAAGTTCGCTCATAACACACACCAAGACGATAGCTAGTAACTATCAGATTCTCTTTAGGACCCCTAACGTGGTTTTAATATTTACCGGATAATAGTTACTTCGTTACACCGTTGCTAATTATATTACAAATGATCTCATTTCTTAAATGGACTTTTTCGGGAAATAATTGACAATCAAAATTAAATCTGTGCTTTAATGTCATGTTCAACATAAACGCATATATGCAGATATGCAACTGTATGTAGATAACTTACAAATTATTTAAAAGGCATAGCATTCTTAAATATTTAGATTTAACATTGTAGGGCGAACATATTTGCTAAAGCTATTCTTTATTAAATACTAGCCACTTAGCAACTAGCCTTCGATATGGGTAGTTAACCTTTTGACAGTTTCATTTTTTTTCCAGAATTCGGTCAAAAAATGTCACAATTTTTTATTGAATTTTTTTTGTTCATTTTACATTTTTAAGTAAATATATTTTATTAAAATTAACATTTCTAATATTTTTAAGCATTTATTACAACTTTTTTTCTTGCTATGAAAGCATCATAGAACTGAAGTTTACCTTTAGTCTCATCGATATCCAAGTTAATTTTTGGAATTCCAGTGAAAGCAAATCAAGGAGGCGAATCCGAAGGATTATCACAATTAATTTTAAAAAATTGTCTTGCTTGACTGATTCCATCTATACTACTATCAGAGTCACTACTATCCAGGTCATCAAGTAAACTTTCGCTACTATCATTTATAGATAATTCAGTTTCTGATTCCGAGTCACAGTTCGATTCATCGAATCACAAGAAATTATCTCCATACGCTCTGAATTATCCATTATTTAAAAGTAAAAATGTATTATTCAACTCTTAAATCAGTAAAATAATCAGGTGGTTAGTAAAATATAACCAGAAAGCTATACACTGACAGATAACAATTCGTCTTCTGATACAAAACATGCGAAAAAACGCGCTTTTGAACCAAACAGAGTAGAAAATACAATAAACTGCAAACTATCATTTACTGGACATCTATTTCAATAATTTGTTACTAAAATTGGAAAAAATGCAGCCGAAACAGTGCAAGCGAAATAGAAATCAAATTGCCCGTATGCCGTACGGGCAAATCAGTAAAGACCCGAAAGCTGTGCCCGTACGAGATACGGGCAAAACAGGGAAGGGGTTTAAGAAAAATTAAGACTACATTCATTTCTAAATTTAAATAAATTTTTATATTATGCTGCATGGCTGTAATATAAATAAATTCGAATAAAAGATCATTTAGAAACAAGTATCACAATTTTTAAAAATAAATGTTTTTAAAATAAAGTAGAGAAATATTAGTGCTAAATTTTTCGATTTATTCGTGCACTCGGCTAACGGAATGATATATTTTTTGCAAGATTATTCAGAGTCGAACCAGCTTGACTATGAAAATAAATGCATTAAGCATGTGACATAAATAAGTTTTGCAAATGGTTACGCCAGTTACATTTTAGAATTAAAAGTTCATAAATTTTGCTTATGTTATTTTTAATAATATTTTTTAAATAAAAAAGTTGCTTTAATCTTTACCGTGTATTAATTTCAAAACAGTATTATGTGAGTTTTATTCTATATCTTAATTTTTGAATAAAATATTTCTTTCCTAGGCAAAAAAGTGACTACTCTTTAAAAATGTTTAAAATATCGGTGGCGCGTTTTAGAGTTAAAAAATATATTTTTCAAAAAGATACTTTTTCAGCTCTCAAATATTATATAAATTGGGATTGCATAGTGTCACGTTCCCAAAGTACAGAGCAGGATCTTGGAAAAAACCCTAAGAAAAGGTTTGTACATAAAATAAACTAAACTACTTATTCGAAGTTTGATAAAAGTTCTTTGGGCAGTTTTTTACAGTGTCAAGAAAAATTCCTGTGCCAAATTTCATTCATTGTAGCTCCCTGATTTCGGGCCACTGTATCAAATCTTACACACACACACATGCAAGCAACATTGAATAAAAGTAAAATAAACTTTTTTTTCAATGTTTGCCTAAAGTTGGATGAGTTTGCATTTATTTATACATTATTTGTCATGTAAAATTGATATTTTATATCACACCTGTAGTTACTAATATTTAACCTTCAAAAATAAATAATAATAATAATTTGAATTGCCTTGAAATACCTTTAAATGGCTTTTAGATATCACCCGTCAAAGAAATGAAATAAATATATGAATTATGTCTATAAAAATTCAAAATATCCGAATATATAAATACCAACAAAACTTGAAGCCAAATAATACAATTTAGCTGTGATATGATAAATTAAAATTTTATATTTGAAATTTCTTGATTACCTTAAATATTAAAAATATATCTTATAAAATACATGCAAAATTAAATAAGGAAATCCTAGTATACCAAAATATATTATGTGCAAAGTTAATGTTTATGTACAAAACTCAAAATACATTGTTCTACAAATAAGCAAAACGAACTATTTGATCATTAATGCGTTTTCAAATTCAAGTTTTCAGTAGTTGTTTTCATTTTGTTACAAAAATAATCTCTTAAGCAGTATAAATGACTGGAATATATAACATCGTTAATAACTCTAGGAATTTACAAGTTCTTTGCCTTTCAAAACTCTTTTATTGAGTCTGAAATGTAATGTATTGTTTCTTTTGTCTGCTACATTCTCTTTTTCACTCTTTGTTCTATGGACAGTATTAAAGATTTTTATTCTTCGCTGGATATCATTGTCAAGTGCAATGTGTCCAGATGTAGGCAGTTTATAAAAATATTTGTGTAGATAAAAAATGAACAATCTACAGTCTTCACAAAAGATGTGAGAACTTTTAAATTCCTGGTATAATAAATTACGGAATAAAATAAATAGAACAAATTGGTCTGCTAGAGAGATTCAAACTTGTTTATTCTCATATATGAAGTTCTTATACAAATTATTTTTCTTTGTTAAGCATACACAATCAGGTTAATAAAGAATCAATATCTTAGAGGTGTAATAACATACACAATTGTTTAATATCTTTGACTGCATGAAGAGAAATAGCTAACTTAATAACACAAATCCAGAAAAGGAAAGATAGATAATTATTTTAGAATTTGTAGCAGTTATGTATTGCTGATAATATAACTAACGATTCCTTTAAATCATTTTAGGCTTAGCTATTCTTATTAGGCACAACTAAAAATTGACTACAAACTTTTCATTTTTTCTCTCTATATATATACATATATAAATATATATATATATATATATATATATATATATATATATATATATATATATATATATATATATATATATATATATATATATATATATATATATATATACATATATATATATATATATATATATATATATATATATATATATATATATATATATATATATATATATATATATATATATTATATATATATATATATATATATATATATATATATATATATATATATATATATATATATATATATATATATATATATATATATATATATATGTATATATATATATATATATATATATATATATATATATATATATATATATATATATATATATATATATATATATATATATATATATATATATATATTTATATATATATATATATATATATATATATATATATATATATTATATATATATATATATATATATATATATATATATATATATATGTATATATATATATATATATATATATATATATATATATATATATATATATATATATATATATATATATATATATATATATATATATATATATATATATATATATATATATATATATTATATATATATATATATATATATATATATATATATATATATATATATATATATATATATATATATATATATATATATATATATATATATATATATATATATATATATATATATATATATATATATATATATATACATATATATATATATATGTATGTATATATTATATATACATATATAATATATATATATATATATATATATATATATATATATATATATATATATATATATATATATATATATATATATATATATATATATATATATATATATATATATATATATATATATATATATATATATATATATATATATATATATATATATATATATATATATATATATAATTCTTGAAGTCAATTTCAGTTTCGATTCTATCTTCTATGGCATAATTTTCTAACAAATTTAGTGATTTTTATTTTTATTTTCCCTAAGTATGATCCTACAAAAATGAAACCTATCAATAAGATTTACTCAAAACGTTTAAAATTTTTAGATACCTGTCTTGATTTCTGGAGGTTTTTTAGAGAGGATGTGTACTGAGAGAGGAAAACCTATTGTTATAGCATTTATATAGCGTCATAAACCTCGAATTAAATTGTTTGAAATATTAAATGAACAGCAAAGGCGCAATAAGGATAAAAATAAAGTAAAAATGATCATGATAAAAACATGTAAATTAGATATTTTTATTAAAGTACATATTATATTTAGGAATTGGTGGTAATTTAGAATGCACGATTATATTAAAGTAACAAAAATTAACAAAAAATTAAAAGGCGAATAATTTAACTATGATTGAACTGCAAAACTACTTCTTGTTTTGTCCCCAGAATACTAGTATGTTAAACACCAAATAATCCTTGGAAGTACATGAATAGTATAAAAGTAATAATTTATTTCAAATGGAAATATCACTTTTATATAGAGTGACGGTTATATTTTAAAATAAATATAATATAAGATCCAAAATAAGAACAATTAGAACAGTTAGTTCTTAGAGTCATTTCATTCTAAATAATTTATAAAAAAGAATAAAATTTATAATTAGGGAACAAAGGGATAAGCATGTATTTTCTACTGAACCTTCAAACCTATTTATCATAATTCACGTTACATTAAGTCTTAGAATTGGCAT
>CM063504.1:88634593-88642093 GCA_032207245.1 Pardosa pseudoannulata | reverse complement strand
ACGCTGACGGAGGCATATACTTCTAGAGATTTTCCCACAGATGTTGACCCAGGTGTTAAGGATCTTGTACTTAGAACTTCATGCTAGCTGACCCTTCAGTTTGTCCTGTCCCTATGATGAAGTGGGAACCCGTCCTCCAACGTTATCTTAATAAAGGTCATTAGCTAAAACGGTGCCATTTTTATGAGCCATGAATGCAACTTACCAATCAAGAAGTCTGTCTCATTATATATATATATATATATATATATATATATATATATATATATATATATATATATATATATATATATATATATAACATATATATAGCATATATATATATATATATGTGGGGGGTGCACATGTATACATAAATCAATGAATGTATTGCTTTTAGAGCATTTTCATTAGGAAAAATTGTAATGAATTTTTTACCATTTCCTGCAATCCTTTAATCTACCAAATTTTCGAATATCTGCTACTATTTATAATTTTGTCACTTGTATTGACATTATAATTCACTCAAATTCATTTATTCTGCAGGTATAACTAATAAAAATATGAAGACTGGCTTTACTTATTATAAAGATTCACTTTACAGTACTGAGTTTTCAAGTAATGCTATATAAATCTTTTATTTATCATTTTTCTACAAATATCGTAAAATGTTAAGAATGACAATTAATAACTAACTCGAATAGTCTTTAATGGTCAATGTAATTTAAATTTCATATTTATATTACTCCACAGCTTTTTGTGTTGCGGAAAATTTCTGGGTTAGGTAGGGCACATTATAAGGATTAAGAATGACACATGAACTAATGCACAGAAACTTCAGGGATAAGTGGCAGAGTTCAAAGATGGAAATAGAAGATAAAGGTGATTAATTTCAAGCATTTATAGGACATAATAAATACAAATGGTGTACAACAGAAATGAAGCTCGAATGTTATAACAGGTTCTACAAGTTTTAAAGTTTTGTTAAGTATCCATGCCTTACACCAAGAAAGTGCTGATTGCCAGACGCTATAGAACACAAATGGAGTTTTTTTATTGTAACAGCTTCGTAGACAAATATTCCCACGAGATCCATAGACTACACATGATCGTAATACACGACACATTTGATGATTCTCCACAGGAAGAAACCAAGGCTTGATAAATCCATTGAGCGTGAGGACCAGAAACCGATCCACTACCCCCCAATTCACCGTAACAGGAATGTACTGTTCCAATGGCCAAGAAAAGCGAGTCCAAAAAATCAAGACAGCACATCTTGTAGGAATCACAAGTTGTGCCTTGGATTTCGTGAAACATCATCAAGTTATTCTGAAAGAACCTGCTCCAGGAAGCTTAAATCTAGTCAATCTGGACGGCATGACACGACTAAGTAGTTGTCACTGACCAAACCATCTCGCGCATTAACTTTGAATCGATGTTGTGCCCTTTGATACTGAACAACAAGGGATTTTCTAGAGCCCACAAATACTGATTGCTTAATTAAATGTTTTCCACACTTAGTGTATGTCAAGCTCACCGTTTGTATAATGTACCATGCTCTTCATATGCTGACTAATCCTCGAATTAGAAAATCTTCATTGTCCTCTCCAGCGCTCTCGTGTATGGCACCATCTGGCGGCGTACAAAGATCATGCAACGATATACTAAAGGTGAGATTACACACATACATTTTGTGTACACCATTTGCATTTATTATGTCCAATAAATGTTTCCTGTTAATCATTCTCTTTTTCTTTTCCAGCGAATTCTACTACCACTTAATTCAGACGTTTTAGCCTATGATTTCCTCTACAAATTTTAGTTCTTATCATGTCTCCTACCTTCCCTAGAAGTTTGTTGCAACATTTACGAGATCTATGTATAGTACATACAACATATATTTAAGATATTCATCAATATATTGTTGTCTGAAACGAAGCGAGCAGTAATGTGTCAAAATAATGTAAGAAATAAAAAATCATCTCTTCTATACATGGTATAATAAAAATGCTCTTGAGAATATAAAGAGGTAGAAATCATATATATATATTCTTTTTAGAAAAAGAAGAGTATTAATCAACTAAATCCTTTTAAATAAAATGAAATAAAAAATAAATAGAAAACCGCATATGAATATATAGAGAACTAAAATACAATACAGACCACCCGTATAAAAATGTATAGTGAACTAAAAATTAAACTGACGTCCATATATAAATACATATTTTTATTGCTTTTTCTGGACATAACATTTATTTCCTTAACAATAAGCTAAATATGGTAACCAAATTCGGGTCTGAGTGACAATCTTTGTGACACCGTTTATACGTCACTTTCACTTCCGCTGCATTTTTTTATTGTATAATTAATTTTCCTAATGTAAGCGAACCTAAATATGAAAGTCTTTTAAATATAATGAGTTTATGTATGTCTAACAGAAATGCGTTTAAAATTATAAAATTATTATATCTCTGTATTTTAAATAGCATAGAAGCGTTACACGAGTTATTTTGTCATTTTTCTCTATCTTTGAAGCAATGTTTCATTAATACCCTAGTCCGTAACTAGATATATATAATATGGGCGAGAGTTTTTTTCTGGAGAGATACATGAAATCCATACAACAGTCAAGCACTTTTACAACATCGTGCACGCAGACAATGTGTTACTGCACACACACATTTCAAGTAGGGATTTCTCAGTTAAAAGACTAAGAATAATTCCTAACTGATCACGTGATAAAAATACCCATGTATAAAGAGAACGCGCTAACTATTGGCTAAAGTAGTACAGACAGAGGATGAATTAACTCTATAGCGTATCTGGAGGAAAAATTCAGAATTACCGCGCAAACCCCCATTGTACTTTATGAAATCATAAATATCTAAAAATATTTATTGATAAATAAAAGAAAAATTATTTATAAAATATCTTGTTTATTCCTTAAGTATATAATACATTTCTTTCTCTCAACTGTTCATTTGAATTTTCTCATTGTCTAGTTCTGTGAAAAACGCTGCACTTTCCTTTAACAGTATGCACGTTTCCTGAACAATAAAGAAAAATCATGTGTGAGTCACATAGTTAGATATTGAAATAAAAGAAGAGAAATATACGGTTGTTATACCTTAAGATATTACTCTGATTTAAAATGAATCTGACAATTTTTCTTTAGATTTCTTCAGGTATGTATTCTGAAGAATACGTTTGTGTAATTTAATATGTGCTTTGCCATCCGCTTGTTATCTTGTTGAAAAAAGATTTACAATGCTTTAGATAGTTTTTCTTTTATCCATTTTAGAAGAAAAATATAAAGCCTTCGCAATAACAAAAATTGTGGCTTTATTAAAAAGAAAGACAATTGTGTTTTTAAACCTTTGACTCGTTAAAATAAATTTTGACCAATGCATTTATACTAAACGTATCGAATTTATTTATGGAAAAGTAATTTTTTGTGAAGGCTACTGAATAAAAAAACATTTTGAAGACATTTTTTCTTGATAAAAGTTGTTTTACTACGTTTTTTGCATTTGTCTATTCAGCTCTAAAGAAGTAATTGTCAAATTATAATCAAGCAGAAAATATACATCGGATTGATTTTTATGAGTAATTTATCTTGGTGTAAATAATTCTAAAAAAACGGAAGGTTTCTTAAACCCACAGTTAAAGGGTTCAGTTATTTCTCTTTTTCTCTCAGTTTCATTTAGAAAATACAGAGATATTAAAGCAAAGAAAAAATGTTTTCTATAAGCTATAGTATTTCTATTATTTCTATAAGCTTTCTATAAGCTATTTATATAAGCTAAAATTGAAGTGAAAGAGACGTGATTGAAATCATAAATATCTAAAATATTTATTGATAAATAAAAGAAAAAAATATTTATAAAATATCTTGCTTATTCTTTAAATATATAACGCATTTCTTTCTCTCAACTGTTTATTTGAAATTTATCTTTGTCTAGTTCTGTGAAAAACGCTGCACTTTCCTTTAACAGTATGCACGTTTCCTGAACAATAAAAAAATCATGTGTGAGTCACATAGTTAGATATTCAAATAAAAGAAGAGAAATATACGGTTGTTATACCTTAAGATATTACTCTGATTTAAAATGTATCTGACAATTTTTCTTCAGATTTCTTCAGGTATGTATTATGAAGAATACGTTTGAGTAATTTAATATTGCTTTGTCAACCAATTTTTACCTTCTTGAAAAAAGATCTACACAGCTTGAGATAATATTATTTTTCATTTATCCGTTAAAGCGTAAAGAGAAAATATATAAAGGATTCGCAATAACAAAAATTGAGGCTTTATTTATTAAGAAGAACGGAAATTGTGTTTTTAAACCTTTGACTCGTTAAAATAAATTTTGACCAATACATTTATAGTAAACGCATCGAATTTCTTTATGAAAAAGTAATTTTTTGTGAAGGCTACTGAATAAAAAACGTTTTAAAAACACTTTTTCTTGATAAAAGTTGTTTTCTACGTTTTTTGCATTTATCTACTCAGCTGTAAAGAAGTAATTGTCAAATTATAATCAAGCAGAAAATGTACATCGGATTGCTTTTTTACGAGTAACTTATCTTCGTTTAAATAATTCATTAATAAAAAACCAAAGTTTTCTTAAACCCTGCTATTAGAGGGTTCAATAATTTCTCTTTCTTCCTCGGTTTCATTTAGTAATTACAGAGATACTAAAGCAAAAATATAAGTGAACATAAATAAATGTTACACTTTGTTTAGTGTTAAAATAATTTCATTGAAGCATTTTATATAATTTACGAAAAAAAAAAGGATTTTTCAATTCCCTCTGATTATTCCATTTTTTTATAAACATTTTACTTGTTTATGTATGTAAAAACATTATTTTATGTTTATATATGTTGTGATAAAAATAAAAAATTGTAAAACAAAATTTTTTTTAATCTGTCATTTTCATATAATAACATTCTAACTACCTATATTGAACTTTAAAAAATAAACCTTTTAAAAGCTTGTGTCATGATTAAAAGTTTTAACAATATCAAGTAAATTTAGGTAAGGGTTATATTGAAAATAATGGCTACAGACCATTTGTGCAATAATTTAAACGAGAAAATTCAAAATGGAAAAAAATAACTGTAACGTGTTATCACTGATTAATGCTTCTCTTCAATTTTCAAACTTTTTAACAAACTTTAGATTTCACTAAATCGAAACATTGCAAGAAAAAATATAATCCTCTGATTCCAAATGCAGTTTTATAAAATTCATAAACAAATTTCATTAGATTTCAGCTCTATTTAATAATTATATTAAAAATTGCAATTAGGGATTTTTTTTGTTTAATGTATCTTAAGAAATAATATGTTCTGCTATTCATATATATTGTATTATATTCATCAAATGTACTTGTCTAATTCGAGTTAATTCTTTAATATCTAGCGTCTTTTCTTATGAATGGGCCGAAAGATAGCTGAATGGTTAGAGTGTTGGCCTTCGGTACCGGATTTCGTGGACTCGAAACCCATTGTGGCATGAGTGTTCGTAAACATTCGGAATTGACTTTAAGCTCTAGGTCCCGGTTAACCCTCGTACTTCAAAATTGTAGACCGTAGCACTGAAAACCAATAATTTTACGAACGAATAAAATAGTTTGTAGAATTTTTCTTTTAAGCTTAGGTAGACGGCAGTTTTACAAAGAATCTACAAACCTTTCGAGTACCTGCTATTATTAAAGTTTTGTCATTTCGATCAACATTTTAGGATTATTTGAGCTTCGCTCATAAATGTACTTTTTCGGCACGTGCAACGACCGAAATCACGACGAAAATTTGCATCTGTTATAGGATTTTACTTTAGACCACTGAGTTTACATATCACATAAAATGGGGTATTTTGGGGAAGAAAAAGCTATTCCCAGTTTGCTGAGAAAGACTGCAATGACCCTTTTTACAGGTCTATTGAACATGACTGCTTACAATACCAACTCTTCAGAAATCAAGTGGTGGATTCACCCGACTGTGTTTGTGTGACTCTAGTTATTCAATGAGTTTTCAACATTTAAATTATTGTGTCGTGCTTTCTCAGTATGAAGTTATTGTTAAAAAGTATCTTAGAGCCCATAGGCTTAGATGCTAAGTGTTCGGCATTTGTAAAATAAAATATCACAGAAAAAAATACCACATAGAAAATATCACATAAATATTGTATCAGGCAAGTTTTCTATTTTTTTGTATAAATAATAACTTATGGCATTTAAAATATCAAGACAACTGAAATCCTGGGAATAATTTTATTTATCATAAAGCTCCACTTACATATATTATTGTATTTATATGTGATACCAAATACTTTATATCACAATTATTTTTATTTTCATAAATATATGGTATCATTTGACTGTTACGACTAAAATCCTGACGAATCATTGCGTCTACTATAAAATTTCCCTTTAAACTGAGTTTTCCAGTGACATCAAATAAATATCTTATCACACAATTTTTCTTTTATTACTTAAATGGTATAGTATGTTTAAAGTAGCAGGTGATAAGTAAATAGAACAAGTTATTGTATTCAAAGTTCTTTAAATTTTCAATTGTATTTTGTACCCAAGAGACTTAGATTTGAGTTTTGTAATATATATTCGACAGAAATAATCAAGACATTTAGGAATTATCTTTTTTGAGAGTAACTAGTATCTCTAGAGCTAGTAGTTGTAAAAATGGTTAAAAAGTGAATGCCGAAACAAATGTCAGAATCAAAGATCTAGTGCAAAGCTACCAGAAAAGTTTGACTAATTCAGAATACAAAATACATTATACGAAATTATTTATATACCTTATTTTATGTTTTTCTATCCCTAAACTCTCTACTCTCTAGTCTTGTGTTATGAACTCATATATCCACCCTTCTATCTCTTTGCTCTTTTATGTGTTTATTTTTCGCTCGTTGTCATTTTTGCGCTTACTAACAGAAGCCTCTGGATTGAAGGGCTCGGCCCATATGGTCCAGTTGCCTCATCACCTTTAAAGCCTTTAAAGCCTTTATTTATATAATACAAATATATGGTAATGTGAGTAAAAATTTACATGACTTATTTAAAAATAGTTTTTTATAAGAAGCAGAAATACGAAAATTTGGATTCGCTAAAATAGTCTGGAAAATTATCAAACTTTCACGTTCATTATTTCTTTTCCGAATTTATGCGCTTTCATCATATTTCAATAGATTTCGCTTCTTTTTTTTCCATTTAAACATATTCATCAATTAATTAGTTTCGTAGTTTTTTTCCTCTCATGTGTAATTTAAACGAAATTACGGAATTCTTCAGTTGTTCGGGAGTAATCAATAATGGATCTCCCCTATTTATATTAAACAAAGAGAATTCTCCTTTTCCTTAAATAAAGCTTGGAGGCATTCAATTCTTTTAATTACGGTTCACCTAGTTACCATATCTAATGCAATAAAAGCTGAAATTTTCAATTAAATGAATCTCGTTTGTAATATACTCTTCTTATAGAAAGCGGTTTTTA
>CM063504.1:88579593-88627093 GCA_032207245.1 Pardosa pseudoannulata | reverse complement strand
GGACGGGATCTTTAAAGAGTTTTGGAAACCTTGTCTTCAGTACTTAAGGAAGACACCCGTTTGAGGTCAGACTTTATGACGCCATTACCAAAACAGTAAGGAATAGTTAGAGTTTGAAACAACGAGAGTTTGAACCTTTTTAGCCAGGCGAATACCTTTTGATTGGGTGTTTCCTGGATAGCCTCTGGAATGAAGTTTAAAAGGGGTCCGGAGATGATGCGGAGGGGTTAGTCTGCGATTTATTTTCGAGAAGGGTTTGTATATCGAAGTTGTGCAGGTCTACGATTTTTTTTTCGAGAGAGAGGTTTATCTCTTGAAGTTGTCATGGTCTGCAATATTTTTTCCCGAGAGTTGTTTGTCTCTCGAAGTTGTGCTGGTCTACAATTTTTTTGAGCGAGAGGTTTGTCTCTTGAAGTTGTGGTGGTCTGCAATATTTTTTAAGAGAGTTGCTTGACTCTCAAAGTTGTGCTAGTCTGTAATTTTTTAGAAAGCGGTTTGTCTTTCAAAGTTGTTTTGAGGCTTCAGCGATTTTTTTTCGAGAGAGGTTTTCTCTAGAAGTTGTGTTCCAGTTTACAATCTAGAAAACACAGTAAGTGTAATTTTTTGAATGTACATATATGTATATAAATCTGTAAATATTAAATACTTATTGTAGTATGAAACTAGTTGTGTTTCGAATGAATGGTTTTAGCGTTCATTTCATTATAAGGTAGACATATTCTTTTAGTCTCAGAGTTCTTAGGTTTGAATCCATTTACTGACATAGATTTTTGTCACAATAATAAATTGAGCTTTAAGCTGTAAATTCTGATCTACCGAATACAAACACAGAGTGTTGCGCACGAGTTGATTTATAGATAAAATCAATTTCTGTAAAAACATTATTCATTCATATCGATTAAACCATGTATATTACAAATGTGTAAATTATTTTCAAAATAAAAGTTATATTGTATGTACTACTCCCCATAAAATAAATTAATTTGCATTACATTTTATGATTAAAAATCTTTAAAATTAATAATATTAATTAAAAAGAGTGATCATTTTAAAAGGAGGAAAATGCGTCACTCAAACTAAATAGAAGAGAAAAAATTCAAAATTTGATTTTATATCTGCATGAGTAACATTGAAATTAATGAATCTTAAAGATATTTTCTATCTTATACGAGAACAAATTTGTGTCAAGTTGAGGAATTTTTTAGAGCAGTAGTTAATAAACTTTAAATCTAGATTTTTTTGGAATATACTCTTATTTGTTTCTTTATACAATTGCAATATGCAGTAAACTTCCGAAGGATACTGAATAATTTATAGTGCTCTAAGAACATTTTTTTCGGTTATTCACTTTTATTAAAAATTTTCATGATTAAATCATAAACCTTTTCTTGCAGATTTAATTACCTTATTTACTGTAGGATTCTAATTAATTCTTAAAAAGATGGTTAAAAATTTTAAAAGTTTAAGTTTATAATCCTTGTCCATTTAAATTTCGAGTCATCACTAAATCTGGATAACTTTCTTTTTACATCGCATCAGATTCTCTTATTTCGCTTGCATGTTCTACCAACCTCTCTAAGTTAAATGCAGTTATAAAGTTTAGAAAATTACTTTTTGTATACACAATTTATCTATTAAAAAAAATCTCACTTTTAAAGCTGTTTCAATTTATTTGTCAATAAGATTCTGTACAGAAAGTGAAAAGTCATGTGTTATGGACGTATATCAGATTTTCAAACAACTTCACCATCGACTACAATCTGGCCGGCATCCAAGCACGTGACCTTTATTCTCTTTGCAATTCATTTTTCATCCAGCAAAGATGGGGAAATCGAATCAGGAACTGATGCCCATTATCGGGAAAACGGTGAAAGCATAAATTTTTACCATCAAGGGGCCTCAAGAAAGATCGTTTGTATCATCAGTAGGCCAGAAAATTAGCCTCCTTCGTGATCAAGAAATGAGGGGTTTATAGCTAGAAAAAAATTAATGACCTCTAACATTTTATTGATACTGGAAGAATTCGAAGCATAATAATTGCGCTATCGAGTAATCTAAATTGATGTTATTTCCCAGACACGTAGCTAAAAGTAAGAGAAATAAACATGTTATATGTTTTTGGGTTGATAAAGTTGAGAGCAATATTTGAACGGATTCCATGTAATCTAAAGAAATATTTGTCAGACAAAAGGCTTTGTATTTTTTGGTAAAAAGTTGCTAGAGAAAAAACTGCTAGCTATTTGACTAGTTATTTAGAAAGTTCTTTGTAGTAGAAGAGTTAAACAATATACTTATTAAAATAAATAAGTATTATTTTCTAAAAATATTTTATTCATTGATTTTGGTTATAAAAAAACTTATTTGTTTAGATAAAAATTGATATATTAAGTAAAAAGTATTTTTTCCTGGCCTTGTATTTGAGCATTCAGTAATATCTTGTTTTTTTTTATCTTATTCGTCTAAGAATAAACTCATTTCATTAATGTACCTAAAAAATAATTTAAGAGATGATTATTTTTTAAGGATACATAAAGAAATTTTAAAAACCCAAGAAAATAAATCTGACTATCATGTCAAAATTTGTTACTTTAAATTTTACTACTTTTCTTTAAATTACTTTTTTTTTAATTTAAATTTCTTTGTTATACATAGTATATTTAATATTATTTTAAACAACATAAAATGCTAGTTTTATCTTAATTTCTTAATACTTGTCTTATATAAACATATTTATTGCTAGCTGATATTTTAAAAGGTTTCTACAGTCTGCAAATTCATAAGTTTTTTATAATGACATATAAATCAATAAATGTATTCTTTATTAGATAAAAGTTATTAACTAGAAATATGAAAGTCTAGATTTTTTTTCTGAGATGTATACAAACATTTCTTTAATATTTATTTTTGCATTGAAATAATTCTCAAATATTAATAAAAAAATCTATAGAGAATATAACTCATATACTC
This sequence comes from Pardosa pseudoannulata, assembly GCA_032207245.1. Classification (NCBI taxonomy): domain Eukaryota; kingdom Metazoa; phylum Arthropoda; class Arachnida; order Araneae; family Lycosidae; genus Pardosa; species Pardosa pseudoannulata. Next base: position 88,624,126 of record CM063504.1, on the reverse strand, counting down.
ATTGCATATCTTTATGCACATATTTAATATTGAACAAAACTGATACTTTCTTCGTATGGTAAATTAGATACTAATTTATTAATCATACAATACTGTATAAACAATAGTTTGTTTCTTGAATATAGCATCTCTATGACAAGCTGTATCTATATAATCTAAAAATTTGAAGCTTAAAGTTTAGATACAAAAGATATTTGATGAAATGAATTTTTGAAAGGAGAAACACATCTTTAATTTTAGAAAAGAATAAGACAATAAAAGCTTTCTAAGAATCTAGATAAAATGCATTGTGATTAAAAATAATTTTTTTTAAATGTTAAACATATTTAGATTCATGTAAATTTTGAGAAACACTTCCAGTCTTTATGGTAGTAAAATAATACTTTCATTTCTTAATTAAAAAAGAAAGTTTTTTTATTTCTAAAAATAAAATCTTCTAAAACTTATTTTTGAAATATTTTTAAATGAAACAAGCTATTTGATGACAAAATAAATGCAATAATTGAAAACAACACATTGCTGTGTTAATTAAGAGGTGTAAGACAAAAGGATAAAACTACAAATGTAAAGACAAAAGTGTGATTAAAAATTGCAATATGTAGATCCATGAATATAAAACCTAAAAAATATGTGAAGCAACAAAAAGTTTAGAGAATGAAACAAACTATTTGATGACAAAATAAATGCAATATTTGAAAACAACACATTGCTGTGTTAATTAAGAGGTGTAAGCATAACAAAAACACCTAAAAAACACTGAAAATATATTTTTATGCAAGCTTTACTTTAGTAAAATTGTGCAATATATTGTTGAGAGTGAGCTTATTATTTTTCACGTAGAGTATTTTTGAAGCACGTTAGAATACCATAAACATCAAATGATATTCTAGACTGGCAAGAAGCCAATAAGACCATCCATAAAACTAGAGCATCTTGACATTTGTTTGACAGCGTAAATCTCTTATCTTTCTATCCGTTACTTTGAAAGATATTCGTTCTTTCACATGCTGATAGACTCATTAAATATACTGGTTCCTGTGAATGACTTTCAACAGTTTTTAACTCGTAACTTTTTCTTATCACTTCCTACTAAAGTTCGATTCAATTTTTCAGGTAATAACTCTGTCTCTTATTTTTTAACGCCTGGAATAAAATAGCAGAATTTCTACTTTTACCTTCTGCTATATTTTTTCAGTGGTATATTTAGTGATATTCAAATCATTCTAATATAGTTTATATGATATATTTTAATTTTGGTGAAATATAGAGTATAATTTATATTAGAAGATATATATATATATATAATATATATATATAATATATATATTATATATATAAATATATATATATATATAATATTATGTATATATTATATATATATATATAATATATATATATATATAATATATATAATATATATATTATACATATATATATATATATATATATATATATATATATATATATATATATTATATATATAATATATATATATATATATATATATTTATATATTTATATATATATATAATAAATATATATATATATATTTATATATATATATATATATATATATAAATATATATATTATATATATATATTTATTTAGATATATATATATATATATATTATATATATATATATATTTATATATATATAGTATATTTTGTTCTGCACCAAAAATTGCAGATTTCTAAAAATTTTTATCTGGGAATAAATTTTGGAAAATTAAATAAGAACTGTATGATCAGTTAAAGAATTTTAATTGAAAATCGTGGTCATTTTTGTTCTAGAGTAAGTAAGAAATATATAAATTCAACAAATATAATTTTTATCTTATTCAATTTTACAATTGCATCCAAATCAAGATATTTATAATTGTGCAGTGACAGTTATCAATTTAAGTATTTTATCTCGATCGAATATATGTATTTGATAGTGCACACATAAAATTTATATAATCTTATTAGTTCTATAAATAACTATATTTTCCCATTCCACTAATAACATTCCTGCATCTTATTTCTTCTTTGGTTGGTGATATTCAAATCACTTCTAATGTAGTTTATATGATATATTTTAATTTTGGTCATCTATATAGAAGTATAATTTATACTAAAATATATATTTATATATGGTTATCTCATGTTTTATTCTGCAACCAAAAATTGCAGATTTCTAATAATTTTTATCTGGGAATAGAATTTTTGAAAAATAAATAAGAACTGTGTGATCAATTAAAGAATTTTAATTCAAACTCCTAGTCATTTTTGTTGTAGAGTATAAGTAGATGCAATTTTTTTCTTTAATGTAGGTAGTTATATATAATTGTAGTTTAAATCAAAATGTTTTATGATTTAATATTCTAAATGTCTGAGGAAGTTAAAAAGAACGTAAAAAGAACTCAAAATTAAAAAGAATTTTATAATTGCATCCAAAACAAGATAACTGTGCAGTGACAGCTATAAATTTAAGTATTTTATCTCGATCGAATATATGTATTTGATAGTGCACACTATAAAATTCTTATATTAGTTCTATAAATAACTATATTTTCCCATTCCTAATAACATTCCTGCATATTTCTTCTTCATTGGACGTGATATTCAAATCCTTCTAATGTAGTTTTATGATATATTTTAATTTGGTGAAATATATAGAAATAATTTATATTAAAAGATATATTTATATATGGTTATCTCATGTTTTATTCTGCAACCAAAAATTGCAGATTTCTAATAATTTTTAACTTTGAATGGTATTTTGGAAAAATAAATAAGAACTGTATGATCAATTAAAGAATTTTAATTCAAACTCCTAGTCATTTTTGTTGTAGAGTATAAGTAGATGCAATTTTTTTCTTTAATGTAGGTAGTTATATATAATTGTAGTTTAAATCAAAATGTTTTATGATTTAATATTCTAAATGTCTGAGATATATTAAAAAGAATCGTAAAAAGAAATCAAAATTAAAAAACAATATTACAATTGTATCCAAATCAAGATAACTTATAATTGTGCAGTGGCAGTTATCAATTTAAGTATTTTATCTCAATCGAATATATGTATTTGAGAATGCACACCATAAAATCCTTATATTTGTTCTATAAATAACTATATTTTCCCATTCCACTGATAACATTAATGCAACTTACTTCTTCATTGGACGGTGATATTCAAATCTCTTCTAATGTAGTTTATATGATATATTTTAATTTTGGTGAAATATATAGAAGTATAATTTATATTAAAAGACATATTTATATAGGGTTATCTCATGTTTTATTCTGTAACCAAAAATTGCAGATTTCTAATAATTTTTATCTGGGAATAGAATTTTGAAAAATAAATAAGAACTGTATGATCAATTAAAGAATTTTAATTGACACTCGTGGTCAGTTTTGTTCTAGAGTTTAAGTAGATGCTATTTTTTTATTAATGTAGGTAGTTATATATAATTGTAGTTTAAATCAAAATGTTTTATGATTTAATATTCTAAATGTCTGAGATATATTAAAAAGAATCGTAAAAAGAAATCAAAATTAAAAAACAATATTACAATTGTATCCAAATCAAGATAACTTATAATTGTGCAGTGGCAGTTATCAATTTAAGTATTTTATCTCAATCGAATATATGTATTTTATACTGCACAACATAAAATCCTTATAAATAATCCTATTAATAATTCTATAAATAACTATATTTTCCCATTCCACTAATAACATTAATGCATCTTACTTCTTCATTGGACGGTGATATTCAAATCACTTCTAATGTAGTTTATATGATATATTTTAAATTTGGTGAAATATATAGAAGTATAATTTATATTAAAAGACATATTTATATAGGGTTATCTCATGTCTTATTCTGTAACCAAAAATTGCAGATTTCTAATAATTTTAATCTGGGAAAAGAATTTTGGAAAAATAAATGAGAACTGAAGGATCAATTAAATAATTTTAATTGAAACTCAGGGTCATTTTTGTTCTAGAATGTAAGTAGATGTTATTTTTTCATTAATGTAGGTATTTATATATAATTGTAGTTTAAATCAAAATATTTTATGATTTAATATTCTAAATGTCTGAGATATATTAAAAAGAATCGTAAAAAGAAATCAAAATTAAAAAACAATATTACAATTGTATCCAAATCAAGATAACTTATAATTGTGTAGTGAGAGTTATGAATTTAAGTATTTTATCTCGATCGAGTATATGTATTTGATACTGCACACCATAAAATCCTTATAAATAATCCTATTAATAATTCTATAAATAACTATATTTTCCCATTCCACTAATAACATTAATGCATCTTACTTCTTCATTGGACGGTGATATTCAAATCACTTCTAATGTAGTTTATATGATATATTTTAATTTTGGTGAAATATATAGAAGTAAAATTCTTATTAAAAGATATATTTATATATGGTTATCTCATGTTTTATTCTGCAACCAAAAATTGCAGATTTCTAATAATCTTTATCTGGGAATAGAATTTTGGAAAAATAAATAAGAACTTATGATCAATTAAAGAATTTTAATTGACTCTCGTGGTCATTTTTGTTCTAGAGTTTTAAGTAGATGCTATTTTTTTCATATATGTATATTTATATATATATATATTTTATATATATATATATAATAATAAAATATTTTATGATTTAATATTCTAAATATCTGTAGAAAATAAAGAACCTTAAAAAGAACTCAAAATTAAAAAAAAACAATTTTATATGCATCCAAATCAAGATAACTTTTAATTGTGCAGTGGAGTTATTAATTTAAGTATTTTATCTCGATCGAATATATGTATTTATAATGCACAATAAATATCTATATATAATAATAATTATGTGTGTCTTCCATTTTATTAAATGTTTGTAAATATAAAACATCTTCTATACTTGATATTAGGGTTTAAAAAATGTAAATAAAGTTTATCTTTCCTAATATCGATTCAACTATAATAAATTGGTATAAATTTATATAAGAGAAAAATATGTTAAATATAAATATTTCTTTAGAATTTATTAAAATTAAATATTTTCTATTTTTTAATTAAATTTATCAATTTTATAAATAATAAATATAAAATAAATTTTTTTCTATTATTATAGATTATTTAAAAATCTATTTATATTTATTAATTTTAAATTATTTATAAATTTTTGCATTATTTTCATATTTTATATAATTTATATATAATAATCCTTTATATTTATTAAATAATAGAATTATACATATGTATAATTTTAAATTTATATATTATTTATTTTTTTATGAATTTTATATGTATTAACAACAAATATTTCTATAAAATGTATACAATAGTTTATTTTTCTTATTTTATTTCAAAAAAAATAAGAAAATTTAACTATCGTTTTATAGCTAAAAAAATTTTAATTTGTTTTTAAATGAATTCAATGATTTAAACTGTATTCACAGTATACAAATTTAATTTTAAGATAAACAATTTTTTGCGATAAAGATAAATCTAAAAAAAAAATTTTTTAGTATAACTTTACGTTTAAAATTAAAAAATTTTACTATCAAGTATATAAAAATAATTATTATAAGTATAAAAAATATAAAAATAAATTTAAAATAATTATTAATAAAAGAATATATTTCTAAAAATCTATTTTAATATAATTAATAAAATATTTTAAAAATTTATATATCTACATTTTTATTTATATTATATATATTACATAAAATTTATAATTGTTAAATATAAAATAATATTTATAAATATAAATATAAATTTAAAATATATTGTTTATTTTATAATATATATAAATTATTTATCTTTATATTATTTATATATATAGATATATATATGTATATACATTTAATTATATATATATATAAATTTATATATTTTTCTTAAAATGTTATATATGTATATATATTATAACATTTATCTAAAATACATTATATAATTATATATATATATATATATATATACAAAATAATGTTAGAAATAAAAAATATATAACATATATTTATTTAATATTTACAAAAATAATTATATAAAATAAAATATATAAATTATAATTATTTTATATTTTTTTGATGTAAAAATAAATGTCAACTATTAAAATAACATAATAAAATAATTAATATAAAAAAAAAATATATTTTTCATCTTACTCTGAAGTGGATAAAATATTTGTAATTCTGAAATCTTATAGAACAATTTCATTTAGAATGTTAAAAATGTTATAAATATATAGAAAAAATAATTAGATTTTTATTTTGAAAATATATAACATACAATTTTTTCTATATACAAAATGTATTTTAATAAATATATAATATTATATATATTATATAAAAATTTTTGTTATTATAATTGTTTCTTAAATAAATACATATTTATATATATTATATATATATATATATATATATATATATATATAAATATATTTATATATATATATATATATAAATATATATATATATTATATATATGTGTGTATAATTAATAATTTATATATATTATATTCAGATTTACTTTAAAATTTTAGAATAAATGATTTTATTGATTTATTACGCTGGACAAGATGAAAAATGTTTATAAAGGATGTTGGACATAACGAAAATGGAAACATTTTGATATGATTTCTTTGTCTTAGTACTAGAACAAAATATACTGAAATTTAATCAAAATTAGCTAAGTAGAATTAAATTGATAAAATCTTTTGCAGGTTTCTTAAATTATTCATTTTAGAAAATTTCGTTAAATAGTTTTTTTATGAATTTAACTGTTTTTTGTAACTATCCTCAATAAAACGGAAAAATTTTTAATATATTTTTATTATATTATCTAAATATTTTATATGTATATATTTTATAATAATAAATTTAAAATTTTTAGTTTGATTTTAAATACATATCATAATAAGAATTATGTATAATAATACACTTATAATAATTAATAAAAATCCTGTAAATACTTTGATTAACACAGATTCGATTAATCAATGATATTTAATATTCTTACTAATATATTTATTGCTTGTACTTTAAAGGACATTGAAAATAATTATACATGAATCGTGAATTAAGCAGAAGCATCTACGTTTTCTTCTCACATCAACAAATAAAATTACTAAAATATAATTAACAGACAATTATATCCGAATAAGTCTAATATTAAGATATGCAGGATAGATTCATAACATTTCATCTATAGTGGTAAATGGTTCCCTTATACTAATCTTAACTTGGGTGGGCAATTTGTTTATTGTGTATCCGTCTTCACATAAAATGAGTATAAAAATTTGAAACATAATAAAAATTCTGTACTAATAAATTATGCAATGATTTTTATAATTTAAAAGGATAATTGAAAATATATTTTAAATGAATCTAAATGTATGAAATTGGTATGTACTGTGATAAATCTAATATTGTTTTAAATTGGTTCAATGGAACAAGTTTTATACTTTAAAATAATACTGAGATTATAATATTATTTTAATGAAAGATTTCTATATTTGAATACTAAATATTTTCTTTAGTTGATATTAGCCGAAAATATATAGTAATTTATTAAACAAAAATATTACTTACAAACAATATAATAAAATATAAATATTTGATAAAAATGTTTAATAATATATTATAAATATAATTTTATCATATATAACATTATTTTTATTTAATATTGTAACATATTAATGAAAAATTTGCTTGTGATAGCAGCATATTTTTTAAATAAAAGTAATGCATTATAAGGACGATTCTTTTACGGATCTGTACAACTATATTCTTTTTCTATGCAAATAATGTTAAACACTAAATGTTTAATTGAAAAATATCTACAATGTAATCTAAATGTATGCAAATTGGTAATGTGCTTAGAAACTGCATAATATTGTTTTAAATTGGTTCAGCTGAGACATATTTTAACCATACTTTAAAAAGGTAATGCTGAGATTATACCCTCAATTTATCTTATTTATAATGCAAATGATGCCTCAGGAATCTGAATACAAAATTTCCATTTTGTTGATAGTTAGCGAAAACATGGTATGTAAATTAATAAATATAAAAAAATACAAAAAAAACAAAAAATATATTAAAAAAAATAAAATATAAATAAAAAAAAATAAAGTTGAAAAATATTTTAAAAAACATAAAATGGAAAAAAAAAATTTGCTTGTGGATAGCACATTTTTTAAATTTAGAACAAGTAAGCGCATTATACAAGCAGTACTTTTTACTTGTTACTGTAATCAACAAATATATATGAATTAATAATGTGTTCAAGGCAGATATAAAAAAATAAAGTCCTCATTCAAACTATTGCATCTATATTACATATTTCTCTAGTTTTAAATAATGTTAGTAACACTAATTATTAGTTAATATGCCGAAAAAAATACCAATGTAATCTAAAAGTATGCAAATTGGTAATGTGCGTAGGAAACTGCATAATATTGTTTTAAATTGGTTCAGCTGGACATATTTTAACCAGGGATTTAAAAGGGTAATGCTGAGATTATACCCTCGATTTATCTTATTTATCGACAAAGATGCAAATTTGAATACAAAATTTCCATTTGTTGAATAGTTAGCGAAAACATGGTATAGTAATTTGTTAAAAAAAAATATTACTTACAACAAAATAACAAAATAAATATTCCTGAAAAAAAAATTTTCATTTAAGTATAAGTTTTGTCATAAAATTATTTTTGTTCATTTTCATTATTGTAACATTTAATGTGGAAATAAAAGTTTACTTGTGCATAGTGAATTTTTTTTTAAATTAACAAGCGCATTACAAGGAGTTTTTTTTACTTGTTACTGTAATCAAAATATACGCATGAATAATATAAAAAAAATTTAAAAAGGAAAGTCCTCATTAAACGATTATTCCTGCATCTGTATTTTATTCATATTTCTCCAGTAAAAAAGTTAGTAACACTAATTAGTTAAAATAAAAAAATTTACAATTATCTAAATGAAATCTAAAAGTATACAAATTGGTGATTTACTTAGAAAAGTCCATAATATTGTTTTAAATTGGTTCAATTGGGACATATTTTAACCAGGGACTTTAAAAGGGTAATACTGAGATTATATCCTGGATTTATCAAGCAAAGATGCCTGAGGGATTTGAATACAAAATTTTCCATTTGCTGATAGTTAGCCGAAACGTGGTATAGTAAATTTATTAAACAAAATATTATTTAACAAAATAACAAAAATAAATATTTCTGATAAGAAATGTTTAAAATTTCATTTACATATAAGATTTGTCATATAACATTATTTTTGTTAATTTTCATTATTGTAACATATTAATGTGGAAAAAAAGTTTGCTTGTGCATAGCTCGCATTGTTTTTTAAAATTTGGAACAAGTAAGCGCATTATGCAAGGAATTTTTTTACTTGTTACTGTAATCAACTATATTCATATTTCTCTGGTTATAAAAATTGTTAGTAACACTAATTATTAGTTTAAAATGCCAAAAAATATCTAAAAATGTAATCTAGTAATGTAATCTACAAAAATATGCAAATAGAAATATGCACTTAGAAAACTGCCTAATATTGTTTTAAATTGGTTCAGCTGAGACATATTTTAACCAGGGACTTTAAAAAGGGTAATGCTGAGATTATACCCTCAATTTATCTTATTTATAATGCAAAGATGCCTCAGGAATCGGAATACAAAATTTTCCATTTGTTGATAGTTAGCGAAAACATGGTATAATAAAATTGTTAAACAAAAGATTACTTACAACAAATTAACAAATTAAATATTCCTGATAAAAAAAATTAAATATCGTTTAAGTATAAGTTTTGTCATATAACATTATTTTTGTTCATTTTCATTATTGTAACATATTATTGTGGAAAAAAAGTTTGCTTGTGCATAGCACGTATTTTTTTTTAAATTTAGAACAGTAAGCGCATTATACAAGGAGTATTTTTTACTTCTTACTGTAATCAACAGATCTACGCATGAATAAATAATGTGTTCAAGGCAGAATATGAAAAATGAAAGTCTTCATTCAAACGATCTATTCCTGCATCTATATTTTATTCATATTTCTCTGGTTATAAAAATTGTTAGTAACACTAATTATTAGTTTAGAATGCCGAAAAAATATCTACCAATGTAATCTAAAAGTATGCAAATTGGTAATGTGCGTAGGAAACTGCATAATATTGTTTTAAATTGGTTCAGCTAGGACATAATTTAACCAGGGACTTTAAAAGGGTAATGCTGAGATTATACCCTCGATTTATCTTATTTATCATGCAAAGATGCCTCAGGGATTTGAATACAAAATTTTCAATTTGTTGATAGTTAGCCGAAACATGGTATCGTAAATTTGTTAAACAAAATATTACTTACAACAAAATAACAAAAAAAATATTCCTGGAAAAAATGTTTAAATTTTCAATTAAATATAAGTTTTGTCATCTAAAATTATTTTTGTACATTTTCATTATTGTAACATATCAATGGGGAAATAAAAGTTTGCTTGTGCATAGCACGTATTTTTTTTTAAATTTAGAACAGTAAGCGCATTATACAAGGAGTATTTTTTACTTCTTACTGTAATCAACTCATATTTCTCTAGCAAATAAAGTAAATAATATGTGTTAGAATGCAGAATATATCTACAAATGAATCTAAAAGTATGCAAATTGGTAATATATTAGAAAACTGCCTATATTATTAAATTTTTCAGCTACATATTTTAACCTAATTTGAAAGGGTAATGCTGAGATTATAGCCTCGATTTATTATTTATCATGCAAAGATTCCTCAGGATTTGAATACAAAATTTTCAATTTGTTGATAGTTAGCCGAAACATGGTATCGTAAATTTGTTAAACAAAATATTACTTACAACAAAATAACAAAAAAAATATTCCTGGAAAAAATGTTTAAATTTTCAATTAAATATAAGTTTTGTCGTACATTATTTTTTATTCATTTTCATTTTTGTAACATATTAATATGGAAAAAAAAGTTTGCTGTGGATAGTACGCATTTTTTTAAATCTTATGCGATGTAGCGCATTATACAAGGAGTAATTTTTTTTTACTGTAATCAACAAATATACGTTGAATTAATAATGTGTTCAAGGCAGAATATAAAAAAGGAATTATTCAACGATTTTCCTGATCTATTTTATCCATATTTCTCTATTTTAAGTAATGTTAGTAACACTAAGAACCTTAGTTTAGAATCAGTTCGTATCAATATCGGTAACAAAAAGTCATCAAATTGGTAATGTACTTACAAAACTGCATAATATTGTTTTAAATTGGTTCAGCTGGTACATATTTTAGCCAGGGCCTTTAAAAGGGTAATTCTGAGATTATACCCTCGATTTATCTCATTTATCATGCAAAGATGCCTCTGGAATCTGATTACAAAATTTTCCATTTGCTAATAGGTATCAAAAACATGGTATAGTAAAGTTGTTAAACAAAATATTACAAATAACAAAATAAATATTACTGATAAATAAAATTTTAAATATTCATTTAAATATAAGTTTTGTCATTTAAAATTATTTTTGTTCTTTATAACATATTAATGTGTAAAAAAAGTTTACTTGTGCATAGCAAGCAATTTTTTTAAATTTAGAACAGTAAGCGCATTATACAAGGCGTATTTTTTTATTTCTTACTGTAATCAAGAAATATACGCATGAATAAATAATGTGTCCAAGGCAAAATATAAAAAAGGAAAGATATTTATTCAAACGATCTATTGTTGCATCTATATTTTATTCATATTTCCCTAGTTTTAAACAAGAGTGTTAATAACATTAATTATTAATTTTGAACGCCAAATATGTGGCATGAAGTATAATTCCCCTTTTAAGTTACATTTTGCACTGTTTACAACTTTCCATTTTTTTCTTCTTTGTAACCATTTGCAGATAGAATTCTTAACTTGATCCATTGTCACAAAACACACTTTCTTTGTATAATAAAGATACATTATCTTTTATACCCAAACGAAAAAGAAAAATGGTAAATAAAGTCTTCCACAGTAGCCAAATTTCTCTCTGTGACCTGAGATAACTGACAATAAGTGTAAAGAACCTTTCTTGTTTTCAATCATACGTTTGGTTATCAGGAACCCCTTAGAATGGCTTTAAAAGAACGTTGAAGCATGATGTATAAGGTCTAAAACGTATCCAGTTAATAAAAGTGACCGTAATAAACGTGAATGTTATGCGGCATAGAACATTCTCAATGCTTCTTTGAAATAAAAAATATTTAATAATTTTTAAATGGATGAGATTTTAATTTGAAAAAAAAAATAATAAAAGAATAATATAATAAATAAAGATAAATAAAAAATACATTATCTTTTATACCCAACAAAAAAAGAAAAATGGTGAACAAAGTCTTCCACAGTTCCAATCACAGTAACCAAATCCCTCTCTGGGACCTGTGATAACCGACAACAGACGTAAAGACACTTTCTTGTAAGGAATCATACGTTTGGTTATCAGGAATTCCTTACAATGGCCTTAAAACTAGTCGGAGCTAGATGTATAAGGCCTAAAACATATCGTGAATAAAAGTGACTCTAATAAACGTGAATACCATGCAGCATAGAACATGCTAAATGCTTATTTTGAAATAATAAATATATAATAATTTTTAAATGGATAAGATTTTGATTTTAAAATAAAATAAAAAAACGAATAATATAATAAATAAAGATAAATAAACAATACATTATCTTTTATACCCCCCCCAAAAAAAAAAGAAAAATGGTGAACAAAGTCTTCCACAGTTCCTCACACAGTAACCAAATGACTGTCTGTGACCTGTGATAACCAACAATAAACGTAAAGACATTTTCTTGTTAGGAATCATACGTTAGTTTATGAGGAGTTCCTTAGAATGACATTAAATGAACGTCGGAGGTTGAATAATAAGGTCTAAAACGTATCCAGTTAATAAACGTGACAGTAATAAACATGAATAGCATGTAGCATAGAACGTACTCAATTTTTCTTTTGAAATAATAAATATGTAATAATTTTTAAATGGATGAGATTTCGATTTGATAATAGAATAAAAAAAGAATAATATAATAAATAAAGAGAAATCAAAAATACATTATTTTTTATACCCAACAAAAAAAGAAAAGTTTTGAACAAGTGTTCTTCAGTTCCTCTTACAGAAACCAAATCCCTCTCTGTGACCTGTGATAACCAACAACAAACGTAAAGATACTTTCTTGATAGGATTCATACGTTTGGCTATCAGGGGTTCCTTAGAATGGCATTAAAAGAATGTCGGAGCTGGATTAATAAGGCCTAAAACTTATCCAGTTAATAAAAGTGACCCTAATAAACGTGAATAGTATGCGGCATAGAACATGCTCAATGCTTCTTTTGACATAATAAATATTTAATAGTTTTTAAATAGATGAGTTTTTGATTTGAAAATATAATAAAAAAGAATAATATAATAAATAAAGAGAAATAAAAAAATACATCTTTTATACACAAAAAAAAATGGTGAACAAGTCTTACACAGTTCCTCTCACAGTAACTAAATCCCTCTCTGTAACTTGTGATAACCAACAACAAACGTAAAGACATTTTATTGTTATTAATCGTTTGGTTATCAGGAGACCCTTAGAATGACCTTAAAAGAACATTGGTGCTTGATGTATAAGGCCTAAAATGTATCCAATGAATAAAAATGACCCTAATAAACGTGAAAGTTATGCGACATAGAACATTCTCAATGCTTCTTTTGAAATAATAAATATATAATAATTTTTAAATGGATAACGTTTTGATTCGAAAATAAAATAAAAAAAGAATGATATAATAAATAAAGAGGAATAATAAATAAATGGGAATAAAAAAATACATATCTTTTATACCCAACAAAAAAAAAAAGAAAAATGGTGAACCAAGTCTTCCACAGTTCCTCTCACAGTAACCAAACCCCTCTCTGTGATCTGTAATAACCAACAACAAGTGTAAAGACACTTTCTTGTTAGGAATCATCCGTTTGGTTATAATTAGTTACTTAGAAGGGCAATAAAAAACGTCGGAGTTTGATTTATAAGACCTCAAAAGCATCCAGTGAATAAAAATGACCCTAATAAAGTGTTCAATGCTGCTTTTGAAATAATAAATATTTAATAGTTTTTTAATGGATGAGATTTTGATTTGAAAATATAAACGCTTCTCTATAAACAAATATCGTGCTAATAACTTAAGGTATTTTTAAATAGATTGATCAAAAATATAATAAATTAATTTTGAGACTCTGCTGTTACTTTAAATGAAACTTAAACGTAATTTTAATATGCTCCCTTTTACTCTGTAATGTATAAAGTAGCTTTGAAGAGATTATCTAAATTTGTTACATTATATTTTGTCATTATAACTTATTTGCTGCCTCGTCGTTTGTAAGGGCTACTTTCCTTATCCACTACAATGCATCGTATCGATCCAACTGCGGAAGATTGTGGCTAACTGTATGAAAAAGCTGTCATAAAAATATGGTGCCATGCGTCCCGTAAAATAGGAACGTGAATATATTTTTCCTTCCCATAGACTCTTTCCACGCTGGATGCACCGCCGCTCATGAAATCGATATGACGAGAAATATATGCGCAGACTTCGTTTCTCTTGGGAAAATATCATTATCTGCTAAATTATTGTATAGAATATGTATTACACGCTGCGATGAATGCTTTCAATGAAAATTTCTATCAACTGATAAAGAAATTAAACAGACAGTGAAAATAATTTATACAGTCTCATTACAATGTTCTACAGTTTTGATACAGTATAAACTGTTTTCAATGTATATTTAATTTATTTATTAGTTTATGGAAAATATTCAAAAAATTATAACTATATGCAGGATTAAAATCTTTATTATTAAAAATTTTTGGAAGTACAATCTCTTTATTTTTTTACTTTCTTTTGGTATATTTTAAAATTTAAACGCTATAGTATTTTTCAGATATTTCTTAACATTATTAACAAAAAGTTAGGGTATTAGCGTATTTTAGATTTGTATATCCTTTAGGGAGGAGAAAAATATGAAATAAATCTACTCACAAAAATATTACTCGACAATTTTACGGAAAAAAAGATATTTTAAAGCTGTTTTCAGAAAGAGAAACTGCAATATAACCTTTACATATTTATTCAAAACAAGTTGACAAGAACTCTCTTAATGCTTCGGTTGCCGGATTAAGCATTCTGTAATAGAAATATATTTTGAGTTTTTATTATTCCCATTATTACTGTATACAATTCAAAAAGATATCTTCAGTTCGGAAAAATAACGAAAATGAGAACTTAGATTTTCAAAATATTTATTAATATTTTCAATCTTGATATTTCTGTTGATACTCTGAAAAAAGGTACTATTTATTATTTACTATACTCAAGATTTACAGGATAAATAAAATACTTTAATTTAATATACTAAAATTTTATTTAAAAACTATGGGTATCCAGTATAAGCCAAATCTTTAATATATATTAAAATGATGTGTTTGACTATACATATGTATTTTTATATCTCTGTATGTTGATATATTATATATTAGTTTATGAAAAATATTCAAAAACTTATAACTATATACAGGATTAAAATCTTTATTATTAATAATTTGTCGGAAATATAATCTCTTAATTTTTTACTTATTTTTGTTTACTGTCTTTTGTTATACTTTTAAATTTAAATTCTGTAGTATTTTTCAAAAACGTCTTATAATTATTATTAACAAAATGTTAGGGTATTAGCATATTTCATATTTGTATATTCTTTAGGGAGAAGAAAATATGAAACAAATCTACTTACTAAAAATATTACTCGACAATTTCAGGAAAAAAAGATTTTTAAGGCTGTTTTCAGAAAGAGAAACTGGAGTATACCCTTTACATATTTATTCAAAACAACTTGACAAGAAATTTCTTAATACTTTGGTTGACGAAAAAAGCATTCTGTAATAGAAATATATTTTGAGTTTTTATTATTCCCATTATTATTGTACCCAATTTAAAAACATCCCTTCAATTATTCAAAATGAAAAATAACAAAAATAAGAATTTAGATTTTCAAAATATTTATTAACATTTTTCAATCTTGATATTTATGTTGATACTTTGAAAAAAGGGGAATATTTATTACTTACTATACGCTATACTCAAGAATTACAGGATAAACAAAATGCTTTAATTTTATATACTAAAATTTTATTTAAAAACTATGGGTATCCAGTATAAACCAAATCTTTAATGTGTATTGAAATGATGTGTTTGACTATACCTATGTATTTTTATATCTCTGTATGTTGATATATTATATATTAGTGTATGAAAAATATTGAAAAGTTTATAACTATATGCAGGATTAAAATCTTTTTTATTAATAATTTATCGGAAATATAATCACATTATTTTTTACTGTCTTTTGTTATACTTTCAAATTCAAATGCTATAGTGTTTTTCAAATATTTCTTAACTTTATTAATAAAAAGTTAGGGTATTAGTGTATTTCAGATTTGTATATTCTTTAGGGAGGAGAAAAATATGAAACAAATCTATTCACAAAAAAATATTACTCGATAAATTTAGGAAAAAAAGACTTTTAAGGCTGTTTTAGGAAAGATAAACTGGAAAATGCCCTTTAC
Organism: Pardosa pseudoannulata; assembly: GCA_032207245.1. Classification (NCBI taxonomy): domain Eukaryota; kingdom Metazoa; phylum Arthropoda; class Arachnida; order Araneae; family Lycosidae; genus Pardosa; species Pardosa pseudoannulata. The sequence continues at coordinate 88,607,437 of CM063504.1, read as the reverse complement.
TTATTTATTCAAAACAACTTGACAAGAACTTTCTTAATAAACACTAAGAATTTAACATTTCACTAAAAACTGCTTCACTAAAAATTTAACATTTTTGTTTGATGTTTAAGATATGTCGCATGCAAATAGATGGCGATTCTGAAAATAATTGCAGCCACTCAATTTTTCACCCCTAACCGGGAATTTTGGGCACAAGGCCTCAACGTTCTGCTTGTTAACACATTGTGTGCGGGTACATTTCGCAGCGGAATTGTACTGGGAACGGGCGTTTTGTACGTAAATTTAGTTATCCAGTTAAATCTCAATAGATCGAAAATTATTTAATTTTTTAACGAACTTTTCTTATTTTATATCGAAATATATAAACAAATATATAAATAGAAATATATAAAAAACAACCATAAGATTTTTGTAAACAAAAATATATTTTTTAATGCATAAATTTATAATAGTATCATAAATATGAAAAATCAAGCAGAAATAGTAGTATATAGTTTTAATTTTTTCCCGTTCTGTGGTTCCGCATCGACTGATGTAAAAGCTAGTTTTTATTTGTCCAAATATTTCCAGAATCTATGTTGCAAACAAGAACATTGGGCTTCGTTTTCCTGTATGTACCGTTATTTTTTTACCCACAAACAAACCATGTTGTTATATTAACCCGTACTAGTACGTGGCCCGCGTTCAAGTATCAATCGTCAGAATACGTACTAGTACGTGTCCAGCATACAATGTGCAGATATTTCCGATTTCTTTGTGTGTTGAGGTTTTGCTCAGAGAGCGAGGGATGTATGAACGGTTGTCTCTTGTTAAAAAATGTTCTTGACCGCGATAAAAAAGCCAAGGAAGTTAAAAAAGGAAAACTATGTATCTTAATATTATAAATAATGTATATATTATAGAAATTGCTTTAAAAAAAGGTGTCCTAAAAATGATTATCCTAAATAATTAAAAACAATTTTCTTCAGACGATACAAGTTTAAAATCTCTGTAATTGAATTCCAAGTAGGCTGAACAGCTATTTTAATTAACCCAGCTGACTTTAGTCAAGCAATCTATTTTTTTTTATAATTGAAAATTTATTTGTCTTCGGAATTAAACCTATGTGTAAAATTTCATATCTCTAGCTCTACAGAAAGTTAATTCAAATTTGATTTTAAAATATTAACTTACCCACAAATGAAAATAAGTAAAAGCGATTAAAAATTTCGTATTTTCGTCACACACCGTCAGTTTGAAAATCCTCTGTAATCTTAAAATGGCTAGAGAAAGAATTTTTAAACGAAAGATCGTAAAAGTGGAAATTTATGATTTGTTTTAGCGTAAATAAACAGTGAAATAGTTGCGGATTAGAAATGCATAGTTTAAATCCTTTGTATTTCAACAATTTTTTACTTGAAAAATATATACTCAGATGTTAAAATGCGTTCTTTAAAATATCAATCAGTAAAATTTTTAATTTTCCAAAATTGTAAAGTACCTTATGAGGAAGGTAAAAAAATTGTTTGTTTTTTTGGCTGAGAATTATCTTGCAACAAAACATAATCGATGATTCAATTTAAAATTATCAGATAAGTACATAATTTATGAATTAAACCAACTATAAAAGAAAATTATTTACGTAATATCTAAGTTCAATGATAAAAAGGTATGAAAATAAGGCATAATTTAAATAATTTAAAATAAGAAATAATTCAATGACATGGTTAAAGGAATGACGTCATTATGCTAGAAAAATGTTATTTTTAAATATTTATTATAGGATAAATTGATAAATTTAATCGCCTCTTAACCGGGGAAAATAGGAGTTGAAATAATGATTTTAAAAGCTCAAAAAGAGGGGAAGGGGTGGATTTCAAACGTTTTAAAGAAGGCAATATTTTTCGCAGTGATATGAAGCATATTTAAACAAATTTATTTTAGAATCGGATCTATAGTTTATGAGAAGATAAACATTACTCTTTTTGAATTTTGCTAACTATGGATGCCTCTATCCATTCCAGGTCCAACCGCTTCATGAAATCGAGGACAGCCGTAGAGATAACTTAGGCTATTATTATATAGAGGATGTTTAAAGCGGAAAAAATAAAAACACTATTGTCAAAAATGTGTAATTTCAACAAGCAAATATTATATACTAGCATATAGCCCATCATATGACGGGAACAGTAAAATTTGTAATTTTCCAGAGTTGTAAAGTACCTTACGAGGCAGGTAAAAGAAATGCTTTGATTTTTGGCTGAGAATTATCTTGCAACAAAAAATAATCGATGATTAAATTAAAAATTATGACATTTGTACCTAATCGATTATTTAAGCCAAATATAAAAGAAAAGTATTTTCGTAATGTCTAAGTTCAATGATAAAACGTATGAAAATAAGGCATAATTTAAATAATTTAAAATAAGAAATGTTTCAATAAGATGGTTAAAGGAATGACAGCATAATGCTAGAAAAAATTTATTTTTACCTATTTATTATGGGATAAATTGATAAATTTAATCACCTGCTCTTAACCGGGGAAAATAGTAGTTGAAATAATGGTTTTAAAAACTCAAAAAGAGGGGAAGAGTTAGATTTATAGTTTAGGAGAAGATAAACATTACTCTCTTTGAACTTTACTAACTATAGATACCTCTATCCATTCCAGGTCCAACCGCTTCATAAAATCGAGGACAGACGTACAGATAACTTAGGCTATTATTATATAGGGGATGTTTAAAGCAGAAAAATAAAAATACTATTGTTAAAAATGTGTAACTTTAACAAGCAAATATTGTATACTAGCATATAGCTCGTCATATGACTGAATCAGTAAAATTTTTAATTTTTCAGAATTGTAAAGTACCCTATGACTCCAATAAAAAATTGTTTGTAATTTAGCTGAGAATTACCTTGCAACAAAAAATAATCGATGATTAAATTAAAATTATGACATTTGTACCTAATCGATTATTTAAGCCGAATATAAAAGAAAAGTATTTACGTAATATCTAATTTCAATGATAAAACGTATGAAAATAATGCATACGATATTTAAATAATTGAAAATAAGAAATGATTATTTGAGATGGTCAAACGAATGACGTCATAATGCTAGAATTTTTTTTTAATTTTTATCTCTTTATTATGTGATAAAATGATAAATTTAATCTCCCTCTCTTAAAATGAGGCTTGATATAATAAAATTAAACGCTCGTAAAGGGGGGAGGTGGGATTTCGAACGTTTTAACCCTTTATCTACTGACGGTACTTAGAAGTACCAATCACTTTAATCATTTATCTACTGATGGTACTTTTAGGTACCCCTTTGATTAATTAGTTCTAATAAATTAAATTTCGCACCGGGGAGATTTTTTTTTCTTGTACATTCTTTAATTATCAATTTGGCAGCTAAAAAATATATTTATGGAGAAACTTTCAGTAGATATGTATAATGCAGTAGATAAAGGGTTAAAGACTACAGTATTTTTTGCTGTGATATATTTATACCAATTAATTTTAGAATTGGATTTTAGAATCGATAGTTTAGGAGGCGATAAACTTTACTTCCCCTAAACTACTACTCTCTTTGAATTTTGCTAACCCTAATTCATCAAGAATCCAATATGGATATCTCTATCCATTCCAGGTAAAACCGCTTCATAAATTCGAGGACAGATAACTTAGGCTATTATTATATAGGGGATTTCTTAACCCTCTAAGCGGTTCGCACGTACAATCCCGACAAACCGATGATGTTTTCAAAGCGGTTGTCGCGTACAATTTTCGACCTCCAAAAACGTTCTGAAAATGGATGTAATGCACAATTCTGACAGTGTTTGAGGTAGGAGGGTCAGTTCGATTGTTCAGAAACTGCATGTCTCTTTGACTGACATTTATTTAGGGATGCACCCCTACTCCCTAACGCACATAGACGATGGTAGCTTTTCATGTCTTTGTAAATCTCTATTTCGAAATATTTCATTTGTGGTAACAGATCTATCTCTAATTGCACCACTTAAATATCTTGGATAACTTTTGTAAAAAAGTATAAATAATTCTCTTAACCCTCTGACTGCTCATCCCGCGATTTCCACGGGCATGTGTTTTCTATCCTTTATTAAGAAACATATTCGGCCTTTTTACCGTTTTACCAGTCGAATAAAGCATATACAGTATTAGACATTTAATTTGGTAATAATATATTGTATGACTAGAATATAGTTATATTAGATAACAGAATTATAGATAGTATGTTATAAATAGAAGTTAACTGTATTCAATTCTCCAATATATATATATATATATACATATATATATATATAAATATATATATATATATATATATATATATATATATATATATATTATAATACATATATATGTGTTGTATATTAATATATATTATATATATATGTATATAATATATATATATATCTATATATATATATATATATATATATATATATATATATATATTTTTATATATACATATATATATTATATACATATATATATATATATATATTATATACATATATATATTATATATTATATACATATATATACATATATATATATTTACATATATATATATATATAAATATATTATATATATTATATATATATATATATATATATATAATATATATATATATATATATATATATATATATATAATATATTTATATATATATATATCAATTTTAAAAGAGATCTCGGTTTATAAATTGAGCAGTCAGAGGGTTAAAGAATATTTTTATTTGTACTTTTAGAACACATTATTTCTTATGGATGATCTTCAAGACTTGACAAGCTTTATGTGTATTAAAAATTAACAATATTTATTTATATATCTAATTATAACCGGAAGTAAAGGGACAATAATGAGGGTGGGTTTCCCATATTCCATTCTAGTGGACAAAAATGAAGTAAAAAATCATAGAACGCTTTGGCCATTGACACAATACACTTTTAGCGTATTTTTCGAGACTTTTTTTATCGGTGTGTTCCATTTGAAGGGTTAAAACAATAATTGTCTTGCAATAATCAATTTGAACTTGTCATTGTGAAAATATTTTATTTAGACTTTTCTCTTCAATGCAATTCAAAGTTTATATTCCACAAATAATCTTGTGAAACTGATCAAACAATAAATGAAATTTTGTTATAAAAGGAAACTTAATTTTGCCATAAATTGTATAGATTACTCTGTTGTAGGAGTTTAGCAATCCATAAAAAACATCTATTGAGGTTCCCTCCTATGAAAGGGCATTGACTTTTGGTTTATTTTGAAGACGTTCAATGTGGTAATGATTAGGGCGTATGGTTACTCCCAGGAAATGTTTATATGATAAATATTTTTCAAAATAACCTCTAATTCTTAAAATAATAAACAGATAATCAAAATCATAGGAAAAACCTCTTTTTATAGAAATTTTCTCTAAAACAGAAAGAGAAATATTGTGAAGGACATCGCTATCACGTAGAAAATCGAATTGTAGTAGAATAATATCTAATTAAGTCACGTAGTCTACGGTTTAATCATATACAGTTGACCACGCTTAATATGATCGAGGTTAATGTTATCAATCTCTTATTGTTATCGAAATCACTTGGTCCCGATTTTCTCTATTCATTTGTATGTTAAAATTATCGCTTTATGTGATCGTCATATCTGTTAATGTTATCAGTTTTCCACCCTTATTATAACTGGCAAAGGAATATTCACAATGTATTTAGAAGGAGCTCATTCTTTTTTTCCCTTCTATGTTGTTTGAATCTCCTAGAAATCTCCCTCTTTCACCTGGGGAAATATATATATATGGGACATATATATATATATCCTGGAATTTTATCAGAATATATATATATATATGAGAATAGCATATTCACATATATATATGTATATATATATATATATACATATATATATATATAATATATATATATATATATATTATATATATATATATATATCAAATATTTTAAATATTATGACAGTTATGGAACTAATATATATGATATATATATATATATATATATACCTCTATGCAAGTGCTGATATATATATATATATATATATATATATATAAATATATATATATATATAATATATATATATATATATATATATATATATATATATATATATATATATATATATACATATATATATATATATATATATATATATATATACATATATATATATATATATATATATATATATATATATATATATATATATATATATATGCATTGAAAGTGTTAAAACTTGGAGTTCAACACCACTCCGATGATTTTAAAAAACATTATGATTACGAAAAATTTATCGATGAGCTTCTTAGAAATAAACTATAAAGTCAACAATTGATCATTTTTACACAATTCTTATGTTTTAAAAGCTAATAGACAGTACATAAATACAAGGTGAGTTTTTTTTATTTATTTTGAAATTAAGTTCGTGTGAATTAAAAAGGGGAGGGTTAAATTTATCTAATTTTGCAAATCATTTATTGTTATCAATCGGTTATTGTTACCAAAATCACGGTGTTCCAAACTGAGCAAATTAATCGGAGTCCACTATATTTAAAAAAGTGTTTATTTGTTTAATTTCAGATCAGCTTATAAGTTTTATAACAATTTATTTTCCCAACTAAACTTTAATGATGTATTACAACCAGAACTGCTACATAAACTAATGTGCAACCAAAGGACCACAGCCCGTTTAATGAGTCATTACAAGTTTCGCCATAATACTCCTCAGAAATGCATACATTGACTTAAGATACCAGCATATAGCTAAACAGAATCGATTGAATGTCACCTCACATGGCAGCGATGGAGACAATGTCGGTTCCTGATTTGGTGGCTAAGTCCGGAAAATGAGGATACTGTTCTGGTGTGATTTAATGTATGTCACTGGTTAAACAATACGGGTTTAAATGAGAATATACCCTAGATAAATGACATAAGAACTCCCAAGTAAGGAATCAAACGGAAACCGATCTGGTTTTCGCAATTAGTATTAATTATGGGAGTGGATGACTTCATCTGCAATAGTCCTTGCTTGTAAACATTGTTTATTAATTTTATATTTAACGTTGGGACAAAGTTTACATTAGTAATATCAATTTTTTATTGAAAGGAACTGAGCTTAGTACTTCGTTGATCACTCCTATGTATTTAATTGCATAAAATTAATTAATATTTTTCTTATTTCACTGATCTTTTGTTTTTACACTGAAATCTTGAATCAAATAACTTTTTATTCTTAATAACGTTAATCTAGATAGTGATGCAATGATTTCTAGGTACAAAATGAAATCTTACATATATTAAAAATAGTTAACACAAATCAAAATAATCAAGTACTTCTGATATATATGTATATATATATTATATATTATATGTATATATGTATATATATATATATATATATATATATATATATATATATATATGTATATATATATATATATATATATATATATATACATATATATATATATATATATATATATATATATATATATATATATATATATATATATATATATATATATATATATATATATATATATATGTATATATATATATATATATATATATATATATATATATATATATATATATATATATATATATATATATATATATATATATATATATATATATATATATATATATATATATATATATATATATATATATATATATATATATATATATATATATATATATATATATATATATATATATATATATATATATATATATATATATATATATATATATATATATATATATATATATATATATAAAGTAAATATTAACTTTTGCCGGATAAAAAGTGATTCAATAAAGATGTAAGTGTAAAAGACGTGTTAAAAATTAAATGTCTAATTTTAAAAAGTTGTAAGATCTGTTATAAAGTTATTAAATTACGCTTCAAGCAGCATAATTAAATTACTAATAATCCAATAATAATCACTAAAAGAACATATAAAAGAAAAAATTCGATGTTTAGCAACATTTCATACAAATTTTATCTTGCCTCTCTAAGAAACTTGCCTTTAAACTTCCTTTGTATTGCCTTTCAACGGTTCAACAATGCTTTACTAGTATATAGCGTCACATAAAATAAAACAAACAAATGCTCTTCAGGCCATCTAACTTTTGATACTGCTTTTAAAGGCAACTATTGTTTAAAAAATATATTTCAAAAGGGTTAATTGCTTTTGAATTTGTCCAAGAAGATTCATCCGTTAATCTCGTAATGGTTGGATGTTAATTGTCGAATTTGAATTTCTACGAATAGAAATTATATATAATTCAACAAGTTCTCGATGATGATGCTTTTCCGAGCTATAAATGCTACGTTTTTCAGAGCTATAGATATAATTACATAATTTATATTTTACTGTCACTACATATTTTATGTGTGCATTTACAACCGTCCATAATATATATTTTAAAAACTATTTCATTTATCTACGTTATTTTTTTAGGAATTGATATCTGGACCTATCATTACTTAAAATAGTGCATACTCGAAAAAACTTTCTAGAGATAATTTATATTTGGGTTATCGTTATTGAAAATATTTTTCTCGATCTACTTAACTGTCCTCGAAGTAGATATGATCCGTTAAAAAACTGGTTTTGTCGTAACACATAATTTGAACCTTATCTCCCTGTATACAATCTTTTAGAAATCCTAGACAGCCAAAGATTGCTCCTTTCTTGGAATACTTCCTAATTTTTATTAATTAAATAATTATTTAAAGATTGATTTTTTTATATCTTTAAACGCTACAATGATGGGTAGTCTTTCCTATTTAAAATTTCTCACAGTTAAATCAGGTAGCAAATTATTCCCCAATCAACGTACACAAAACTAGGTATCCTTTCTTTAATTATTTAAACCTAACAATAATTTTACTAAAAAAAATCATTCAGATATTATTGAGAGACATTTCGATTTATTACCAGTTCGTCTATGCTTTGCCCTAAGGACTGAGCTGTGGCTTTATGAACAAAAGCATCATTTTTTCAGACTAATTTGACATCGACCGAGTACAGCCACTAATTTTTGGAGTAAAAACCTTTTCCTTCCTTTTACATTTCCCATCCCTTAAACTTTTTGCACATTTGTGTTTTTTTAACAGAGTGGATAATAGTGGGAATATAAGGAAATTCCATGCTGATCATAACCATTTTTAATACATTTTGATTCTTCAGATAATTCCAAGCTATCACTTTCAATCTTTAACTCTTGACTCGAGACCGTATTTTTTTCATATTCCTCGAATCGCAATAATTCCTTTTTTCTGACGCTTTGTTAGCTTCATATTAAATCCCCTTAGACATCTATTGTACCCTTGCTCATAATGAATTAATAAATAGGTCCTGAGATCTTTAAGTGTCATTATATCCAATGCATAAGATGAGAATTCACAAATAAATTCTTTAAATTTCACATTAGCTTTTTATTCGTACTGTTTTTAAGAATGCCATGTTGACTGCATTTCTGTTTGCTTTCTTCTAAAAAATGAGACATTAGAGTAGTAATAAGTTAGCATTTTCAATTAATGGCAATTAACTGAATATCACTTAAGTTAGATAAAATAACACAGATATACTTGATAATTAGATGAAAGTTTGCCTCCTGTAATCTGGTAATACCCCATACCAATAAATTTACAATAATGTATAAATAAGCATCAAATTCCCCTTTTTTTGTAAGTACGATTTCTTATAACTTGTATAAATGTAAATTAAAGAACCTTGGAATTCCTTTTACTTTCATAATTTCTCATTCATATGAAGCATACAACCCAAAAACGAAATTGTCGAACAGCCGTATGAGAAAAATCCACGAGAATAATAGTTCAATTTTAGTGAAATATTCCTGGGTAGCCTTTTGGAATGCTTTTCAATTTCTTAAATGCTTCGAAGTCACGACATAAAGGAAATTTAAATTCATGTTTGGATAGAGAATCGAATCGAATGTGTCTGGCCCATTTTCACTCTCCAGTGTAAAGTTTCGGCCAAGAGTTGAATACATTTGAGTCAGCTGAAAGATTACTTGCTAGAGTTATTTCACTTGGACTTTCTGCCGCCTTAGTTATTGAGAGATATTTAGAGTAACATTCTAAAAGGTTTATTAAGTCAGGAAGTTATACGGAAATGAGTTAAGACGCCATTTTCAGTTTATAAACAGAATCGCATCGATTGTCTGGGTCATAACACTCTAAGATACGTTTTCAATTTATATTCCCTTCTAAGACCTATTTGTAAATTTCTATTTATGCCGAATAAGAAAGATAGCAATTTAATTCACTGGTCTGCATCGTAAAACTTTCATTTTAGATGTAAATTTGTCAATGTAAACTTTTATATATTCTTTCAAACGAATCCTAAGTTTATTAAGTCAGGAAGATATACTCAAATGAGTTAAAATGTTATTTTCAGCTTACAAACAAGACCACATTGATTGTTTGGGTCCCACTATTCTAAGCTTCGTTTTTCAATTTATCGTTGTTTAAGACTTGTTTACGCCGAGTAAACAGGAGAGGCGTTGAAATTGCTGATCTACATAGTAAGAGTTTCATTTTAAATGCAAATTTACCAATATATACGTACGTATATGCATTAAGTCTGAAATGTGCTAAATTAAAAAGTTTTAGTTTTTTAGCTTTATAATATAATGCACACGTTATATGAGAATTATAGTAGACACACGTGTATTTGATTTATGGACCAATAGATTAGTTTAAAACGCTGTATTTAGAATTGTACATGAAATTAAAAAGCCTTCCTTTATAGTCGTGAAAGTTTAACAATTGGAATTAATATTTGAAAGTCTTTTGTGTTTGAAGAAATAAGCTGGTTAGAAAGTTATGTGATTGCATACATTTAACAGTTCCAATCCTCTATAATTTGGTTCAAATACTTTGGTAATATCTTTTCTCGGTGAAAATACTGAATTAAATGTACTCGCATGATTTTTCACTTTGTAAATAATTATTGTCAAGTATATATTAATTCAACATTTGAACATTAAATGAATACTTAGACAGCATATTTGGGATTTTTTTACCAGATAAAGAATCATTTAAAATATATACAGAATATCTTGTTTAAAAGAGATGTTCTCATTTTATATTACATCTAAAACATTTCTACTAGTAAAAAATGTCAATTCCTAAACGGATTCTGTGCCAATAAATTTTTAGAAGCCTTAATGATATAAATTTTGTTTGAAACTATAGTAACAGATTCACTCTGTTGTGGGCCGAACGATGGCAGATTGGTTAGGGTGTTGGGTTTGAATCCCACTATGGAATGGATGTTCGTAGCCGTTCGGAATCAGCTTTAAGCAGAAGGTCACGGTCTCATTAGCCCTCGTGTTGCAAAAAGTTAGCGCTCAAAACCAAATCATTCTGTTGTGGTATACAGACATATATACGTATATATATATATATATATATAGTATATATATATATATATATATATATATATATATATATATATATATATATATATATATATATATATATATATATATATATATATATATATCAGGGGTGTAGATGTTAGGTGAGCTGTGGAGCCCAACGAATAACTGTTATATGAGATGTAATGGTTTAACAAAAACCCTAGAGTTTGTTCATTTTAATAATTCCAATAAGAAAAAAAACAAGATTTTTGCAAAGTATTTAGGTACATTTCATTTGCTTTAATAGCGTTAATAGAATCCTTATATCAATGAAAATTAAATAGCTAGAACGGGTCAACATACATTGCAGTGAACCATACATCAGAGTCTAAGGTTTTGCTCATTAAACAGATATCAACGTGTGTAATTGCGTCGATCATTATTAAGGTAAAGGAGTAATTTGTTTGTTCTGTATTTTTTGCTTTCCCAATGACAATCTTCATTGCAAGGCGGAATGAAATACCTCGGGCACTTCTTTTCCAAGTTTAAAAAGCACTTTGTATTAAAATTTTAAAATAGCATATTTTCTTTTCAAATGGAATGAATTTGATTAAATGAAATATATATGTTACTCTAGATGTTGCGTAATTCAAAAAAGGAAACCTATTTTGTATTGTTTGAGTGATTCGCAGAAGTGAAACTTTTTGTGCATCTTCATCAAAGATTCGTGAGAATAATAGTCCATTTCGTATCCACGGATAGTTTCTTTATCTTAGTATAGTTAAGAGATACTAAAATGACCAACCATTTTCGGATATAACATGGGGAAATGAGAAAATAAATGTTGAGGTAACAAGTGCTAACTTCAAAATCGATACAAACAAGGTAAAAAAATCTTTTCTCAGTGTTTTATAATAGCATTTTAAATCTGATCGCTTTATATGAGCTGTAATTAAAATCGAATTGGCTTAAAATGTCTATTTTGTTATTCATAGTTATATTAAGTATACTGAAACTATTTCTGCACCTTATATTTTTCATTGAGACTACAGTTTAATAATTGCTGCTGTCTATGTGACTACTAATGAAAGCTTATAACGTCCTCCTTTATATAAATATTTCAAAGCAATCTAAATTGAACTTATTGAGTACATGTTTCTGTTAAAATTTGATTTTTAGTAGCCTGAATTCATGATTTAAGGTTGAATTTTTCTACATAGTATAATCAAAATATGAAAGCTTTTTTAGCCTTAGCAAAGTTGAGCATCTATTCAGTTAGTCTTTTTATGTGTTACTAGATGAATAGATATTGAGCTTTGATAAGGCGTTCAGATTACAGTTTTTCAACACTGTTAATCAACTTACTGATATTTAACATAGTTAGCCATGTTATGTAATTTTTATTTGTTCAAATTTATGTATGTGTTTTGTTCTTCTAGATGTGTTCAATAGGACGCTGACAAAATACTTGTAAATATTTAAAACCTTTTAGAACTGCATTTTAATACTAGGTTCCAATTTATATCAGGAAGCAGAGTCTTAAAAAAAATGAAAACACGTTGCACTTAATTTTGAAGAATAAGTTTTCATGCATATTGTTATGATTTGGCACTCAAAGGAAGCTCCGATAGACCTAACATTTGTGTAAGATTTATACAGAAACTCTGCAGATTGGCGAGATACTTACTTGTTGGGTGTCCATTCATAACTAATTTTGTAGCCAAATGTGTTACCAAGGTCTACATTTGGCGACGTTTTGAGTCCGGTATGTTCCAGATAGTTTTGTGCCCTAAACTGTAAATGATTGGTAGGTGTGAACTCATAAGCCAGAGACTCGTGTGCACAGACCTGTTGTAGGAGCATTACATATTTTGAGATCTAAAAGTACGCCACACCAGTTCTATTACAAGGAACTGTGTTCTTGTACAATGTGATCCTCTATTGCAAAGGAATTGCTACTTGATTAACAATATTGTTACAAAATTCTCGCGTAGACTTTGGCTAAGCCAAAAACAATAACAATTTATTAACACGCCAAATGAATCAAATTACAACGGATGGCGATAAAACTGGGCAGCCTTTTGGGGAACTTTTTCAGAGCAATACGGGCATTTTCAGAGCATTAACACTTGTTCTACTTTTACCAGATCTGACCGAGGAATGACTTTTAGGAAAACTCACGGCCCCTTTATATAGCTCTCAGGTTTCTGAAAATTTCCACAAGCTTCTAGTAAAATAGAGATAAAAGGGGGTGTTCGAGTTTTGTTTAGATTTTCCCCATAGATGGCGATACTGTTAAAGTTTTTGAAGTTCAGCGAGAGGTGTTGCAGTATTTATGCCGACGTGGAGTAGTGGGGTTGAAGGTGCATTCAAGGTTTGGAGTGACTGAAACTAGCTTTACTAGTAATTCAGCCTTACTAGTAAACGTGGTGTGGAGTGCCGTTCTGAAAGACTGAGTTGTTTTATCGAGTTTATTCTTTATCAAGTTTTTATCGAGTTTATTCTTTTCTGAGTTTTAGTCAAGTTTACAGATTTTATGGTTTACATTTTATGAACCTTTTATGTGAGCGGTTTTACTTCAATTTCAAGTACTGTGTCATTTCAAGTAATTTGTTATTTGTTAAGCGTGCACTTCAACGCTGGAACATCTAGATAGCTGAATAAATTACTGTCCACTACAGTTCAACGTCTATTTCTTTAGACAGAGTGTCATTTACAACAGGGGGATCTCCCAAAACTTCGCCAAGGAGCCAATATCTCGTCAATTTGGCGAGATATCATACAAATTACATGTTTACAGCATTCTTAAGAATATTGTACTACTACTTATTTACGAATTTTAATAAACATCTATTTCGTCTAGTTATTAGCCGAAAGATGGTCGAAATATTAGGGCGTTTATCTTCGGTACCAGAGCTCCTGGGTTCGAATACCACTGTTACATGGACGTTCGTAGTCATTTGGAATCGGTTTTAAGCAGTAGGTCTTGGTGTCATTAGCCCTCGTGTAGCAAAAAATAGACTGTAGTGCTCCTAAGAAACTTAAACCCTGATGTTGTTATTGTCCATTTAATTCATGAGCTCGCACGTTCGCAACAACATAATCATTTGTAAAAGTATACTTGTGGTATGCAAGCGTATTATTCTTGCTCTAGACGTTGATTATGAATAAATCTCTAAATTCTGTCAAATGCTACTACTATCTCACTTATATGAATAATTTCCCTTCTACTTTAAAATGTTACTGTGAAAATATCTAATAGCTGACATTACATATTATGTAAATTGCTGTAAATGACTTTATTGAGACTTTTGATAAAAAGCAATAAACTTATATGCGTTACGCCATCAAGCCTTTTACAGAGAATTTGTAAAAACATTTTTTTAAAATTCCATTCAGTTTATATAAAAGAAATAGTCCCAATACACGCTCATTCCTAATCCACTACGACGGAAAACTTCAATTATAATATGATGTACCATAATATGTAGAAAAATTTAAATATTTCAGGATATGAAAGAGATTTATTTTATACATAAAATAAATATACGTTAACCAATTTCTAGTAAAAATTTATGCAGTACTGAAAAATGCATGTGGATATGCATTTAAGTTTTCCTAAAACCTTTCAACCCCTATCAATGTATTTTAGAGCGACCTTAAAATAAAAACACTAGAGATGAAGAAGCTCCATAAAGGGAAATATCGGGTCTTTGAATAAAAAAAAATCTACGTTTAGAAAATCTTGTTATGTAATAATATCATCTTTGTCAGTAAGTATATATTTTAATATGTACTTAAGAAAATCTTTCTAAAGATATCGAAGTTTATGCTGATCATTATACCTTAAACTTCTATTCACTGAACTTTAAATGTTACTAAATATACTATTTTTTGTAATACATTTATTTTACTATTTACCAAATAGAATGTTTATATAACTTGGTTTAAAGAGCCGATACAACACTAAAGACTTATTCTTAGAGATTTGCATTATTTGTTGGAGCTCTTTTCATATCAAGTATTGCCAAAAATTTTGTAATTTGTTATCATTAAGTGAGCTACAAAATAAAATAAAGACATTCAGTGGTTTCCCGTCTTAAAGGATAGCACACTTTCAAAACTCAATTAATTTGATTTTAATTTAGTAGAAATTCAAAATGTAGGTAGTAACATGCATATGAAAGGGTGATTGGCATAGTTAAGAATTAAATTTTTAATTATTTACTATTTAAAAAGTACCTTTATTAATAATGTTTTGTGTATATTTCTTTTAAACTTAGTATAATGAAACTTAGTTTTATTGACATTAGTTATCCCCTTGCCTGTTCTGCACGTACCTCGTACGGGCGTTGTTACCCTGCCTTCAATGATTTGCCCGTACGGCGTATGGGCAATCTCGTTTTTTTTTTTGTCGTTATCATTGTTTTGGTCTTAACTATTGTACTTTTATGTCAAATTAGTCGTATAGATGTAAATAAGATGTTAATTATTGAAGTGTATTCTGTTTGGTTTAAAAGCGCGGGATTTCTGATAGGTTTTGCATTACTCCGCGAGCTTTTATCTTTGAATTTTTGGCTTGACTTTAATGTGAGATTTCGGTAAAGTGACAAAGAGAGACTTTTTAGAAATAATTCCACCTACAGATAAAAAAAATAAGACTTGAAAACCAGTGCTATATGTTCTCTCTGAAGAAAAATGACAGAGGCAAAAGAATTAGACAAAGACTAGGTTTTTTTTGTCACGACTATTACGTTGGACTATGCATCTTACTGTTTCAAGAAGTATCGCTTTATCACACTAATTCTGATCTTTCAGTAAACAGGTTTAAGTAAATGTACTTGTAGTATTTGTATTCGAAAATAACTGTGTAGTAATTGTAATAAAAAATATTTGTGTTTTTTATATGCAAAACTGTAAATGTAACTTTCCTGTCTGGCGAACATGAGATAAAAAATCAACTTCCAGTTCAAAAATTATTTTATTTCTTGTAAAAAATTTTTACGCTTGTTTAAAATAATTAGAAATATTATTTTAAATAACATTTTCCAGCTTACAAATGTAAAATGAACAAAAATATGCAATAAAAAAATGTAGCATTCCTTAGATCGAATTCGTGAAAAAAATGAAACTGTTAAGGGGTTAAACCGAGATATTTAATAATTCAATTATACGAATTCTTTTCACGTTTCATATGCAATTGTATGCTAAAATTTATATAGGTAGTTCGAAATAAATTTGATAATGTTTGGTTGTTAGGAAATTAGAAATATCTCAAATTAAGCGCTTAAATTTTGCATATACAAATTTTCCTCTAATCATGTGGAAAATATTAAGTAAATATGCTTCACACAAATTAAAATGGCTTTCACTAAAATTAAATCATTTGAAAAGATTTATAGTTAAAATTATAAATTACGATATTATATTTAATTTAAGGCTCCTTAATTATGAAATACATAACCAAACTATTGCAAGCATAGGAATACTTAATAATTTTAAGTTTAAGGAAAAAATCATTTAAAAATTGTGTTATATTTTTTGCGTATGAATTACTTTCTTAAAAATTAAATAAATAAAAAGCATATATTATATGTATGTAAATACGGTAATAATAATAAAATTAGATACCTTATACCCCAGGTCAATTTTATTTCAGCTCATTAGTTTAAAATGAAAATTTCTTAAATTGTTTGAAAATTTGTTAGATTTGTTAACGTATCTTTAAACTGTTTTGTATATATTTTCTAGTTATATTTTTGACAAATATTTAATATAAGCTGCTTCGTATTTACAGCAAACCAATGCCAAAGTGGATTGGTTTTTAATGTCTGAAATGTTAATTCTTTGGTGGGATATAAATTAGAAACAGCTTTATGTTTAGTACCTTTTAACCTCTAATATTTTGTTCATACGGCAATCTTTTTTTCATTTTATATTATTTTTGTGTTTTGCAATATTTTAAATAAATAGTGAGTAATTTTACTGAAAGCACACCAATTAAAAGACCCCTGTTGAAATAATTAGGATATTATAATTGATATAAAGTATGTTGATGTTTAGATATATAACCAAATTATTGAGCACAATAATACTATATTTATTAGAAGTTTAAAAATATGAAAGTTATAAATGTATATTAAATTTTAACATGTAAATATTTTTGTTGATATAGCAACATTTTTAAATTTATATAATCACTATTTGCTTTAAAGTGTTGAAATATTTTGAAATGTATTTTGAATTTAATATTCAGAAAAGTATTCAGAAAAAGTATATTGTGAACATAAAAGAAATATTTTTCATATATGATGTTAAGTTAGCATCATTTGGTAGGTTTTGGGTTTGGTTTTGGTTTTGGAGCGCTACGGTCTACTTTTGCAACACAAGGGCTAATGATACCTGGACCTACTGCTTAAAGCTGATTCCGAACGGCTACGAACATCCATGCCATAAAGAGATTCCTCATTTGGTAGGAAGGAATGCTTCAAAGGTTTTACTTATTCTTCTCTGGGATAATTACATTTACACTGTGATACATTATTCAAATATTATTCATTCATACATAAAGAATACCAAGCACTCAAGAAACCATCAAGTTCATTCAGATTTGCACTAATTTTGTGCTATCAGTAGAACAGATTCTACATGTTTTTGTAATAGTATTAACGTTGTGGATAACAAGATATCTATGAGTGATGGAATTTATAACATATAAGTAACTGATACAAGTACATAAAGGCTGTTTTTAACAGGATATTTTATCCTTCAATGACTATACAGATTAGCAGACTTCGTTTACTCAATATCGAAAAGTTTCTTTAAGCGAGGAATGAGAGTACTTCCACATGAGTTGAAAATTTGTTGTCTAACATCCAGCTTTCTTCCTGAATACATATACATATATACATACATGTAATAAATTATTTCCTCTATTCACCATAATTATGTAGAACCTATTTTTTTTTACTATCTACTGGGCAAGGAGAAAGACTAAATCAAGTAGCAGTATGCAATCTGGCTACATTGAAAAGAACGGCACAAGTCTAACTAAAATTTCATTTTAGAGCTGCTAAAACTGACATCTTCACTAGTCAACGACAGACAAAGGAAAGACACAAAAATCGCTCTGCTCGAACAAAGGTGCACCCAAGAGCGAAGACAGAAAGTATTTTCCCACTTACTCAGTGAATTTAAGTGTAAGATCAGGAAAAACGCGGAGCCATTTGCCGGATACATCTGGGAAACTTGTTGAATAGACAGAAAATTTACATCTATAGGATAGCAAGCTTTCTGAAATGTATCGAAAGAATTTTAAGCAGAGGATGTTCCTTTGATTAAGACATTTAGAGGCTGGGAAAAGGATTTTAAGGAATTAGAATGGGAGAGAGGAGGTTTTTATGGAAATATTAAAGTTAAATAATTTATATATACACATATATATATATACATATATATATATACATATATATACATATATATTCATATATATATATATATATATATATATATATATATATATCAATGTGTGTAATAATGATATCTTGATGAATTTTAAAAATAAGAGAAAAAAGACGCTCTCCAATTAAATGTGTATGTGTACTCCTGCATTGATATATTTGTACTTGCCTTGATATGTCTTACTCTGATATAGTTCTCCAGACCAAGTTCATAAGACCTAGCAGTAACAGGAGGAACATGACTTTCCTCTCATGCTAGAAATACCCAGTGGTGTTGTCAGCACATTCGAAAAGGTACAAATGAGAACTATAGAAACACGAATTTGAGATTCTTATACGATGCTACCTTTTCTAATATTGCCATATTGAAGTTTAGCCAGATTTATGGCCAGAACATTGTAGGAACATTCCTGGGCATATGTGTTAGAATTCTTTAATAAACATTTGCCAAAATTTTCAACCAGTGAATTTTACAGAATGCAACTCGCAAAAAGAGTGGCTGGAGAATTCTCTTCTTTTTCTAGTAAATATGTAGGTCTATCTACGAAAGGAAGCTTATTTTCACAGAAGTTTACCGAGGGACAAATTCTTCTTCTAGAATAGGAAGGAATATTTTAGAGACATGCATAGTCCACCTGAGTCAAAGCAGATAGCCTTTTAATAATTTCTAAAAGAGGAATTAATGTTTAAGATTATTTTTGGCGTTTCTAGTGTTCTTCAACAATAGAGTATAAATTGGGATCAACAATCTCTCTCATAGCGAGAGGCTGAATGCAACAAATAGTTTTATTGAATAAAGCAAATAGATTATTTACTTCCGTCTTTGATTTAGGTTTTATACCCTTTGAATTTAAAAAGGGTTCTTCCATGAAAATTGATTAAAAAAATAATTTATAGTTTATTTACTTAAAAAATGTTATTTTTAAGCTTTAGTTGGAAACTTGCTAAATTAGCTTTATATACTGCAAGTAGTGTGTAGAATCTAATCCAAAATTAAATTCGTTTAGAGTATTTCAAGAATGTACAGATAATCGAAAACAAAGGACTTCCATTGCTTGATTTACGACTCTTTTATGATATTTTACGCCATCTGCCAGACAATAAAGATTTTATCATTCTTAAACTTAACCTACAGAGGTGAATAAAATTAAAGGTTAGGAGGCGGCTTATTTATGAAGCAGTTTTAAAGGTTTTCTAAATCTCTGCAATTTATAGGTTAAGACGAAATCTTTTAACATAACGGTTTTATTAAATAGGTAATTTTACTGAAATTTAATTACATTTTAGGTCAAGAAGGACATTTTAGGTGTAAAGCTTTACTTATCACCTGTGTAATCAAGTATTTAGGAAAAATTGCGGGGAAAGGTAACTTTGATTATTTTTAAGTACCTAATTATAAACCTAGTAATAAAGATGCAAAATTCAATAAATTTTTTTATTTGAATCTCAGTTAATTAAATCTCAGTTAGTTGTTTTATGTAATTAGTGCAAAGGAAACCTTAAAATTTTACAATGACATTGCAGATAAATTTAAACGAATCCCTTTGTAAATTAACCCTTTTCATTTGCTGCGAGGGCTACTATAAATGTTTTGTCTCACATAGTCTAATAAATTCGGCTTAATGTCTACAGCCGATTCTGAATGCTACAAAAATGCCTAACAGCTGATATATTGAAAAATTCGAATTCCAGTACATTATGGCAGCTTAGTAACTCTTCTTTCATCATCTAGAAAGAAAAGGATTTCCAAAGTGTGCACCGTATTTCCCCAAGGAATTGCAATGAGACGCCACAGATAATTGTAAAAGCTGTATAAAAAATTACTCCAGGGTTTTTTTGAAATGTAGCATGAGGCAGTGCTCTGAAAAAGGAAACCAAATTACGTAGCCTAATTGAAGAAAATATGTAAAAAAGCAAAAAAGCAAAAAAATATCGTAACACCTAGATCTTTAAACTTAAAATGTAATACGTTAAACAAATTATCAATAAAAGAATCATCATTCTTTCATGATATAAAATTTTGATCTCGACACCACAGGATTTCCATTTTTTATTTCCATTTTTAATTATATTCATTTTTTCTAGTTTGGTTGTATTTAGAATTAGTAGCACATCCTATAATTTTTACAGTGCTTTTCGTTTTCTTATCGATGGTCGAAAAAGTAGAGCTCGTTGGTATTGAATTCCACTACTGGTGTGGACATTCATAGTCGTTCTGAATCGAGTTTAAGCAGAAGCTTCTCGTCTCATTAGCCTTCCCGTAGGAAAACTCTGCAGCAAATATAACATAGTGCTAGAAATCAATCCAAACCAAAAGAACCTTTCTTTCCCAATTTCAAAGATCGCCAAACTTTCCAGCCTTCGGGCCACATTGATTACTCCAATAAGTTTCGAGGACATTTTTAAAATAGGGAATGGCTGTGGAAGGTGGCATTCTATGTTGATTTGACAAATTTTATAACGAACTGAATGAAATTTCAAGGAAAATACCATTCTCCCTGATTGAAAATTAACATTAAACCGTTCTTGATGAAAACAATACTATTTCAATCCTAATTAAGTAAAAATATTTATATGTGATATTACGTATCGCTACATTTTAAAACGTGAAATATTCAGCCACACCATTCAGGCTGAGTTTCCAGTGGTCCATTAGTGGTTTTAAAATTAAAGATTAATTTTACGGACCCATAGACGGAATACTGAAGCATATAAAAATTGATTTAGGCATGCATGATAAAAATGTATTTCCATTGAAATCAGGACTAAAATATGACACAATTACAATCATTATTTTACTTTGAACAAGGAACAAAATTATAATGTTTCATAGGCTCATTCGTGTAAATAAATTTTAATATTAGTGATTATTTAATGTTACTGAAATGAATAAGAATGAATAAATGAAAAAATTAAGGAATTTAATTAATAGTGGAAGTGTAATTATTAGTCATACTTTTACTTATAGTAGGTTATCATACGACAATTTTAATCCCCGAAAGACGTTATTACTCTACAAAGAGAGCCACTGCAACAGGATAATTCTCTAAAAGGAAAACGTACAGTCTCAGGTTTGGCTTGGTTTGGTTTGCAGTGATACTGTAAAGAATTTGGACCCCACGACCTGTGTTTCACAGATGTACACCTTTCATTTTATATGCAAAATTGATCCCATTGACCCCTTCCACTCTGCGTTCCTTAAGGGAAATAAGAAGCCGGCCGGCTAAGACGGGGCAATAAGGTTTTTGACTGTGTCACTTTTTCCTCCAGGGCGGAAATAACCTGACTTTGAAAGGAGGATTTTCCCTTTTCAGAAGAATTTATGTTTCCAGAGGCTGACTCTCCGACGAAGGGACAGAAGATCTTGTAGAAATCTCTTTGTTTTGCAGTGAGATAAATTTTTGTAGAACTCTTAACTGCAAATACATTTTATACGAATAAACTATAATACATAAAGTGTGTAACGATTTGGATAAAGTTTGTATCCTATATATATATATATATATATATATATTATATATATATATATATATATACATATAAATATTCTTTTAATGCAATCCATAAATGGAAAGCTTTTTAATTTCATTTCCACTCCATTATTTTATTAGCTTTAAATACATTTAAGATAACTTTTAATAGTCATCTCTTTTTCCAATAAAATCGGAGTTTCTAATGCTATCTGTAAAAAGGTATCGAAGTGTTATCAAGGGGAATAAGTTTTAAAGATATATTTCAAAGTCTCTCTTTACTTAAGGTAATGATAAATTTTTCTTGAGCTTTTCTTGTTCCACATTGTAATTACAGAACTGAAAAGCACTTTGGATTTCCATTTGCATATGGATTTTCCAACGTCATGCCTCGGGATGATTTTGTCATCACGTTTGTTGATATGTCTCATGCTAATTATGAAATAACGAAGGAGAAAATTCTCAAAGGAAATGAAAGGAATCGAATATGATGGCAGAACAGCTAAATTCACTTATGAAGTGGGTAGATATTTTGTTAACTGTAATCATGAAAGTTGTATAAAAATACAAATTTTATTTTTCTCATGCTTTAAGTTTTTTATACCGTTTTCATTTTAAGGTATCCGTCTGCGTTCGGAGAATTTTTTTCTTTAAACATAGAAACTAGTTCATGTTTTTACATTTTTAGATTTTTACACGCTGTTCTTAGATCCTTATACATCTTTTTGTTGAGTTCAGTGAAGTTCTTATGGTTATTTTTTGAAATAATTTATTTGCCATGTTATTGTAGATAGATCATATTGCCGCATAAAAAGCTTAGCTAGCGAGCTGAGTGGCCGAATGGTCAAAGCACGCATTCCAGACCCGGAGTTTGTGGGTTCGATACTTACCATGGGTGTTTATCCAAAGTACGGAATTTTAATTTAAAAATGTTATTTATTGTTTCCTTACGTTCTTGAACAATTTAGATCTTTCTTTAATATGTAAATATTATTTTTTCTCGAATATTCTGTTGGTATAAAAGCTGTATACCCACTAGTTGTAGGAATTTTCCCAATCTTGTAAAGTTGCGAGTTGCTACTTAGCTTCAAGAAATTCTTCTGTTAATTTAAACGGTGTGTTTATTCGAATCTTCGTGACAATATATTTGTTAAATAATACTTCTATAGTAGATAGAAGGTCATAGATTTTACAAATATGTGAAATATTGATAAAGGGGTTGACAAACTAAAACTATTAAAATGTTAGAAACATTGGAAATGCAACACAAATCTACTTCAAAATAAAATTATAAAATTCAAATAATTCATTCATTATAAAATTTCAAATAAATCAAGAAAATATAGTAAAAAAATAGGGTTTTTCCAAAAGGTGCAATTTTTTAATAAATTAAATTATGTCAATATTTTTTTATGCAACACATTTCTTATACACTGGACTAGTGAATTACCTAAAATCTTTGCTTAATTTACATTTGGTAAAAAATTTTGGTCCTTCAAAATCATACACATTAAATCACTACTGTTATAAATTATCTGTTCTTCATGGTAGATATGGTACCCAGAATAACATTCTCCAATTAAACATAAAACTCCACAAATAAAATTTAGAAAACTTTACTGAATCCCAGCTTAAATAAATCACACCAACATATCATTGGGCTTAACACCCCAAAACACAACACTGCTCAATAAGAACCCATTCTAAAGAAGTAGTGCAAAGTAGTAAGCCTTTTTAGTGTAGTAGAAGTAGTAGTTCTTTTTAGTGTAGTAGAAGTAGTAGTTCTTTTTAGTGTAGTAGAAATAGTAGATCTTTACAGCGTCTTGGATGAAACGAGAGAAGTATTTCAGAATACAGTTCTTTCTCATTCATTAAAATAATCAATATGAGCATTGATGTACTTATAGGAAATGTTCGAATATGGAGTAAAGAAAAGGGATGCTTATGAAGATTCTAATATTTTCATGACCTTAATATCTAACGTGAATTTTCCCTGCCTTTATATCTAACTATGAGTGTAACATCATTAAAAGTCATCCACATTTAAAGCTTTTATTTCATTCACTAGTAAATACTATCAAAAGCATTCATAATAATTTTCAACAAAATATTTTAAGAACTTTTTGAGAAATCACATTTCGAGTTTCAACATGTTGTTAAAAATATGATTCTGAGAAAAACGCATTTGAAGTTTATGGAAGCAATTTTAGCTATTAAAAAATTAAAATTCACGTTTAAAATTCCCCACACTTTCTTGCTTCAAAATTTTCTAATTGCCGAGTTGCTAATTATTAAACATACTAGAAAAATGTTTAATCTTCATGAAAGTTAAAAAAGTTTTGTTCAAAAAATGCTCTTTAAAACGCTTTAAATTCACAACTTCCGGTTAGGAAGTCGCTACTTCCGTTTCATTTTGACAGCTGTCCCCGATGTTTAAAAGAGCTGTAACTTTTCTTTAAAATTCCGTAGAGACAAAACAAAAACAGATTTAGAAGCCTAAAAGTTGAAATTTTACAATAGAGATATAAACAAATTATGATTTTTGGTAAAAAAAATTGATGTTTTTAACGTAGACGGATAGCTGAACATTAAAAAACTTGGACGAACAAAAAAAAAATTCCCTCTTTTAATTATATCTAAGAGAATAACAAACTAAAAAGTATTCGGTTTTTCTGCTTACAATGACATAATTATTTAGCTTTGAAATGAAAATCAAAAGCATCATGGATGATACTACTAAGAAAAGAAATTAATTCTTCTATTATTTTTCCTTGACTAGTTTACCTGAGGATCTTTTTGTAGTTTATCAATAAGTTCTCTCCAAAGAAATAATTTTAATTGGATAACTGAAATTTTTTACGTTAGAAAAACAGAGAACTTTATAGCTTGGGGCAAATAATTAATGATTTCTTTTCAGCTTTTCGCAGTATTACGTAAAAACTATGTCAGAAAAATGCTAAAAAAATTCTTATTATTAAGTCCTTTTCAAGTAGTAGTATGTAATATTGAAATTCAAACAGTGACATAAGAGAGCATGATTAGTGAGTATAAAGGTGAACATTTTACTAATATTTCACGTCGTAATATAATGGAATTTCCTTAAAATAGTTATAATACCAAATATTGTTTAGTAAAAACAAATGCCATTTTTTTTACAAATTATATAACTAGAAAAAAAATCTTCATTCGTAGAATAAGTTTCACTTTAGAGCATTTTTGATAGTTTAATATTCAAATATTGTGATGGGTTTTTATTATAAAATTTCATTATAAGCATTTCTGTCACATTTATATTATAAACGTGATAATTAGATAAACTAGCTCTGCTTGTAATGTATACCAGCATTGGAATTTGAACTTTCAATTACCGCTGTCATTAATTATCTGTTCTTCCTATTCATGGTACATGTGTTACCCAAGAGAACATACTCCAGTCAAACATAAAGATCCACAAATAAAATTTTAGAACACTTTACTGAATCACAACTTAAATAAATCACACCAACATATCATCGGGCTTAACACTCCTAAACACAACACTTCTCAATAAGAACGTATTCTACCAAAGAAGTGATAGTAGTACGCTTTTTTATTGTAGAGGCAGTAGTAGTTCTTTTTAATGTAGTAGTAGTAGTAGTTATTTTTAGTGTAGTAGAAATAGTAGATCTTTACAGCGTCTTGGATAAAAACTAGCGAAGTATTTCCGGATACAGCTATTTCTCATTTATTAAAATAATGAATATAAGCATTGATGTACTTTAAAGGAATTCTTGACTGAGGAGTAAAAAAAAGTGTTGCTTATCAAGGTTCTATTATTAAATAAAAGTTCCCTAATGAGGTTTTATTGTTAAAAATTAAACGATGCGATGCCAGCAGTAAGGGTTATACTTATTTAACAGTTTCATGTAATTTGCAATATGTATATATATATATATATTATATATATTATATATAAAATATATTTATCTATAATATATATCAATATATATATATATACATATATTTTTATATATATATATATAATATATATATATATATATATATATATATATATATAATATATATATATATATATAACAGAGAGAGAGAGGGAGAGAGAGCATACCGTACCACAATTATCTCCATTAGGAAATATCTTAATTTCGAAACTCTCATATCGTTTTTAACAACGTTTTGTATAACAGCAACGCTAATATTCAAAATTTTAATGAATTACATATTTTAACAGAAATATTTTGGCCGAGCGCCATCTAGTGGCTACCAGAAGAAATTAACTTAGCTCGATTTCCAACTACGGTTAGGAAAGGTTTGTCCTATATTACATCTGGGATTCTAGTGCAAATTGGAACGTTTCTATGTTTAAATGCTTAAGTATTGTTGTAAATGTACTGTGCGCTTTATGCTAATAATAGAGAGTTACTCGGTGTTGGTATTAATTGAAGAACGGTTAGAATGTCAGTTAAAAGGTCTTTATAAGTCAAGTATATATAATTAATTTTCAAAATATGATGAAATTTATTTGTGCAGTACATTCCTGTGCTTTCAAATAGTACCATCTGTCAACAACCGAGAAAATTAAACTTCATTAAATTGAAAATTTTTGTTACAAAGTGTACATAAGAAATTTCAATATGAACATTGACCTTTTAGCGGTATCGATGAATAAATGCCTGTCCAAGTTTTGGTGACAAACCGTATGAATTTGTGAAAAGAACAAATACACAAACATTTATGCATACATGCAAATACATATACTCATACACTTACTTATACATATAGAAATTAATAGCATTAAGCAGATTAATATCACATATATCTTACGTAATTTCAATAAAAGGAATTAAAAACTTATTTTGTAACATCTGATATTTGAATCTTCTATTCAATATACTACTTATCTAGTTTTCTTCGAAACGCAATAACTGATAATTTATATTTTCTTAAAAAACGAAAAAATACTCCCTATTATTAAAGTACTTACTTGGAAATCTAAATACTTATGATTATATTGCTTTGCATTTACCTTTGACAATTTCTTTTATATAACGAATTAACATATTTTTAAGAAGCATTATCGGGAGATACTATGTCTTCTGGAATAATTAATCTCCTTGGGAACGAAAATCCATACTAATTTTAATTGTCCTGTTCAAAATTAAACATTATTACACTTTTGTAACTATAAATGTGTTTAAAATATGCTAAATGTGTATAATTCTTTCAAAACATATATCTTACCTTTTTTTAGGCTCATAGAGTTCGTGATTTTGTTACATAACATCCTTAAAAATAAAATGTACATTAAACTAAACTTTTACACAAAAATACTATTTAAAATTGTTAAATTTTAATCATTTTTAGGATGATGACACCTAATACAACTTCCATACATTTTATTTTTTACTTAAAACTCAAATTAGCTCCTATGCTTTACATACTTCCTCTCCCTTGCCCTTTAGATTATCTGAATGTGAACATTAATCTTGA
>CM063504.1:88552093-88577093 GCA_032207245.1 Pardosa pseudoannulata | reverse complement strand
ATGTTGTTTTACTAAAAAACTGATATGAAGTTTTGAGATAGCGAGATAATTGCAAAATTGTTCAGGCAAAATTTTTTTTGCAGAAGCGGCATCCAAAAATGAGAAATGAGGAAACCTGCTTGCTTTTGTGAATAAACTATTCATTATTTTGATGAAGAAATCTAAGAGATAGAACACTATTGCATGTGAAAGCTAAAAACATTGTCTGCCAAGAAAGAAATAGCACCTTATTTATTATATTTTTATTGGTCTGTTTCCTGTGAGATGCTTTTGTACTTGGTAAAAATCAATAATGCTGTTGGATGTGTAAGAATATGTAAAGACCAATAATTAAAATATAGTTTCTGGATATTTAAATATTTGAGTGCGTGCCGAAGGAAAATTTAATTGTTTGTAGAGAATATAACTTTTTTTTTTGTGTATGAAAATATTTTGTATAAATTAACGAGCTTAAAATATGAATATATATAATTAAATCTGAAGAGTTTTAAGGGAACATAGCATTTTTTTAACTTTAAAAATTCGAGTTTTAACCCTCTAAGCGGTTCGCACGTACAATTCTGCCAAACCCATGATGACTTCAAAAAGTACAATTTTCGACTTCCAAAAACGCTCCGAAAATACATGTAATGAACATTTTTGTCAGTGCTTTTCCCAATACAGTTTTGAGGTAGAAGGGTCAAGTCGATTGTTTAGGAACTACAATCACTTTCACTGACATATCTTGAGGGATGCCCCCTATCCCCTGAGGCACAAAGACGCTGATAGCTTTCATGGCTTTGTAAATCTCTATTTCTAAATATTTCGTTTGCGGTAACAGATGCATCTCTAATTGCACCACTTTCGTAACAAAATATAAATAAGTCTCTCAAAGAATATTTTATTTGTATTTTTAGAATCCATTATTTCTTATGGGATAATATTCCAGACTTGATGAGCTTTATGTGTATTAAAAATTAACAATCTATAATATCTATTTATATATCTATATATATCCGGAGGTAAAGGGAGAATAACAAGGGTGGGTTTCACGTATTCCATTCTAGTCGATAAAGGATGAAGGAAAATATCATAGAACACTTTGACCACTGACACAGTAAAAATTTAGCGTATTTTTTGGAGATTATTTTCCTCGTTGTGTTAATATTAATAATTTAAAAGTTTCTAGACATCTCTGAGTCTTTGCATTTAATATTATGGCTTTTAAAGAAACTACAAGAAAATCTACATGCATTTTACTGAAAATGATGTTTTTTTTTCAATTTTTTCATACTGTAAATAAACAAATAATAGCATATTTTGATTTCAAATTTTCCCAGTAAATACATGACAGACCGACAATGAAAATTTACCAATTTTTTTGTTGTTGTTTATTTCATTTACCCCCGCTGGTGTTAATTAAAAATTGTTCTTTTACTAAAAGACTGATATGAAGTTTTCAGATATCGAGATAATATCAAAGTTGTTCAGTATAAAAAATTTTTTACAGATGCAGCATCCGAAAATGAGAAAAATTAGGAAACCTGCTTGCTTTTGTAAATAAATTATTCATTAGTTTGATGAAGAAATCTAAGAAATAAACACTATTGGATGTGAACACTAAAAGTGTTGTCTGCCAAGAAAGAAATATCGCTTTATTTATTATATTTTTATTAGTCTATTTCCTATGAGATGTTTTTGTATTTGGTAAAAATCAATAATCCCGTTAAATGTGCAAGAATATGAAAAGAACAAAAATTAAAATATTATTTCTGGACGCTTAAATGTTTCAGTGAGTACTGAAGGAAAATGTAATTGTTTGTAGAGAACATAACTTTTTTTTTGTGTGAAAATATATATATATATATGCAAATGCAGTATCCGAAAAAGAGAAATGAGAAAGCCTCCTTGCTTTTGTGAATAAACTATTTATTATTTTAATGAAGAAATCCACTACTGGATGCGAAAGCTAAAATCGTTGTCTGCCAAGAAAAAGACATGTTTTTGTATTTGGTAAAAATCCATAATCCCGTTGGATGTGTAAGAATATATAAATAACAACAATTAAAATATTGTTTCAGGATATTTATATGTTTGAGTGCGTGCCGAAGAAATATTTAAGTGTTTGTAGAGACTATAACTTTTTTTGTGTGAAAATATTTTGTAGAGATTAACGAGTTTGAAATATAAATATATATAATTAAATCTGAATAGTTTTAAGGGAACAGAACTTTTTTAACTTTAAAAATTCAAGTTTTAATATTAAAACTTTAAAAGTTTCTAAATATCTCTGAGTCTTTGCATTTAATATTATGGCTTTTAAAGAAACTATAAAAAAATCTAAAGTCATTTTATTGACAAAGATATTTTTCAATTTTCTCGTACTGTAAATAAAAAATAATAGCACAATTTGATTTCAAATTTTCCCAGTAAATACATTATAGACCGACAATGAATACTTACCAATTTTTCTCGTTGTTGTTTATTTCATTTACTTTTTAAAATTATTTCAATTGAAATATTTAAACATTATTATAGATTTTTATGAAAATTCAATCCCTTGGTGTTGTTTAAAAAATATTATTTTACTAAAAAACTGATATGAAGTATTGAGAAAGCGAGATAATATCAAAATTGTTTACGATAAACATTTCTTTTGCAGATGCAGCATCCGAAAAAGAGAAATGATAAAACCTGCTTGCTTTTGTGAATAAACTATTCATTATTTTAACGAAGAAATCTAAGAGATAAAGAACCACTATTGGATGTGAACGCTAAAAACGCTGTCTGCCAAGAAAGAAATAGCTCCTTATTTATTATATTTTTATTAGTCTGTTTCCTGTGAAATGTTTTTATATTTGGTAAAAATCCTTAATCCCGTTGGATGTGTAAGAATATGTAAATGACAACAATTGAAATATTGTTTCAGAATATTTAAATGTTATATAATTAAATCTGAATAGTTTTATGGAAACAGAACTTTTTTAACTTTAAAAATTCAAGTTTTAATATTAAAACTTTAAAAGATTCTAGATAACTCTGAGTCTTTGCGTTTAATATTATGGCTTTTAAAGAAACTATAAAAATATCTAAAGTCATTTTATTGACAAAGATATTTTACAATTTGCTCGTACTGTAAAAAAAACAATAGCACAATTTGATTTAATATTTTAATTGTAAATACAGTATAGACCGACAATGAAACTTTCCAATTTTTTTTCGTTTTTGTTTATTTCATTTACTTTTTAAAAGTATTCAAAATGAAACTTTTAAATAGTATTTTAGATTTTTATGAAAATTGAATCCCCTGGTGTTGTTTTAAAAAAGTTCTGATAAACTGATATGAAGTTTTGAAATAGCGTGATAATATCAAATTCAGGATAGAAATGTTTTGCAGAAGCAGCATCCGAAAATGAGATATGAGGAAATCTGCCTGATTTTGTAAATAAAATATTCATTATTTTAATGAAGAAATCATTCTATGAGATAAACCACTATTGGATGTGAACGCTAAAAGCGTTGTTTACCAAGAAACATATCGCGCCTTATTTATTATATTTTTAGTAGTTTGTTCCCTATCAAATATTTTTGTATTTGGTAAAAATCATAATCCCCTTGGATGGGTAAGAATACGTAAATAATCAAAATTAAAATATTGTTTCTGGATATTTAAATGTTTGAGTGCGTGGCGTAGGAAAATTTAACTGTTTGTAGAGAATATAACTTTTTTTTTGTGTGAAAATATTTTGTACAGATTAACGAGCTGGAAATATAAATATATATAATTAAATCTAAATATATAAAATTAAATCTGAATAGTTTTAAGGGAGCATAATTTTTTTAATCTTAAAAATTCGAGTTTTAATATTAATAATTTAAAAGTTTCTAGACATCTCTGAGTCTTCGTATTTAATAATATGGCTTTAAAGAAACTACAAGAAAATCTGCATGCATTTTACGGAAAATGATATTTTTTTTCATTTTTTTCATACTGTAAATAAAACAATAATAGCACATTTTGATTTCAAACTTTCCCAGTAAATACATGACAGACCGACAATGAAAATTTACCGATTTTTTTGTTGTTGTTTATTTCATTTACCCCCCCCCTCCTGGTGTTGATTAAAAATAGTTCTTTTACTAAAAGACTGATATGAAGTTTTCAGATATCGAGATAATATCAAAGTTGTTCAGTATTAAAAAATTTTGCAGAAGCAGCATCCGAAAATGTGAAAGGAGGAAACCTGCTTGCTTTTGTAAATAAATTATTCATTATTTTGATGAAGATATCTAAGAGATAAACACTATTGGATGTGAACACTAAAAGCGTTGTCTGCCAAGAAAGAAATAATGCCTTGTTTATTATATTTTTATTAGTGAATTTCCTATGAGATGTTTTTGTATTTGGTAAAAATCAATAAGCCCATTGGATGTGTAAGAATATGTAAAGAACAAAAATTAAAATATTATTTCTGGACGCTTAAATGTTTGAGTGCGTGTCGAAGGAAAATGTAATTGTTTGTAGAGAACATAACTTTTTTTTGTGTGTGAAATTATTTTATAGAGATTAAGGAGCTTGAAATATAAATATATATAATTAAATCTGAATAATTTTAAGCGAACAGAACTTTTTTAACTTTAAAAATTCGAGTTTTAATATTAATAATTTAAAAGTTTCTAGACATCTAGAGTCTCTGCATTTAGTATTATGTTTTTTAAAGAAACTATAAGAAAATCTACATGCATTTTACTGAAAATGATGTTTTTTTCAGTTTTCACTTACTGTAAATAAAAAAAAAACAGTAGCAGAATTTGGTTTCAAATTTTCAAAGTAAATACATTATAGACCGACAATAAAACTTTACCAATTTTTTATGTTTTTGTTTATTTCATGTACTTTTTAAAAGTATTTGAAATGAAACTTTTAAACATTATTTTAGATTTTTATGAAAATTGAATATCCCTGGTGTTGTTTTAAAAAAGGTCCTTTACTAAAAACTGATATGAATTTTTGAAATAGCGTGATAATTTCAAATTCAGGATAGAAATTTCTTTGCAGAAGCAGCATCCGAAAATGAGATATGAGGAAACCTGCCTGCTTTTGTGAATAAAATATTCATTATTTTAATGAAGAAATCAGTCTATGAGATAAACCAGTATTGGATGTGAACGCTAAAAGCGTTGTTTGCCAAGAAAAATATAGCTCCTTATTTATTATATTTTTAGTAGTTTGTTCCCTATAAAATGTTTTTGTATTTGGTAAAAATCAATAATCCCCTTGGATGGGTAAGAATACGTAAAGAATTAAAATTAAAATATTATTTCTGGATATTTAAATGTTTGAGTGCGTGCGTAGGAAAATTTAATTGTTTGTAGAGAATATAACTTTTTTTGTGTGAAAATATTTTGTACAGATTAACGAGCTTGAAATTTAAATACATATAATTAAATCTAAATAGTTTATGGGAACATAATTTTTTTAATCTTAAAAATTCGGGTTTTAATATTAATAAATCAAAAGATTCTAGACATCTCTGAGTCTTTGCATTTAATATTATGGCTTTTAAAAAAACTACAAGAAAATCTACATGCATTTTACTGAAAATGATGTTTTTATTCAATTTTTTCATACTGTAAATAAAAAAATAATAGCACATTTTATTTCAAATATTCCCAGTAAATACATGACAGACCGACAATGAAAATTTACCATATTTGTTTGTTGTTGTTTATTTCATTTACCCCCCCCTGGTGATGATTAAAAATAGTTCTTTTACTAAAAGAGTGATATAATATTTTCAGATATCGAGATAAAATCAAAGTTGTTCAGTATAAAAAAATTTTTGCAGAAGCAGCATCCGAAAATGAGAAAGGAGGAAACCTGCTTGCTTTTGTAAATAAATTATTCATTATTTTGATGAAGATATCTAAGAGATAAACACTATTGGATGTGAACACTAAAAGCGTTGTCTGCCAAGAAAGAAATAGCGCCTTGTTTATTATATTTTTATTAGTGAATTTCCTATGAGATGTTTTTGTATTTGGTAAAAATCAATAACCCCTTTGATGTGCAAGAATATGTAAAGAACAAAAATTAAAATATTGTTTCTGGATGCTTAAATGTTTGAGTGTGTGCCGAAGGAAAATGTAATTGTTTGTAGAGAATATAACTTTTTTTGTGTGTGAAAATATTTTGTAGAGATTAATGAGCTTGAAATATAATTATATATAATTAAACCTGAATAGTTTTAAGGGAACAGAACTTTTTTTAACTTTGAAAATTCGAGTTTTAATATTAATAATAAAAGTTTCTAGACATCTCTGAGTCTTTGCATTTAGTATTATATTTTTTAAAGAAACTATAAGAAAATCTACATGCAATTTACTGAAAATGATGTTTTTTTCAATTTTCACCAACTGTAAATAAAAAAACAATAGCAAAATTTAGTTTCAAATTTTCAAAGTAAATACATTATAGACCGACAATAAAACTTTACCAATTTTTTTCGTTGTTGTTTGTTTCATTTACTTTTTAAAAGTATTTGAAATGAAACTTTTAAACATTATTTTAGATTTTTATGAAAATTCAACCCACTGGAGTTTAAATGGTGCACCCTGGTGTTGTTTAAAAAATGTTGTATTACTAAAAAACTGATATGAAATTTTGAGATAGCGTCAAAATTGTTTACAATAAAAATATTTTGCAGATGCAGCATCCGAAAAAGAGAAATAAGAAAGCCTGCTTGCTTTGGTGAATAAACTATTCATTATTTTAATAAAAAAATCAGTCTGCGAGATAAACCGCTATTGGATTTGAACGCTAAAAGCGTTGTCTGCCAAGAAAAAGATAGAGACTTATTTATTATATTTTTATTAATCTGTTTCCTATGAAATGTTATTGTATTTGATGAAAATCAATAATCCCGTTGGAGTGTACGAATATGTAAAGAACAACAATTAAAATATTGTTTCAGGATATTTAAATCTTTGAGTGCGTGCAGAAGAATTTAACTTTTTTGTGGGAAAATATTTTGTAGAGATGAACGAGTTTGAAGTATAAATATATATAATTAAGTCTGAATAGTTTTAAGGAAACACAACTTTTTTATAACTTTAAAAATTCGAGTTTTAATATTAATAATTTAAAAGTTTCTAGATATCTCTGAGTCGTTCAAAATAAACTCGATTGAAAAATTCCGATCTTTGCATTTAATTTTATGGCTGTTAAAGACACTATAAAAAAATCTAAATGAATTTTACTGAAAAGAAAGTTTTTTCAATTTGCACGTACTATAAATAAAAAACTATATCACAATTTGATTTCAAATTTTCAATGTAAATACATTATAGACCGACAATGAAACTTTAAAAAGTTTTAGATGTCCATTTTACTTACTTTTAAAAGTATTTGAAATGAAATTTTTAAACATTATTTTTAGATTTTTATGAAAATTCAACTCCATCCTGGTGTAGTATTTCTGATACTTTATTAAAATTTAAGTGGGTCAAAGTTATACCTAAAAGTTATTCTTTACAAAAAATGCAAAAATTATTAATGCTACTAACTTCGCGTTACGGTAAGTCTGCACACAGTAGGTGAGAAAATTTTTTTAAAAAATTTAAAACAATTTCTTATTTTTCACTTTTTATAAAATAATTCTTATTTTTTAAAAACAAAGGTAAATAAAACTAAACTAAATAAATATTAACAGAAAACAAATAGCTTCTGGTGAGGTAAAATGGGTAGAAAAGCGTGATTTCACATTCAGCACTGTTTTTCATTTTAAAAAAAACTATAAACAAGCAAATTTTCCCCTGTATTCATGCAATGGATTCATTTCCATTATTGTTGAAATAGTTTTTTACATTTTTTAAAATTGCATATTTAGAATTTTTTATTCTTTGTTTTATACCCATTTTACATCAGAGTTGGGGTAAAATGTGTATTGATTAGAAAAATCTAACAATTATGCAAAATTTAAGGAAAACTCTTTTTTTAGCTACAAAATCATTTATATGAGATATATTTACAATTTATATTGGAAAACTGTAATGGTCACCGTTATTAAGTTGAGCTACGTTCTGCTACATCAGAAAATGTCATCACTTCTTCAGCATCCCCTATCTTTTTCCTCTGGCATTTTCTAAAGCTTTTTTCCCCTTACAACTACAGTGTTGATATTGCTGCAGTGATGACCTTTTTTAAATCCTAATATGGAGAAGAAATGACAATATTCGAAGGGTTGAACTGGAAGTTTGTGTAGAAAGAACTTCCATAGTAGCTGTTATTGAAGTTTGTGCAACATTGTTTACTGTCATTTCTCCATCTTTATCAGTTAACACTACTTTGTGTTTAGCAGCCTTTTTCCTTCAAAGTATCAAATATATCAGCAGGTCCGGGATTGTCATTTTGAACATTTTTGAAGACGTCTCTCTGTGTACCACATCTTCAGGATTTTTCTCCATGCACACTTCATAGGGTCAAATACTTCGACATCCAAAGGTTACAGAACATGGTTTGAGTTTGGTGAGAGGCACTTAAGGGTGATTCTATTGTCCATCGCTTGTTTTACTGTCTTATATATCTAGTGACCCTCGGATATCAAATTAATGGGTTTTTCAAGGTGTTCCAGTTGTTTGTGAAAATGTCCCATCCAAGATTCAAACATTGTATCATGCATCCACTCTGACTCTGTGCAGACATATAATCCGCTAGGTGGCCCACCCTTGGTCGAAGTTTAATATAAACTTAGACTTTTGTACACAGTAGAAGGTGGAAGAAAATTTCTAGTCGCAGATGTAAAAGCTATGCAAACATATGTATTTTTAGGTTTACAAGCTCAATTTTACTATCAGTGTATTACTTTATTCTATACCACATCAAATAATTTATAAAAAATACTATTTAATACTATTTACACTAAAATTGAAAGGGTAATTTAAATTATTACATCTAAAAATTGAGAGCTTTATGATAAATTGTTAAGCCTAACCAATAGCCATTTTCCCCCATCATTCAAAAATAGTCATTAAACATAAAAAATATTTAAAATATTTCTTGCCTGTTTATGAAAAACTGTTGTTCAGAAACCCTTGCAGTTGGTTATTAAAAAATATTGACGATAAAATATATAAAATATTAAGTTTTTTTTAAGTTTTTAAGAATTTAGTAAAGAAGAGTGTATTCCCGAGTAGCAAACAAGACAGTATAAGCTGACAGATGCAAAATATAAAACTTAAGAAAAATAAATGTTGCCAAAAAAAGCCTAAAAATATATTACAAAGACAAAATATAATTTTTAAAAGTTATAATCTGTCTTTTCAGTAATTATAGGAAATACACATTTTACCCAAGGAGACCCTACTGAAAATCCTATCCTATATATTTAAGATAATAATTAAAAAAGATATGTTAAGGCAAAAAATGAGAAAAAAAATGAAAACTGTGTGATTAATTGTGTAAATGTATAATTCCTGATCTTTAAAATTAAACAAGGAGAGGGATAAATTAAAGGAACGATTGTTATGGAACGATGTTACTTCTAATTTTTAATAAATATTAAATTAGTTTTGGTAACTGTCTTACTTTTTAAAAAGTTCCTATGTAAATAGTGTATACTTTTAAAATTTTAACTCTGAATTGCCTTTATTAGATATATGTAATTTACAATAAGAAATAATTAATAAAGATATATATATATATATATATACATGTATATATATAAACATATATATATATATATATATATATATATATATATATATATATATATATATATATATATATATATATATATATATATATATATATATATATATATATATATATATGTATATACATGTATATATATACATGTATATTTATATATATATACATGTATATATATGTACATATATATATATATATATATATATATATATATATGTATGTATATATATATATGTATATATATATATATGTATATATATATATATGTATATATATATATATATATATATATATATATATATATATATATATATATATATATATATATATATATATATATATATATATATATATGTATATATATATATATATATATATATATATATATATATATATATATATATATATATATATATATATATATATATATATATATATATATATATATATATATATATATATATATATATATAACATATATATATATATATATATATATATATATATATATATATATATATATATATATATATATATATATATATATATATATATATATATATATATATATATGTATATATATATATATATATATATATATATATATATATATATATATATATATATATATATATATATATATATATATATATATATATATATATATATATATATATATATACATATATATATATATATATATATATATATATATATATATATATATATACATATATATATATATATATATATATATATATATATATATATATATATATATATATATATATATATATATATATATATATATATATATATATATATATATATATATATATATATATATATATATATATATATATATATATAAATATATACATATATATATATATATATATATATATATTATATATACAAATACATATATATATATATATACATTATACATATATATATATACATACATATATATATATATACATATATATATATATATACATATATATACATGTATATATATATACATGTATATATATACATTTATATACATATATATATATATATATATATATATATATATATATATATATATATATTTAGAAAAATTACATTTTCCCAGTTATATATTTTTATAGATACGGAACATGATTTCGAAAATTTCATAAGTACTGTTCTGCTGAGTAAAGTAAATTTCTAAACAGAACCCTATTAAAAAACTAATACGAAATATTTTTTAAATGGAGCAAAAATATAAAAGTTGCTTTTGAAAAAACATTTTACAGCAGCAACATTCGGAAAAAAAACGTAAAGAAAGAGCCTTGCTCGCTTCTGTGAATAAACTATTCATTATTTTAACGAAGAAATCTGCAAAAATGTCGTTGGATGAAAACGTTGAAAATGTTATCTGCCAAAAAAGAAGCACTGTTTTATTTATTTTATTTTTATAAGTCCATTTCCTTTGAAATATTTTTATTCTCCGTAAAAAATCAATACAAGTTGTTGAATGCTATAAGGTGTAAGAATATGCAAAGAAAAGAGTCCGAAAAAATTTCTTTTATGCTATCAAAATATTTGAGTGTTCCTCAGCACAATATTTCGTCATTTGTAGGGAATTTAGCATATTTTTATTTTCTATTTGTAACGTGTATTTCAGAGAAAAAATAAATATTTTTGAGGGGCTCGGTTTTGTTCGTATATAAATATATAACCCATTGTAGTTCATTTTATAAGATCTAAATTAAAGTATTAGAGTTGTAGTTGCATAGTTAGTCAAAACATCTTTAGAATATTAATGTCCTATATTTATACTAAAATTTTAATGTAAAAGGAAATTTAATACTTAATCCCTAAACGAGAGCTCATAAAAGTTAAGTCTTAAATTTAAGTTCTAAAAATTTTGAAAAATTGCTGCTGCAGATTTTTAAACACAG
The DNA here is from genome assembly GCA_032207245.1 of Pardosa pseudoannulata. Taxonomy (NCBI): domain Eukaryota; kingdom Metazoa; phylum Arthropoda; class Arachnida; order Araneae; family Lycosidae; genus Pardosa; species Pardosa pseudoannulata. Next base: position 88,565,474 of record CM063504.1, on the reverse strand, counting down.
AATGTAGGAAGCAGTAAATATTTTAACTGAGAATTTGAGATACTTAAGTAAATGCATATCATGGTTCATAGTTTAGCATGTCTTCTTTAATAATTAGACAGGCGTATATAAATTAATTAACGAAATTCCTATCATATATTTTTTTAATTGGAATTATACCTTATATTTGTTTTTCCTTTAAAAACGTCTCAATGAAAAAATATACCAATAATTTTCATTTATAGTTATCTTTAAGTTGTTGTTGAAGTTCTTGTTATGCCACTTGGAGAAGACAAGAATATAAGCCAGAGGTTACTCTAATTAAGACCAAAGTAAGTATGTGGTTTTATTCTTCGTGAGCCTTGTTAAGGTGAAAGAACGACTTTGTTCTCCGAGTGGGTTCTCGTAATTTAGAAGCAGGTACTAGGCAGAAGTTCCAAAGGTTTGGCCTTCCACCTCCAGAGGTATTGTTTGGGAACTTGGATATTGTGACCACGAGCCTAATTTATGTGTTCTAGTGGCCATCAATGAAGTGGATGAATCTTCCCCAGCACAAGCCTCGGATTCGAAACCCTCCAGTTCGAAATCACTGCCTTTGTCAACTGAGCTACCGCGGCTAAAAACGTCATATTTCTTTCATGAGGGTTGGAACCTTAATAGTGGCAACTATTTATTTACATGGAATACAAAAGTGATTCATGTCACCCTGATTTACAGTCCTTCAATATAGTCGCCAGCATTGTGTATAACCCGTTTACAGCTATATGGAAGTAGCAGAACACCTGTAGCACCGCTTGTTCGGTTGATAGTTCAAATGGACCGGTCTGTTGGAACAACAATCTCTGGAACACTTCTGCAGCGATTGCTATAAAGTGGTTCCTTCATCTCAGGAATTAAGGAAGGGATTAGAATGTTCTGCACAGTCGTATGTGCAAATACTGTCTGTTGGGCTAGAGCAAGAATCATTTGTCATCAATCACTGTTCATTAGTGCGGCAACATCCTGCACTTTTGCTTCGCTGACACTAGGACGACTTGGCCGATGAATGTCTTCTACATTATGGCGTCCTTTAATGAAGTCTTTTGCCCACCCTGCTACAGTTCCATAAAGCAATATAGTTAACTACAGGCCTCTTGAAGCCCTAGATGGCATTGTCGTGCTGTACGACCTACAGTACATTCAATTTTAAACCGACTTCGTTGTTTTTTGTTTTGAAAACATCATGACAACACTTACTTTAGACCACAAGCTAATACAAGGATCTATTCTTCCAGTCACTAACCATGCGTGTGACGTAGCAAAGAAGAGTCTTTTGCTGAGAGGTAAGGTAGATGTGGCTTACGTGTGGTATACACAACATTCTTTCATTTTGTTGATTAAGTTTTTTACAGCAGTGTTGCCACTATGAAAGTTCCAACCCTTGTATATAAAACCAACACAATTAGATCTAGATAATAGATTTAAGAACTAATATAAAAATTGCATGTATTCATTCAATATTTCATTTTGTTTTTAAATAAATTATTTTTGTGTCGTGTAGTGGTTTACCTTAAGATAAATAAGTATGTTTACTTCATATAACAGTTTTATTTGACTTTTTAAACTTTTATATTATAAGTCAGTATTGTTGGCTTGAAGTGTACTTAGGAATTGCACAAACAATGAAAGTGTTTACGTATTTTATTGCTATTGAAATGTTCAGTCAATAGAGCTCATAGAAATGACATGCCATTGCAGGTAACCTAAATGCAACCAGATTTTTAAAATACTTAATCTTGTTTTAAATGTGATGATGACAAAATAGATAAAGTGCCAAATTATGAGAAAGTTGCTTATTTTTCAACCGTACATGCATTCTATGATATCTGATGGCATATAGATAAGTAGCTTCCGGGAATTTCTTTGGGATCTTAATTAAGTAGGTCTTAATTTGACTAATTTCACAACAGCAAATAGTTGATATAGCTTCAGAAAAAATCTAAAACTATCTTCATTATGCAACAAAATTATTGATGAAGAACATCTAATTCAGATTCAACCATTGTAAAATATATAACCCACTGTCACGTGGTTTATTCGAAGAGAAGATTCCATAAATAAGGTATTATTAATTACATGTTGTTGCATTAATCGCCCAATAGAGTATCTAGGAATTTCATGTTGTCAATACTATATGAGTTAAACTTTATATATTTATATAATACTATCTCAGCTATATCCACAATAAACGAAATTTAAGGGGACACATAACCTTTAAACATTTCAGTACAGGTTAAAATTTAATTCTTTCCACTCCTATCACATTCCCTGTAATTTCCATAATTGATTTTCTTATTGTATACTTTTTTATCTTATAGTATATTTTTAACAGTACATGAAATAATATTGAAAATTTAAACTGTCAAGCATCCTAATTAAAAAATTAATAGGTAGACAACCATTTTGACTGATGACATTATAAAATGTTATCCAAATGTTAACATCAAACATTTTATCATGTATTTTTATCCTATATTTTGGACAGACTCCATACATGAACTTAATTATGACAAAATATCTAAAAACTAAGTAAATTGTTTTCTATATTTTTAAAGTTACAAATGTTACTTAAAAATTCCTCCTTTTTTTATAAAAGGAACATTTTAAAGTAAGTAAATATGTTTTCATAAGAGTTTGCATAGTTATTACAATGAGCATACGAGTAACATGTGTACAATTTACAAATTTATACATACAATATATGAGTAGATGTGCACATAATTTGAGAAAACTGCAAGTAATATGAGTTGAGTATTATCCATATTTAACGATATACTGATGTCTGTTGATTCCAAACATAAAGCGCTACCTCTGTAAAGATTAGTCAAAATATTTTAGAGTACTCATTTAAAAAAATATTGAATTTTACCTGACTAGAAAGAAACGAATGAAGACTTGAAATATTCTTACTCACCTGTAAAAAGAAAATCTACACTTAAAATGAAAGAAAATTAACACACATCATACATAATCTTTTAAACATATACTTGAATTATGATTAAGAGGAGCGTCAGAAATAAAAGAAAAATACATTTTGTTTAATAGTTTATAAGAAAATAATTTGATTACGTTTCCTGAAAATTTTCTTGCATATTCCTTTATATGTGCAAAGAAAAACCATTAAGGTAGAATCCTATTTATTTGCATGTTGGTTATGAAGTTTTTTCTATAAAGTCTGTCAATGAAATCCATATTGAATTTGTGAACCTCTGTGCAAGTTCTGCTTATGCTTGTATAAACGGAAAGAAGCTGAATAGAGAAATAGGGAGAGGTTTTATTCTCCGAAACTTTTTTGTCGTAGCAGACTTATTTAAAAGAATCTATGATTACTAAGACGATCTTGTTATAATTTTAAATGCTATTTTTGCGTAAATGTTAAAAACTGCAAAAAATTTAAACCCTAATACTTTTAAAAAAATACATTCAGAGTGCATTTATTTATAATAGAAATTATCTTCTACTTAGATTTTTTAAAATGTATACAAAGGATTCCTTGAATCTGCAAACAGCAAATAGTTGTAATGAAACCTTGAAACGGTAGATGCTTATCTGTGAGGCAACATGCACTTTTTTAAGGTATTTACCTTTATGGTGGTGGCGAGAATTATGTTGATGGCCATCATGCAACTGGAAAAAGTTACTAAGTTCAGATGAAACTCTCTATCCTTAGTTCTGTGGCTTTAAATGAATCAAAAAATGTTTGAAATTATTCCCCCATCTAGCCTTGCTTACACATTTCACAAGTCTTGTGGAAATATAGACTGAGAAACTAATTGCTAATTTGACATTGGTGTTTAGAGTCCTCTGTAAGATACACTGACAGTTGTAATGTATTTATATTAATTATTAAATTCAGGACATTAAAGCTATATTCTTCCTTTGAAAGAGATAAATTTTATTATGAAAGAAACTGAAATAATATGACATACACCAGACGTTGCAGGATTGTTTCGTCACAAATCCGATTGCTCGAAAATACTGGATACTAATACTATTAACATTTCTAAGCTATTAGCTTGCGGCAATTACGAGAACAATATATTTTGTTACATACTTTACAGAAATTTCATTGAGTGCACTGATTTATCCACTCAAATACACATTTTACCACTTAGAATCTCCTCTTAAAACTATGTATAACGTTGATCACGAATAAAGAGAGTCAGGGCAATTTATTCCATGTTTCTAATTAAATGGTCAGTGTATCTGCTACTAAAACGTATCGCAGTTGCACAGTATCTCAGAACGTACCAAAATAATTTTCAAATTAATAGTAATGTAGAACAAACTACAAATTTGAAATAGCATATTGAAACTAAAAACAAAAACATTTTAGTTGTATGCTTTTATTTAATAGCTGCACAATGATGTTTTGTTACATTTTCCTTCAATTATATTTCAACTACTATTCCAAGAGATGCAAGAAATTAATAGAACTATTTTAAAAAGTAATTCAAATTCAGATATAGATTGGTTTGGTTTGTTTTGTTTTGGAGTGCTAAGATTTACTTTTTTGCAACACGAGGGTTAATGAGACCGGGACCTACAGCTTAAAACGGATTCCGAACTCTACGATCATCCGTGCCACAGTGGGATTCGAACCCACGAACTCCGGTACCGAAGGCCAGCACCCTAACCAATCGGCTATCGTTCGGCAATTCAGGTATAGAAAAAGAGAATCAATGTCTTAAAAACTGCCAAAATTTGTTTAGAAAAATGAAACTTTCTTATACGTTCATTCTAAAATTTATGATTATGTTTCAACACTTGAAAAACTAGAGAAATTCAGTTTTGAAGAAATGATTGAATGTAGCTATAGTAACTGAATTTAGTTATAGGGATTGAATATATAATTGTTGATTGCTGTATAAAAATGTTGATATATAATTGTTGATTGAATGTATCAATTATTCTTAATAATTTTTAAAATAGCAAAATACTTGTGAAACGTTGGATAATATATTAAATAAAACCACTATTTATGGATAATAATATTCAAGAATTTATTACTAATTGCATTCTTTTAAAAATGCGTCTAATTACACATTTAAAGAGCTAAGATTTGTTTCAAATTATTATTTAATTATTTACATTGTACATTGTACCTGAACAATATATTTTAATTTTAAAATTTAAATGTTAATATTAAATACGTGTTATAAAAAAACCACAAGTATGCGAATAAATATTGGCAATTATTTATTTTTAATCCTTTAGTAAAATTTTTTGTGTGAAATTACACGAAAAAAAATATTATAAAGACTATAAATAACGAGCTAGGAAATATCTGTTACCAGTGCTTTTTGTACAAATAAAATAGAGGAAAATACTTTTGAAACATTTCATATTATTGAACATCTTAAAAATTGGTTTTACTCCACTGTATAAAATAAAAGAGAGATCGTAGAAAAAAAAAGTTTGGAACTTTTAAAGCCAGGAGAAATACACAACCATGTCTGGCTCCATTTTGAATTGTTTATACTATATATAACTGAATCTTAAAAATGGTTTAACGTAACTTAAAATAGAAACTTCAAAATGGAAATTCGAAATATCCAATTTCATCATTCTTCAGTGCATATTGGAAATTTCAACTTGATGCTTGTACATATGTGTATATCAATCTGCCAATACAACTCGCATAAGTCAAACTCAAAGTAGGATATTTAAATCTTGTAAATAGGAAATTATAGCTGTTGAGGTGAAGGCCAACTGAGTGTCTAGCCCAGTAGCACGTATAAGTGGAGTCTCCGTGCGAAATTAAAAATTTGAGTGACAACTAATTCCTCCTGCTGATTTTTTTTTTATTTTGAATATAAATACAGGTGAGAATAAGAAATAAGAATAATAATTAGGCCATCATGCCAAGGGAATCATACTCAGTCGAAGATCTGTTCAACATAGCGTGTTGGTCTAAAAAGAAAATGGTGTTAGAACTGACTGTTAAAATATTTTAAGCTGCACACTCCTTCTTTTTTGCTCTCTCTCTCTCTGAGGGAGCCCGCAGAACTCTCGAAAAAGTTCGTTGTACAGCATTGCCTGGGCCGAAGATGGTACTCCGCAGTTAGCAACCCCTCTTGAAAAATCGGATCGAAGGAGAGTCACTCACAATAGCATCACAATACACAACCATTTCTGGTTCCATTTTGACTTGTTTATAATATATAACTGAATCTTAAAAATAGTTTAATGTAACTTAAAACAGGAACTTCAAAATTGAATTTCGAAATATTCAATTTCATCATTCGTCAGTGCATATTGGAAATTTCACCTTGATTCTTCTACGTATGTGTATATCAATCTGCCAATACAACTTGCAAAGTAGGATATTTAAATCTTGTATTTAGGAAATTATAGCTATTGAGGTGAAGACCAATTGAGTGTCTAGTCCAGCAACACGTATAAGTACAGTCCCCGTGAGAAATTACAAATTTGAATGAGAACTAATTCCTCCTGCTGATTTTTTTTTTAAATTTTGAATATAAATAAAGGGGAGAATAAGAAATAACAATACTAATTAGGCCATCAGGCCAAAGAAATGATACTCAATCGAAGATCTGTTCAACATGTCGTCTTGGTCTTAAAAAAGAAAATGGTGTTAGAACTGTGTGGCGGCGCTGCGGTAACCGTATTCCTTCACTGATATATAAACCAGCCGTAAACATTAGCCCACTGGGGCCTGCGGAATTTCGACTAATAAATGTTTTACTCTTGGATTAAGTGGATTTTTATTTTGTTCATATGCTACCCTAATTATTTTACCCTATTTAGAAGTCTTAAAACCTACAAACTGTCACAGAAGATTTTAAGGTGCACATTTCTTCTTCCTTGCTATACATAGCCGTTACATCAATTAATTAAAATCAATTTCATATTATCTGGCAGAATTACTGGCACTTATTCATGATGGGACAAAATGAAACTTCACTTACCCCAGGCTATCTGTACATTTAAGAAATGTAATCAAAGGCACCAAAATGCTAAGGTGAAGACCGACTGACCGTCTAGGCCAACCGCACTTATAAGTAGAATCCCCGTGAGAAATTATAAATTTGAATGAGAACTAATTTCTCCTGAAGATTTTTTTAATACAAATACAGGTGAGAATTAGCAAGAACAATGCTAATTAGGCCATCATGCCAACGGGATCATACTCGATCGAAGATCTGTTCAACATTTCGTCTTGGTCTTAAAAAAGAAAATATTGTTAGAACTGCCGTAGAAGATTTTAAGCTGCACACTGCTTCCATGCTATACATAGCCGTTACATTAATTAATCAAAATCAATTTCATATTATGTTGCAGAATTACTTTCACTTATTCATGATGGGACAAAATGAAACTTAACTTACCCCAGGCTATCTGTACATTTAAGAATTGTAATCAAAGGCACCAAAATGCTAAGGTGAAGACCGACTGACCGTCTAGGCCAACCGCCCATATAAGTGAAGTCCCTGTGAGAAATTACAAATTTGAATGAGAACTAATTCCCCCTGAAGAATTTTTTTTATTTTGAATATAAATATAGGTAAGAATAGGCAATAACAATACTAATTAGGCCATCATACCAAAGGGACTATACTTGATCAAAGATCTGTTCTACCTGGCGTCTTAAACTTTAAAAAAAATGGTGTTAGATTTGCCCCAGAAGCTTTTAAGCTGCGCACTCCTACCTTGCCCTCTCTCTGAGGGAGCCCACAGAACTCTCGAAAAAGTTCGTTGGACAGCCTGAGTGGAAGATGGCTACTCCTCGGTTAGTAACCCCTACTGGCCAATGGGGTCGAAGGAGAGTCACTCACAATAGCATCTAGTTGTGTACCTAACTTTGTAACTGTAATCTGTCGCTTTGTATAAAAAATTTCAATGTAACAAATTCTGATGTCAGAGAACATAATTTAAAAATGTTTAACCGTAGAATGTTCAAATTTTGTGTTCAAAACTGTCATATCTTGTTGGGAACATTTATTTTTTATCGCAACCTACCCTCTATGTCACGAAAAATCTCAAAAACATATCAAAAACTAGTCTACTCATTGTTGAATAATTATATACAATATAATTTTGAACTAATATTTTATTAATTTTTTATTATAATAAAACGAAACATTTTAGCTTATGCAAATATGTAACTTCCCCATTATCGAAAATTCCGGTGACTTTATCACCCATGAAAAAATACTTATAATATTTACTGTATTAGGAATAGATATGTTGATCACTGATTTGATTTTTTCTTGCATATGTTTCGTAAAATTCCGAAAACAACTATAGAAACCCTTTTTATGAAGTGTCCTTTTATTATGTAGTGCAATCCGTATTCTAGAAAACCGCTTTAACACTATTTTACATTACTTTCAGCGTTTTCGTATCACAAAAGATTAACCAAAACCTACATTAGATATGTAGACCATTCAACAGTTAGTAACTAAGTTCCATTGAAACTTAATCCTTGTTGTATTTTTTTGTGGAAATAATTAATAAATTTTGATGATATTAAATAATTTAGCATAGTAATATTTTAGCATATGTAAATATGTAACTGCCCACATTATCGGAAATTTCGAGTACCTTATCACCTATGAAAAAAATATTCATAATAGTTACTGTATTAGGAATATATATGTTGATCGCATCTAATTTTTCATTCATATGTTTAGTAAAATTCTGAAAACAACTATAGAAACCTTTTTTTCTGACGTGCCCTTTTATTACGCCGTGCAATCCGTATTCTAAAAAACTGCTTTAACGCTTTTTTTACATTACTTTCAGCGTTTTAGTATCACAAAAGATTAACCAAAACCTGCATTAGATAAAGACCATTCAACAGTTAGTAATTAAGTTCCACTGAAATTTAATCCTTGTTATGTTTTCTGTGTATTTTAATAATAGAACATTTAGGCTGATTTAAACAATCATTGGACTCTGATTATTTAACATGTAAAGTTCTGTTTACAGAAAGAAAAAAAATTTAGTTTTCGTATTAGGACATATATTTTTAACGTATAATTACAAATATACGTATAATTACAAATAATTAATTACAAAAATGCAAAAAATACTTTTCGTGACCAAAATACTTAAATATTTTAAATACTTTCGATATATTTATAGTTTCAATGGCCTAATTAAAATTTGCTTTTTGCATGTGTTTATTAAGATGAGTACATTTGGATTTAAAATTTCAAAATTTAGAGGGTTAATACTTTCGATATATTTACAGTTTCCGTGGCCTAATTAGAATTTGCTTTTTGCACGTGTTAATTAAGATGAGTACATTTGCATTTAAAATTTCAAGATTTAGAGGGTTAAATGTTTTGCGTATTTAAAAAGGCATAAGCTTGTGTGTTTTTTTTAATATTAAGAATCTCGCAGAATTTGTCCTTTTAACTTTGTGCAGGAATTAATAAATCATGGATTTAAAAATTCACCACAGAACAGAGGTAATACTGAGTATTTTAAGAGCATGTCTAAAATTTAGGAAAATCATCTATAGTTTCTTTATTCAATATACTGGCCTTAATCCACATTCTGTAATTATTTTCCAACGTTGTTTTTCGTATTACTTTAAGCCTAACTCTAGCTCATGATCATTTTGGCCGCATGCAGTAAATATAATGTATGTTTCTAATCAAATTTGTTTCATATTTTTATAAACCTCCTATAAAATAGTTTACTGAGGCATATCATGCAATATGTTTTCCAAATAGTATTATTTTTACTAATAGTGTTTCAGAATTGACAGCCACACACTATGTCCTTTTTCATTTTAGTATTATAAAAGCTCAAAAGAATCCGAAATCGATAAAAGAAATTCTAAATTCCTTCCTATTGTTTCATATAAAGTTTAAACTATATTATAATTCCTGTGAAATTATCGTGTTAACATTTAAAATATTGGTATACTATGACCAATATATTTAATTTATTTACATGCAAAATTCCATTATAAAGCGAAAAAGTACTTTGAACCTACTAAGTATCCATATTGATAGAATACTATCACCAAATACTATGAACGCAGCTGCAATGTATATATATATATATATATATATATATATATATATATATATATATATATATATATATATATATATATATATATATATATATATATATATATATATATATATATATATATTTGCATAAACTTTCTCGTACACCCAAAAGACCTGAAGAAAATTAAATGAGAAGACGAATTAGAAGAACAAAGCATTTATAAAGCTATAGAAAAAGCCTACTCATATAGTATTTATGTTACCACTGCATCAGCTAAAATTACTGGTTTTAATTGAGAATTGGAAATCTCAATTAATCCCATTAATATCTACTTGAAAATAATTATTATTACTTATTTAATTATTTAATTGTTTATAAATAAAAGGTAGATAACATGGTAAGTAATTTTAACTATCTGTATTTATCTATCTACTATTTATCGATCTAATTTTATCAATATATATATATATATATATATATATATATATATATATATATATATATATATATATATATATATATATATACATATATGTGTGTGTACATATATATGTAACATAAACATAATTCATATTATGTAATATAACATAAAATATTTCATAATATAAATTCAATGATGAAAAAGAAAACAGTAACTAATGTAAATAACTTTTAATATTCTATAACTATGTACTTCCTTTGCAAACAATATAACATAAATTTTAATACATGCAAATTATTTCATTTTATTTTTTAAATTATTAGATTCGTTAAATTTTCTATCTTATTGCATTCACAATAACTGATGATTTTTTCATCGTACCTGAGTGAAATATAATTATTCAACATTTAAATACAAAACTAAACATTTGAGTGTTAGGAAAAGTTTACGCTATTCAAGTAAGGTTAGGCATTTTTTGTTGATGATTCTTTTCTGAAATTCGATTTATAAAATGACATGAAATTGAATTTTACATAGGCTATAAATAGCGAAAATAAGCTTGAAATGCTTTACGTAACCAACGGACAAAAGGATAAAATACTGCTAAGATGTTTAAGGCCTTAATGGACGTCATGAATGTTGTTTTATGCATGTTTTTTCTACGATGCGAGATTTTAATTTAAAGCTTTAAGATTTAAAGTCTTAAAAAGTTTTACATATCAAAGTAAGGAAAAGTAGAGATACAGTATTGGAGAATTTTAGTCTCTAGTAAATAGTGCTACATTCCAAAATTTCAACTATTCACAGAATTTAGGTTTCTCCGAAAGAATAGCACAGATACTCTCGTGTTTTAAAAGCTTTGAAATTGGAAAAATCTGTTTTTTTCTTGATATTCCTTTTTTTAATCTCCATTTTATAATCTGTTTTTACGTTAACTGGTAATTTCCCTTATGAATATGTCCGGATCATAATCCTTGTAGTACATCAAGCAACTAAATTGATAAATTTGTTTTCAAAAATCTTTTTACACAGTTTTATAAAACACTCGTTATAGTCTAAAAAATGATAAATATCAAAGACATGTGATGAGTTCCTAATTTCTAAGAATCCTTCAGAATTTATATATAAAAGTAGGCATACATTGACAGTTTGTTATAATACCAGAATTTAAATAATCACTCAATAAAGAGTTGGCCCACCTTTGGCGATCAACACAGCTTCGATCTGCCTTGACATGGATGCTACAAGTCCAAAATGCAAGATATTGCGATTTGATGGTCTTTGAACTCTGAGCTGCCGTCCCATGACATCCCAAATGTGTTTTATCGGATTGAGATCCGTTGAGTTAGGCTGCCAGGACATTAACTGGAATTCAGCATCATGTTTCTGGAAACCCTCCAATACAATTTTATCCTTGTGGGCGTTGTCCTGTTCAAACATTCCATTTCCAGCTTGACAAACTGAGGCCATGCAATTGTGCAACTGGTCCGCAATGATGTTCAGATAACCTGTAGCATTCATGGTCTGCTCTACCACAACCACGGGTTCCAGAGACGCCCAAGAGAACGTCCCCCGAAGCATAATACCACCACCACCGACCTGTGTAGGATTTACTGTACATTGAGGGAGTAACTATTCGCCCGGAAGAGGGCGTGTTTTCACACGGCCATCAGCTTGATGAATGACAAACCGTGATTCATCTGACGAGGCAACTCTCTCCCACTGATCCATGGACCAGTTGCTTTGTTTCCGGCACATCATAGGCGCAGTTGGCGATGACGTTTGGTGTGCAAAGACACACGAATGGGACGTTTGCTGCGTAGCCCCTTATCCAATAGTGTCCGCTGAACAGTGTGCTCCGGTACTATTCTACTTGGCCCTGTATTGTATTGGGTTGTCAGCTGAGACACAGTCTGGGTCCAATTTTGTTTCAACATGCGAGACAGTCTCCGACGACCAACTTTTATCTTTGATAGCGTGTGGATGTCCAACACCATGTCGCCTACTGCTGGTTTCACCGTCATTCATCCACTTTGCATAAGTAGATCGCGAACAACCCACGAGTCGTTTACTTTCTGAAATACTTGTACCGAACCTTCGAACCATTACAATCTTCCCTCTATCAAAATCGCTTAGATCCGCGGCCTTTCCCATGACACACAGAAGTAAGTGAAAGAATGATTCTTCAGACTCACCAGCAGCAGTCAAATACCATTTCCACCTGATCACGTGTCTTTCACGTCATCTAGGCGAGTTCATTGCAAAATGTAGGGTTGGTCATAATGTTTTGGGTCTTGAGTGTATATGTGTGTGTATGTCTCTGTGTTTGTAGATTGATAGATATGAAAGATGGATTTTAAAATATTGGCTTTAAATGCTTTCATTACCCGAGAGACGCTATGCAAAAGTATTCTAGAAATGTTTAAAGATCTTTAGGATATTGATTTTTGCATGTTTACTAAAATGGGCCGATTTTAATTTAAATGTTAAAGATTTAGAGCTTTAAATCTTCTGCATCAAAAAGGCCGAAAGCATCCTTTCCTAAATCCAAGAAATCTCGCAGAGTCCGTCTAAAAGAGGGTAAGTAATGTGCAGTCCCAGTTGTTGAAGATTCACAGAATTTAAATATTTCCTCGGAGAAGTCCCGTTAATCCCGTGTTTTAAAAGCACCTTTGAAATTGGAAATTTTTTCTTTCTTTAGAATATTTCTTTAATCTGCATCTATAAACTATTTAAATCTTAATTTTCACCTTCCTTTATGCATAAGTCAGGAACATAATCCTTTTAATGCCATCAAGTAACAAAAAGGAATAGTTTGTTTAAAAAATTCTTTTTTACCAATTTTATAAACTCATTATAGACAGGTGCACTAAGACATGTCAAGAAATGCTCTTTACTTAATCAGATTTTTTTTTACTTACAGTATTTAAAAATGGAGTGTCCAAA
>CM063504.1:88542093-88544593 GCA_032207245.1 Pardosa pseudoannulata | reverse complement strand
ATATTCTTTCACACTTTTCGACGTTATTTTGAAAAAAATCACTTTATTTCTCCATTGCATATTTTACCGGATAAATAGGGGAAGTTTACAACCAGAGTGAACCAAGTCCAAATGAAATCATTTACCAGACTTAATAATCTGTTAATTTTAATTAATGAATAGGTACATAGTTATATATTTTTTTTAATATTTTAATATATTTTAAATATTTTTTATATATTTTAACATAGTTTTAATTTAAATTTCCAAGGTATAATTTATAGTTAAAAACATTTAAATAGAATTTCTCAAGGCTATTTCACATGGACTTGATTCATTGTGGTTTTCAATCAATCTTATACTAAGAACTATGAAGAGCTACAAAGAATTTCTTAGATTTTTTTGGGTTTTAATGCATTTATTACGTTTAAAGTATCTCAGATGACATTATATTTTATATAATTTATAGTTTAATGCATTCATAACGCATTGTCAAATCTTGAAAGTTACTGATTAGCATGTAGCTTAGTGTAACTACTTTTTGTTGTAGTAGTTTATGTTTACATATTTTTTTCTGGATTCGTAAAAGGGAATTAACTGCTTTACGAAATATGACAGAATTGATTTAAATTTCCAAGAATTAATTTTTATTCAAAAACTTTTATATGAATTTCTCTATGCTATTTCAAATGAACTTGATTTATTGTGATTTTTAATCAATCTTATACTAAGAACTTTGAAAAGCTACAAAAACGTTTTTATATTTTTAGGGTTTTAATGCATTTGTTACATTTAAAATATCTCAAAACATTATAATTTTGACAGTTTATAATTTAATGCGTTCATGACGCATTGTCAAATATTGGAAATTACTGTTTATCATGTAGCATAGTGTACCTAATTTTAGTTTTGGTAGTTTATATTAACATTTTTTCTGGATTCATACATGGGAATTAACTGCTGCACGAAAAATATTACAGAATTAATTTAAATTTATAAGAATTAATTTTTATTCAAAAAATTTTAAATAAATTTCTCTATGCTATTTCAAAAAAACTTGATTCAATGTGGTTTTCAATCAACCTTATACTAAGAACTATGAAGAGCAACAAAGAATTTCTTAGATTCTTAGGATTAAAGGCATTTATTATATTCAAAATTTCTCAGATAACACTATATTTTATTTAGTTTATAATTTAATGCATTCATAACGCACTGTCAAATTTTGGAAGTTACTGTTTAGCATGTAGCAGAGTGTACCTACTTTTTGTTGTGGTAGTTTATATTAACAAATATTTTTTCTGGATTTGTACAAGGGAATTAACTGCTTTACGAAATATCACAGAATTAATTAAAATTTCCAAGAATTAAGTTTTATTCAAAAACTTTTATATGAATTTCTCTATGCTATTTCAAATAAACTTGATTCATTGTGGTATTCAATTAATCGTATACTAAGAACTATGAAAAGCTGCAAAAAAGTTCTCAGATTTAAAATTATTACATTTATTAAATTTATTACATTTAAAATATCTCAGATAGCATTATATTTTTGACAATTTATAATTTAATGCATTCATGATGCATTGTCAAATTTTGGAAGTTACTGTTTAGCATGTAGCATAGTGTACCTACTTTCTGTTGTGGTAGTTTATATTAATATCTTTAATTTTTTGCAGGATTCATACGAGTGAATTAACTGATTTACAAAATATTACATAATTAATTTAAATGTCCGAAAATTAATTTTTATTCAAAAACTTATAAATGCAATTTCTCTATTATTTCAATATTCAATCAATTTTTCAATAAATCGTATATTATTAAGATATACTAAAATAATCATTTAAGATTATATTAAAATAACTTACAATAACAATCTTATATAAAAATTTTAAAATTATATTTAATTTTTCTGTATAAGTTAACATAGTTTTATTACTGTTAACTGGCTATATTTTGTTATTTAACTCAAGGTGTTTTATGGATTTAATAATTGATTAAATATTGAACATATAACAAAAATATTAAGTAAAATAAAAATGTTATTATCTTTAAAATATATAAAATAATCATTTAAAATATATTAAATATTAAACACAATTATACAATCTTAAGGTGTAATAAATAACTTATACTTCTTCAACAAAAACTTTATATGATATCGAATTTATTGCTATAAATTTTGCTTTTTAAATTGTAAAAAAATTGAACTTAATATTGAACAATAAAAATAAATATATAAAATTTTTAAAATAAAATATTGAAAGTTAACAAATTTGTATGTAGTAGGAAAAATTTCTCTATGCTCTTCTTGACAAGATTTTAATCAATCTTATACTAAGAAATATGAAAAGCCACAATGAAGGTCTTAGATTCTTAGGGTTTTAATACATTTATTACATCTAAAATACCTCAGATAACATTAAACTTTTAACAAGTAAAAACATTTTAATTTTAACACAATAAACAAAATTTTTATTTTGTTTGTTGTGTTCCAACAATATGTTTTTATATATTT
>CM063504.1:88532093-88537093 GCA_032207245.1 Pardosa pseudoannulata | reverse complement strand
GAAAAAATTAATTTTTACAGTAATTTTGCAGCTTTCAGATCATGCTATTATATTTAGTAAATTTTAGAAATAGTAAATTTTTATTTTAAGACAGAATTACAGTTTTGAAAAATGCTATATAAATTTATTTATAAAATAGTTTTCTGTTAAAATCATGGAACTATTTATTTCTTTTGTATGTATGCATACACACACACACACACACACACACACACACACATATATATATATATATATATATATATATATATATATATATATATATATATATATATATGTGTGTGTGTGTGTGTGTGTGTGTGTGTGTGTGTATCTTCAGCAGCTTTACCAATGCTGGCTGGTAAACTATGTCATAATTTTTCTTTAGGCTGGTCCAGGTGAATCGTGTGGATATTTGAACTGTAGTTTGTACTTTGATTAGTATTTTTTGTCTTCCTAATCGTAAAATAACTATTGACGAAAAGAACCAATAAATGTTACCTTTTTCTATTACATGACAGGAGATATTATTATTACTGATGCTGTATTTTATTGAAAGTTATTATTGTTTGTTTTGATAAGGTTGAGTATAATAAAATAATGAATAGAATTGTATCAAAAGAGTTAAAAGTTAATGCTGGTAAAAAAAAAACCAAAGAAAAATGAAATTTAAATGTGTAAAAATTTGTAAAAATGTTTATTTGTTAAAATATAAAGTAAGATGGTTAATAATAAGGTAGTTCAATAATCTCAACATAAGTCATTTTAAAAGTGTTAGTATAAAATGTATGAAGTTGTAATGAAGCTCAAAGGAGTATCAATTGTAATTGCTATTTAGGTTTGAATTTTGATTTAATAAGTATGAACTTAATATACTTGAATTACCACTGTTTCTATACTTAATTTTGAAACTGTTTCTATACTTAATTTTTGCCAATGTTTCCATATTTCATTTTTGCCACTATTTTAGTCATATATCTTTTTTTTTGCTGTCGATGGGGAGGAGTGTGATAGTGCAGCTATGTTTTACAGAAGGTTTGCAAAGCTGATCTGCTAGCCGCACTCACACATTGTGTGTTGCCCAAGTATTTTTTCGGGACTAAAAGAGGCATGTGGTGTGGCCAATGGAAACGACTGCACTTAAACTTCACCAAGTTTGGAGAGTTGTGATTGGTCACCAAGAGTCGATTCAAGACCAATTCTGGAGTTCTGGTGAATCTGCCAGAGCTGGGAAAGAACGCATCAGCACAGGGCAATGAAACGACAAAACGAGTTGAAAGAGTTTGGGGTGAAAAAAGTATAGGGTTACTGGAGTAAGTTTTGAAGGAAAGAAAAGAATGCAGCGTGCTCTAGATTTTGGCAACTTTACTTTTAGGTGTAGCACGTGGAGTGCTTCTATTACTTATTATTTTATTTATAATTTTAAAACATTTTCCTTACCCTTTTTTCTCACTAATATATTTGTATATTGTAATATAGATCAGTGACATTATGCTATAATTAATATTAAAGACGATATAAAGTAAATTTGGATTATTAATGGATTTGAAGAAAAAACAGCAATGTACTACACCACAGCAATATACATGCATACATGTGTTGTCTTTGAGTATGTATAATTAAAATAATTAAACTAAAATCATCTTAAATTATTTAAAAAACATTTTACAATTAAAATCTTTATACTTCTCACATAAAGCTTAAAACGTCAGGAATTTACTAAAAACTCAACAGGGTTTAACAATCCACGCTCTTAAAACAATTTTTTATAACAGAAATGTTTTCCTTCTGCATCAAAATTGCTACAATAGCTTGCCAAAAAATGTTACAAAATTAAGCTACATTTTTTATCGCAGTATAATATCTATACTGTTTATCGTTTATTATGGAACTAATACTGGATAGATTTTTGACATAAGTTGCCTAGCAACATTCTAGGTACAACAATGATGCCGAGGACAAAATATTTCGGAAAAAGGCATATTTCTAGCTTTATATTTAAACTAAATAAACTAATATTTATTGTATTAAGAATTAAAGAGTGTTAAAAATTATTTTTATACTTTCTCAAAATTAAAATTAAAATATTGCACTATAAATTGTAAAAAAATTACAAAAACATTTAAATTCATTTAAAAATAATATTTTTTTAAATTTCAATCTATTCATAAGCAGGTTATCATTAAGTAGAAAATAGATAACCATCGCCTACGATGATTTTTTCACATACCGACATGTTCTGCAAGGAATAAAGTGCTTCAAAAATTGTTAATTTTCATTTATGTCTGTTACATTATTTAAATTTCAAACAACCCATAAAAAAAAGATATTTTCTTTTAATAATCTTACTTCACCAATTAAGCTTAATTTATATTTTCTTATCCCGAAGAAAAATTTTAATATTAATACATATTTCAGTACTGAAAAAAAGAGACAAATCTAAAGTTGATTTTCTTCACTAAAAATTTCTTTTGTAGAAATATTTTTTGCTCTCAGAAAATAAGACGAAAAAAAATCTGCCAAATAAAATATATCTTCCCTTTTTTGAATTTTAAAGGAACGGAAAAACCTTTTTTTAATGGCACTTAAAATCCAGAGAAAAAAAAATCTGAGCGTTGAGTATTGTTTTGTATCATGAAGTAGATTATAAACTTCCGTTCGTGTCAAAAGTTTAAAAATACTTCTTTAGCACAATTTTTTGAAAGAAGATCACGGCTTGGATGAAAAAATTATAAACTTTATAAATTCTTGTTATCAAATGATATGTAGCACAGCAACCAGCTCTTGAAGAATCCCTGCTTTTTTTTACAAATGTATGAAAGGGTGACGGTTAGTGAGAAAAAAAAAAGAATCAAAATGCAGCTGACTTGTAGGAGCCCTTTTCCCTTTCTTTCATTCTAAACTGTCTTTTCTTCGAAGTTTCTTTCTTAGTGAGACCGAATTTATCAGGAAAAATTCAGCTTTCAGTTTATTTTGTGTATTCGAGATCATCATTTTTATATATTGGAGAACATCCTGCGCCTTTATAAAGGCGACGTTTTGTAATTCAATAAGTATTTAATACCATATTGTACAACTGATATATTTATTTAAAAATAAAAAATTACAAAATGAACCATCTTGAAAGTCACTTTTTTAAATCATATAGAATATTATGTCTGATTTAAAAAAAAATAATACATGAGTGTACATACAAGATAATCGTTAAATAATACGGCTTATTAATAAAATTCTGTAGGTGGAACTAGTTTACGGATTCAGTAGAAAATTTTAGTAATTCAAAGTATGCTCCCAAAAATTCTGAAAAAAAAAGACGAAAAAAAAAACATTCCACTAAGTGCACTTTACAGATAAAATTCTAACAAAATATGCAATAAATAACTGTGGGGAACGAAAATTCATTTCAAACATACGTTTTTAATATTTTAAAGTATTTAGCCAATTAAAACAGTTATTTTTACATTTAAAACAAACAGATAAAAAACATTTTAAAGCGTTAAGAGTTAAAATCATTTTATTTTTAAATCTTTTCCTTTGAGAGTTGATGACGGCGTTGATTTGTGGAGATCGAGAGGAGTCTACTTGTTTCTCCGATTTCCAGAGCTTGCTTTGCTTTAGAGACCGAAAGTGTCTCTGCTTTTGCTAAGAAGTCGAGTTTCGACTTTGGTATCTCATTCAAATTATCTTTAATATTTTTTCTACTTCGTGCTTAGAAGTAGGTCGCTGAGAGTGACCCTTACTCTCATTTTGGATCATCCTGCATCCTTAGTTTCCTTAAAGACCTCCAGCGTGATAAGCACTCTGAGCTTTTGAACCTCAGTGTGGAAGCTGACTTTACAGATCGTCAGCCCGGAGGTTATAGTGTCAGCGTTTCGTACCGGCACTAATTAGCGAACTGTTCCAGTGTTCGAGAAGACTAGCTTCACTGTAGCAACTCATAGTAATTGTGTTAATACTATCTCAGCACGAGATCTCAGGAAATTTAGAATCTACTGAAACCTCTACATAACTGTACATTCTTATTCACCCGAATAAAGTATTTAATCCAGAGTAAACGGCTGTCCAGCCTGTATCACTGAC
Source organism: Pardosa pseudoannulata (assembly GCA_032207245.1). Classification (NCBI taxonomy): domain Eukaryota; kingdom Metazoa; phylum Arthropoda; class Arachnida; order Araneae; family Lycosidae; genus Pardosa; species Pardosa pseudoannulata. The sequence continues at coordinate 88,533,034 of CM063504.1, read as the reverse complement.
GACCTGGCCTACCCCTACTTCAGGATATCACAGGCTACGTAAGTATAACTTTGTATATTTGTGATTTGGTCTATTAATTTATTGCTATTATTTTTTATTTTAAACTTTTTAATTATCGTCTGCATTATTTACATAGTTTTATCCCAGAACTTAGATATTACCTAAAACATTTTCTTTTATTATTAGCATAAATAAAAAAATTCATTATTGGTCGTATTACATCAGAATAACTTTTTAACTCTTTTCTTTGTTCTTTATGTGACCTTGAAGAACCTTTAAATAGAGGTCATCCGAGTCGATGCGGGGCACTTAGCGGTTCTTCAGACTTCGAGACTACCCTGTATTGGAGAGCCACAGAACGCCTGAGGCAATGATTTCGGTCAATGTTACTTTTGTTACTTGTACAGTTATTCCACAATTTTTATTTTTATAATTGTAACCTGCCTTCCCATTAGAAATAAAAAAAACATCAGAATATTTTAAAAAGTTGCAAATTCTGATACAAGCATTTTTTATTTGTTTCAAACTGTTCAGCAGTTTAAAGCATTTTCTTCAACATGAATACCTTCATTAAAATGTATATTGTGCAGGTGATGAACAGTGTGTTCTTCACTACCAGTACCACCTTTTTTTATGAGCTATCATAACATCTCAAAGTGTAAAATGAAAAGTTATAATTATCATAATACATGAAAATGGTAAAAAGGTTTTAAAAACTTTCTTGTTTCTTATAGTTTTATGCTAAAATTAGAATATACCAATTTAGTTGTAAGCATCTGTTTTTCGTGTTTATTTTGATGAAAAGAAAAAAAATAATGTTTAAATACATCTGAATACTAAAAAATATTTTTTAAAAATGTCAAGGCTAATACAGTTTTTTTAAACTCCTTAAAGAAGTGCATTTACAGCTCTGAAATGTATAAATAGACTCAGAAATAAAA
>CM063504.1:88517093-88522093 GCA_032207245.1 Pardosa pseudoannulata | reverse complement strand
AATTCTAGGGGTTTATTTCAAGGACTAATAAATATCTAGTGTTTAAGTTATGTATCTTTGAAAATTAAGAAGTAAGTTTGTATGTTTTTTTTACACATTGCGACACGGTTTGAGACCAATTCGCTAAATTTTGAAAAACATTCATATATACAGCCAAATAATCTCTTCCAAAATTAAAAACCCTATGTAATATGACAACCTATCATGTAATTTGACAAGGTATATTAAAGTTGGTATCTAATATACAGTCAATAAAGTTAAACAAATTATCGCTCGTGTATCAGATAATTCTCAGGCAAAAAACAAACCATTTTTTTACCTGCCTTATAGGGCACTTTACAATTCTAGAAAACTAAAAATTTTACTGATCCCGTCATATGACGGGCTATATGCTAGTGTTGAAATAGTTGTGAATGAAATAGCTGATTAATTAGCCGAAATGGAACAGAAATTTTGCAAGTAGTAATGGTGATGTACCATTTACATTAATAAAAAGAATAATGAAAAGTACCACAAGAAAAAATTATGATGATAAATTAACTTTGAAGATTAACTTAGAAAAAGAATGGGAAGCATTCGAATAGGGAAATCTCAGATATTCCCAGATCCATCGCAGCTGCAGCAGTTCCTTTCAAGACCGGTCATGATTGCCTTGCTAAACACCTTTACCTCATAAACATACCCTATATAATAATAGCCTAAATTATTTGTCCGTCTGTCCACGAAGTTATGATGCGGTTGGACCTGGACGGAATAGAGGCATCCATATTGGATTCTTGATGAGTTAGGGTTAGCAAAATTCAAAGCCAGTCAAGTTCCTCTTCTCCCTAACTATCGATCCGATTCTAAAATAAATTGGTAAAAATATGCTTGATATCACAGGTAAAAATACTGTCGTCTTTAAAACGTTCGAAATACGACCCTTCCCCCCTTTTTAAGCATTTAATGACATCATTTCAAAGCCTATTTTTCCCCGGTTAAGAGCGAGCTATTAAATTTATCAATTTATCACATTGTAAGTATATGAAAATAACATTTTTTGCTAGAATTATTACGTCATTTCTTTCACTATCTCAAATAATCATTTCTTATTTTAAATTATTTAAATATTGTCTGCATTATTTCCTTACGTTTTGTCAGTGAAATTAGATATTACCTCAATAATTTTCTTTTATATTTGGCTTAAATAATAAATTAGGTACATATGCAATAACTTTGAATTTAATTATCGATTACTGCTTGTTGCAAGACGATTCTCAGCCAAAAAACAAACTATTTTTTTTACCTCCCTCATGGGGTACTGTACAATTCTGGAAAATTAAAAATGTCACTGATCCCGTCATATGAGGGGCTATATACTAGTGTGTAATAGCGCCTTGTGCAGTTTGTGTCTCCAAAAGTTTGAAATGTACAAATACCACCTTAGAATGTGTCCATCTTTGAAAGAAGAAAACCTCTGGAATCGATATTGGAAGATTATGCAGTCGACACTTACAGATTGATTTTATTTTATTTTAATATTTTTTTTTGTTCCTGTTTTAATGTTGTTTTTTATTGTAGTTTTTATAAAGATTGTTACTATTTTATCTTTTTGTAATTATTTAAGGCTCCAGTCTCACACATGTGTGATGTATGGAAACCAATGATGTAGAATCAAGATCTTCTGCAATAAAAAAAATGTGTTCTTCTAAAAATGAATTTGCTGAAGTCTGTTATTTTTGTGGTTTAAAAACTGCCATGTTATTTTAAGGAAGCCTCAAAGTGTAGTAATTAAAATTTTTAAATCATTTTTATACATTTTTAATAATTTTAAAACATATATCATTTTTAGTTGTAACTTAATTATTGATTTTCTACTAATTATAAAACTTTTAAACAATATATAAATGACATTGACCTAATGATATAATAAATGTTAAACTATAAAGAATATAGTGTCCAGTAAAAAAATCTCAAAGTAAGATATTAAAAAACCTATATACTGATATACGTGTTGTAAAGTAGTCTGCATTTATAAGATGGTAAAATGAATTTTCACAAAAAGTACTTATCAAATTTAAGTATAAAGTTTTTGAATTTATTGAAGCTTAAAATACTACCTAGTATGCAAGAAAATATGCAACAAAACTAGTAAAAAAGAAATCTTAGATTATTTTATTGTTGCATGATTGATTCTCCGAAACATAAACAGTGTATTTTATTTCTCTTTGAGCTCGCTATGCTGTACCATAATTTAATCGAAACTTCTTTGATTCCCTCAGAAAAAAAGAAACATTTCCTGAAACCTGATGAATTCTCTCAAGCATTTTATTATGTATCAAGCGTTTCAATCACTCCCTCAAAAGACTTTCGAAATAGGTAATTACCAGTTTCCATAGCAACCGCTACTTCTAGCATAAAACAAAGACCGTTTAATTTTTTTCCTGTATATTGGTTAGTTTCATTCTTAGTATAAGCGTATTGCTTCACTTTTAAAATAGGAAAACTATTAAGGAGAAAATAAGAAAGTTTTCAAACCATTGTAAACTTTTTGTTTTGTTTTTTATTTGAAAGAAGCTACATTTTCTCTTGATCCATCTTCTGGTATTGTATCTTTCAATTGCACCAATGCACATTACCTACTTTAGTTTCATTCGGTCTCAAATGTAGGTTAAGAAAAGCATACAAATAGAGTTTAATATAGATATATAAGACTGAAATTAAAAGTTTTAAACTGAATTTATTGCAATATAAAATCATACATGAAACTGACAAAAAGAAAAGTAAGATGTATTGTTTATTGGTTTGAAAATTTCTGAAGATTATTATCATTATTATTTTGAAGCTACATTTGCTCTTGTTCCATCTTTTGGTATTGTATCTTAAAATGACACCAATGCACATTACGGACTGTAGTTTCATTCAGCCGCAAGAAAAGTAGGTTAAGAAAAGCATACAAATAGATTTGAATCTAGATATATAAGACTGAAATTAAAAAATTTAAACTGAATTTATTGCAATATAAAATTATACATGAAACTGACTAAAAGAAAAACAAGAATTATTGCTTATTGGTTTGAAAACTCTTGATTATTATTATTATTATTATTATTATTATAAAGCTACATTTGTTCTTGATCCATCTTCTAGTATTATATCTTTAAAGGACACCAATGCATAATACTAACTTTTGTTTCATTCGGTCACAAGAAAAGTAGGTTAAGAAAAGCATACAAGTAGAGTTGAATCTAGATATATAAGACTGAAATTAAAAATTTTAAACTGAATTGATTGCAATACAAAATCATACATGAAACTGACTAAAAGAAAAGAAAGAATTATTGCTTATAGGTTTGAAAATTTTTGACGATTATTATCATTATTATTTGAAGCTAAATTTGATCTTGATACATCTTCTGATATTTTATCTTAAAATGACACCAATGCACATTACTGACTGTCGCTTCATTCAGTTGCAAGAAAAGTAGGTTAAGAAAAGCATACAAGTAGAGTTGAATCTAGATATATAAGACTGAAATTAAAAATTTTAAACTGAATTGATTGTAATATAAAATCATACATGAAACTGACAAAAAAGAAAAGCGAGAATCATTCCTTATTGGTTTGGAAACATCTGACGGTTATTATCATTATTATTTTGAAGCTACATTTGCTCTTGATCCATCGTCTGCTATTGTATCTTAAAATGACACCAATGCACATTACGGACTGTCGTTTCATTCAGTTGCAAGAAAAGTAAGTTAAAAAAAGCATACAAGTAGAGTTGAATTTAGATATATGAAATTAAATTTTTAAACTGAATTGATTGCAATTCAAAATCAAACATGAAACTGACAAAAAGAAAAGCAAGAATTATTTCTTATTGGTTTGAAAACGCCTCACGATTATTATTATTATTATTTCGAATTACATTAATGATATTTGTACTGAAAATGGAAAAAAAGGAAAAAACTAACTTTGTTCAATATTATGGTACTGTACATTCCTCTTAAACAAACTTCAGATAATATCAATAAACACTTCGTCTTTTTTTTCAGTCAGTCACAAAAACAATAAATAAGGAACAGTTTAAAAAATAAGGTAGGGTTCTAAATATATAATATAAACAGAAACAAATATAAAACTGAAACAGGAAAAAATTAACATCATTTAAAAAACACAAACCAATGAAATCGTTCAGCTGTAGCCGTGGAAGCTTTTGCCGAATTACATTTTTATTAAATTCCAGTTAAAATAATGCAGTTTCGGTGCAATTTCAATTGTAACAATTAAATAATTTACATTGAACGTTGAATGTATTAATACTTACGCTTATTCATTTGTTGATATAGTTCCATTAGAAATTTCCGATATAATTAATGAATAATATACTGTATTTATTTCTACTCAGTCCTAAACTAGTGGATTATAAAAAACTCTTTCTTTACAAAAAAAGGCAAGCTTTTAATCGACCAGGCCAATTTACTGATAACGTATATAACTTTTATCTTTCTAGGAAAATAAACTTTTATTCTACAAAAAAATTTATTAGATCAATTTTAATATATGTTTTAGAGATTTGGACAGAAATAGTCCAAAAAATTAGATAAAAAATTTATCATACTGTAACATTTATTTTTCATTTATATTTTGTAATAAAGATCGAAACATACAACGTGAGTTACCACTTCTTTCGTGCAATTTACACGTTTATTATAGAGGTGTAAACGACAGATCCTCATTATTTTAAAACCTTAGATCGAAACACTGTCAGAATTCTCTTTTATTTGAACATAGCAGGAGTGCGAAAGCAATATCAGCTTTTACCGTGTTGAAAACAAAAAAGTTAAAAACCATGTTCAAATTCTATATGATAGAAATGTTTTGTTTTTCAGGAAATAGAATATTTTTTGCATTTTTACTATTCGAGTTGTTTGGTTTTTTTTCCATTTCTGATGACTATTTAACTCTGGGTCTTTTGGATATCGGCGTCATTTATTCAATCTTATCTTGGATTAGTT
>CM063504.1:88509593-88512093 GCA_032207245.1 Pardosa pseudoannulata | reverse complement strand
ATTATTATTTTGTTTATACCACTGAAAAATGCTTTTAGTCAAGGCTCATACGTTCTTTTAAAAACAAATTAATATTTTGTTTATACCATTCAAAAAGGCTTTTACTCAAGGCTCAATTATTCGATTATAAACAAATTATTTTTTTTGTTTATACCATTGAAAAATACTTTTACTCAAAGTTCATATATTCGTTTATAAACAAATTATTATTTTGTTTATACCATTCAAAAATCATTTTATTCAAGGCTCATATAAACGTTTAACAACAAATTATTATTTTTTATACCATTCAAAAAAGCTTTTACTCATGGCTCATATATTCGTTAAAAAACAAATTATTATTTTGTTTATACCATTCAAAAATGATTTTAATCAAGGCTCATATGTTCATTTAAAAACAAATTATTATTTTTTTATACTACTCAAAAATGCTTTTATTCATGGCTCATATATTCGTTTATAAAAAAATTATTATTTTATTTATACCATCCAAGTCAACTACATGGGAATTGTTTTCTCTCTTTGCTCTTTTTAACACAAATATCAGTACAATATAAAATTCGCTTTGTAAGGTACTGTTTGTGCCAAAACCTGTTATGCTCACGCGTATTTCAACCTTAATACGCATACTTGAATCCATTGCAGGGTAGATTAGTTTATGGCTTAAAATATAAAAAATACTAAAGTACGGGTAATGCCAAAAATAGAACAGATTGATTCTTATATGAAATCTACCAACAAAATTTGTCTCTCCATAGAAAAATACAAAAACAAACAAAAAAATATTTCACTATCAGTTACATGTGTTGTTTTAATTTCATTCTGCCATTTATTTGTTTCCCTGTGATATACTTCAGTTATTCCCCCTTTTCTACACCTCCGCTATAGTACAAAGAGTTCCTTTCACCTACATCCTATATTTCAGTTAAACGTAGCAAATAATTAAAATATAATTTTATCCCATATATTTCAGAGGAAAATATTAATAAAAATCAGTTGTATAATATTTTTCCAACGAAAGAATGGCAAAATAAAATTAGTAACGAAAATAAAAGGTGATAGACAAAAAATTTTGATTTATGGAACAAAATAGAATTAGTTTGCATATATTTATTGCATAATCAAAAATCATAGTCAAAAATAATTTCTAGAATAATAAATATTCCTTAACCCATATTTCACCACCTTGTGCTATACCTCAGTTATTCTCCCTTGTCTATGCCTCCGCTATAGTACAAAGTTTTCATTTCACCTACATCCTATATTTCAGTTAAAAGTAGCAAATAATTAAAATATAATTTTATCCCATATATTTCAGAGGAAAATATTAATAAAAATCAGTTGTATGATATTTTTCCAAAGAAAGAATGGCAAAATAAAATTAGTCACGAAAATATAAGGTGATAGACAAAAAATTTTGATTTATGGAACAAAATAGAATTAATTTTTTTTATATTTATTGCATAATCAAAATCAGAGTCAAAAATAATTTATAGAATAATAAGTATTCTTTCACCACACCAACTAAATATTTCTGTAAGATATTAAAACTTTATATCATTAATATGGTGTAACTAAGCATATAAAACCAAACTTTTGAAAAAGTATTTTAAATTTTTTAAGTAATTTTCCTATAAATAGGACAACTGTCTAATATACTACTAAAATTTAACAATTATATATTACATTGCATTAGGCCGATTCATACCTGAAATGTGTGAAAAAAGTCAAAGCAATGTCCAAGACTACATTTTAAGCATACTTTTGTTGGTTTTCTCTTGCAGTTCTTGAACTGGCATTTTTGGTATGAGATAATAGAAAAAGAATATCCATTGTAGGATGCTAACATCTATAATTTATATACAAATTTTACAGGTTTATTTTTCATGAACTTCTTGCAACTGTACCTTCCAAAATAATTTCCAAAATATATTTTTGAACATATATATATATATATATATATATATATATATATATATATATATATATATATATATATATATTATATATATATATATATATATATATATATATATATATATATATATGTATATATATATATATATATATATATATATATATGTATATATATATATGTATATATATATATGTATATATATATATGTATATATACATATGTATATATACATATATATATATATATATATACATATATATATATATATATATATATATATATATATATATATATATATATATATATATATATATATACATATGTATATATACATATATATATACATATATATGTTTATATATATATATATATATATATATATATATATATATATACATTAAGAAAGGGAAGAAAAAAGAAAGAGAAAGTTAGATAATTTGTTACGAATTATTGTAACCATCTGTGTATTTACATATTATAAGAATACGGAAAATAAGATATATAAGACCTGAAAGAAAAAAAATGTAATGCAAAATCTTTAATAAAAATATTTTATATAAATTTTTTATTAAAGAGAAATCA
>CM063504.1:88454593-88504593 GCA_032207245.1 Pardosa pseudoannulata | reverse complement strand
TTTATAATATGATAATACAGGAAAGGTTATATATAGAAACTAAATCATTATAAATAATAACTTTTACTATAATTAGCTGATATTTTAAAGTAGCTATGCTGATATAATTTTTTCTGGCGTATAATTCATTGCTAAATTTTTTTTTAATGTAGAGTATAGGAAGTATGGAAAAATAAATCTTAACTTACACCAAACATTTTAAATTTTGAAAAAAACTATAAGAAAAATTACGAATGGAAGCTAAACAAATATTTTTTGCTTTATGTTCAATGGTTCAATATTTTCTGTAGTATGTTGAGAAAACATTCTTTGAAATATGATACAAAATAAGAAGTAATATACTAGTAACAAAGAAATATTTTGATCCTTGTAATTTTCACACAATTTATGGAAATTGATGATAGAAAACGTGCTTCGGTCTTGTTTATTCTACTTATCTAGGTTGTCTGCCATAGAGATTTTATGCAAATGGATTCATTTTGCTTGCAAGTCTGTCAAGCATAAAATTTATGCAGCGTCATTTGAATATTTGATTTGAGAGGAAAGAACAAATATAAAAGAATATATGACGCTTCCCTTTTTAAAAATTTAAGATAGAGATATTTTATACGGAAAAAAACTTCGTTACTTTTTCAGAATAAGTTTTCATTAATTTCTTTTATTTGTGTTATTCTAAAAAACTTTTAGGATTAAATTTAAAAGAAAACTATAAAAATGATAAAATTAATAGATCAAAGAAATAAAGTTTTTTATTAAATAAAATATCTTAAATTGGTTTTCATTAAAAAAGTTTTTGTTTTATGAAAATTAACTAAAATGCGTTTACTTTTTCCATATTTTGAATTACTTTGAAATAAGTATTTAAAATAATTATAGAGCGCAAATAATGAATATAATAATTAGTGTACTCTTTGAAATCAAAATTAATGAGCTAAGTTTTTATATAATAGAGAGATTAAATAATGAATTTCATATTTAATACATTCTTTCATAAACATATTAATGAGTTAAATATTTATAGAAGTTAGAAAATAAGTAACAAGTGCAATATTTAACGTATTTTTTAAAATCAGCTATGGCGTGATAAATATTTTTAGAACTAGCATATCGCCCGTCATATAACAGGATTATTAAAATTTTAATTTTCCAGAATTGTAAAGAATTATCCTATGAGACAGGTAAAAAAAATGGTTTGTTTTTATCTGAGAATTATTAGGTATATGCTGAATAATTTATTTATCTTTACTGGCCACATGTTAGTTTCCAACCTTAATTTAGCTTGTCATATTACGTGATAGAATGGACAGCAGAGGTTTTTATATTGACTGTGATTATTTGTCGATTACAAACCGACGATTGCGAATCGATTGCAAACCGACTGGTTATGTATAAAAAACAAACACGCAAAAGAACAAGCTTCTTAATTTTCAAAGATATGTAACTTAAAGAGTAGACATGTTTTAGACTCCTACACTTTTATGAAAAGAATTTGTTGATAAATTTTCATTGAAACAAACAGATGATTAAATTTAAATAATAGATGATTAAATTTAAAATTCTCACATATGTATCTAATATATTATTTAAGCCAAATGTAAAAGAAAATTATTTACGTAATATCTAAGTTCAGTGATAAAACGTATGAAAATAATGCAGACGATATTTAAATAATTTAAAATAAGAAATGATTAAATGAGATGGTTAAAGGAATGACGTCATAATGCTAGAAACAAATGTCGTTTTCATCTATTTATAATGTGATAAATTGATGAATTTAATCATTGCCTGGTTTTAAATGGGGAAAATGGGGTTTGAAATAATGGCATGAAACGATTGAAAAGGGAGGAAGGGATGGATTTCGAACGTTTTTGAACTCGCTTTGAGTTTTGCTAACCCTAACTCCTCCGGAATCCAAAATGGATACCTCTATCCATTCCAGGCCCAACGGCTTCATAAATTCGAGGATGCGCGGACAGATAAATTAGAATATTATTATATAGAGGATAAAGAGAACGATGATTAATTTAAAATTTAATCTATTAAGATCAGAATTAATGAGAATTTTAATTACGAGTGTCATACTGGAAGTACATTTTTCACATTACCAAAAATTTTTTCACATTACAATTTTTCTCATTCACAGTACATTTTTCACATTACATATTTATTTTGTGCTATAAATAGCACAAAATAAAAATGATCAATCCTGGTAGATTTTAAGTACGACTATACTATGGCCGCAGTTGTAAGTTTGCGATTGGCAAGATCCTAGACAGTATTTTTGTATGCAGAAAGGTTTCAATAAATTTAAAAATCCACTATATTGGACATAACTTTCATTAATAACTACGTAGATACTTTCGTTAAAACCAACCATGTATTCCCCTAATTGTTTTGTGAAATTGTATATATATATATATATATATATATATATATATATATATATATATATATATATATATATGTGTGTGTGTGTGTGTGTGTGTGTGTGTGTGTGTGTGTGTGTGTGTTAGGTCTAAAAAAGGGGACTTAGAAATTACGTGAGGTAAAAGCGATTTTAAAATGGAACTATTTTATAATAATAAAATAAATGAAACCCACGCTCGCGTAAGCTTTTAGGATAGTCCGGTCAGGCAGAAGCTTTTTCTAAGAATTGATGAGTTTGCAAACAGATAAGATCAGTGAGTGCGGTAGACATGGAGCTGTCAACACATTTTCCAGGTGTAGCTCCGCCACGAACAATGAAAATGGCTCAGGTTTTTTCTTATATATATATATATATATATATATATATATATATATATATATATATATATATATATATATATATATATATATATATGTATATGTATATGTATATATATATATATATATATATATATATATATATATATATATATATATATATATATATATATATATATATATATATATATATATATATATATATATATATATATATATATATATATATATATATATATATATATATATATATATATATATATATATATATATATATAGGTATATTTATGTACAGAAAACAAAACGTGTTATAGTACATAATTTTGTAAAGAAAGAAAGTATATAGCTCCTCATCTCCCAAAATAAGTAGTAGATGTCTAAAAATATCTACGGTGATGACATTTATTTTTTCTAGGAAATTACCCGTTTCCAAACAATTACATAACTGTAGAGAAGAGATAAATATGAACTTTTCAAATAACAATACATAATAATTTATGCACAGCTTGTGGAAGAGCAAGAATGACTGAGGAGAAAATATTTTTTATTTTATATTCAACTATAACATAAAAAATAATTATTTTCAGTGGCATGTTGCGAAAACTTACTTTAAAGTACGAAAGAAAAACAATGAATAATATACGAAATACATAGAAAAATATTTTATGCACTATCTATGTTATTTTCACATAATTTATGGAAATTGATGATGGAAAACGTTCTTCGGTCTTGTTTGTTCTACTTATCTAGTTAGTCTGCCATAGAAACTTTATGCAAATGGATCCATTTTGCTTTCTAGTCAGTCCAGCATAAAATTATTGCAGCTTCATTGGAATGTTTGAGGAAAGGACAAATATTGAAGAAAGCATTACGCTTTACTTTTCAGGACATGGTACTAACATTTTTCCAATTAATAAAAAGCTATTCCTTATTAAGGTAAAAGTAAAATTTGCCCTGTGATGTGGAATGTATTTCAAATATTTTATTATTAATACAAAAATATTTAGAAAGATCGCCAAAATATTTGTCATAATTAGACTATCTTCGAAACGAAATGTTTGAAATTTATTTTCGTTATAAACTTTTGTTTTTATTTACAGTTAATAAATAAGAAAATGAAATACTATTTTATATTATTTTAATTCTCCTGCTAGATAGACTTTCAATAACTAATTAAGAATTTATGCACTATAATGTAAATAAATTATTATATTTAATACATTGTTTTAAAACCAAACATATTTTCAGTGAAAAGATAAAATGAAGTCAATAACCAAAAGTTGTGAAATATAAATGTTTTATTCGACAAACAAACAGTATTTCATTATTTATAAATAATAAACGCATAGCGTCTCTGGAATCAGATCTACAACAGATAATTCATGACTTATAATTTTGTAACATCAGGAACTTTAAACTGATGTTGAGTCAATTGTTTTCTTATTAAATTAGAATTTATAATAAAAATAAACTATATTTGGCAGAAATTTTTTTATTTCTTTATCTTTCAAAAATTTTTAATGTACATTCTAAATAAAATTAATTAGCTCTAAAGAATTTAATTATTTAAAAATTAAAAGTTATAAACTATGTTTTATTTTTAAAAATTGAAATTATTATATTGAAGTTTTCAAAATTTGAACCTACTGTCTTCACTCATGTGCATTTATATAAACAAATACAAAATATTTTTAATATATTTGGAAACAGGAGTAAAAAACTGCAGTTAAGGTATTTCCGCTTAACAGACCCCCCCCCCCTCTTTCCTTCTTTCTCCTCCTACCTCTTTATGTATATATATATATATATATATATATATATATATATATATATATATATATATATATAATACTGCTGATAAGTGCCTTTTTGGCATTTCTTACCTAAACAAATTCCTCTTGTCTATTTCCGCGTTAGCTTCTATACTCTGTATAGTTCCACCCCAGGGTGTGTTTTTTCAGGGTGTATTGCATTATTGTTACAGAGTTCCAACTATTTTTAATTATAAATCACTTAGTTATTAACCCCCATTTTTAAACTTGACACACGCACACACACGCACACACACCCACACACACACACACACATATATATATATATATATTTATATATATATATGCTACTTTAAATCGCTCTAATAACACTCGTTTATCTTTTTCTAAGATTTCACTTTTCTGATCTGAAATGGCTTTTTATTTGAAAATATATAAGTAATTTGTAAAAGTAAGAGATAATATTTATTAAGCTATAATTTCAAGCGTTTTATTTTTCATCCAATCGCAGATAAGGCGATACATTTCTCGATCATAATTTATGACGTCATTATTTAGCTGAAAATAAAATAACTTCTTTATTATTGTTTACTTAAATACTGTCAGCATATTTTAATCTAATAATAAGTTTTTATGTGAGTAATTAAGCAATGCATTTGTCAAAAATCATTTAATTATTTTGTATATCAATTGTACTAATTTTAAAAGCAAATCTCAATAAACTTTATGGCTGAAAATCAGCGAAAACCTTACCCCATACTTCTAAACAATTCATGATAGGTATTTTTCGCTTTTCATGTTATATTACTTTATTGAACAAGAATTGATTATATTCGTTTACAGCAGAATTTTAATAATATAATACTTGTTTATTTACTTTTAATTAAAACTATTTAGAGCTGATCTTTTATATAAAAATATAGTCTTATGCATATGGAAGAAATCGATTGAATTAATAATATTTAAACCAATAGGATATATTTTTAAAAGTAACGTATAGAGAATATAGTGTGTATCTTTAAATGTTACAACATATTACATCACACGTGTCCCATTATTTTCTGATTGCAATAAAGAAAAACATAATTTTTTAAAAATTCTTTGCAACATCTGATAAAAACTCCAGCAAAGTGGGTGGGCTTATATAACTAGTTTAAAAGACTTATTTTAATATTTAATCTGCTGTTTGAAAATAATATCGATCAACTGTCTAAATGCTTAACTTTTTAAATCACCACAAGTTACAGTATAAAAATAGGAGATTTAAAAACTTCAGTTTAATATGCAATAGTTGAATAAAATAGCTTACAATTTTAAATCACGGAATACAGGGCTCCAATTCTTTCAAAATTAGTATACTGAAACGCATAAATCACTTCCCTCAATTCGTTTATGTTTATACACGTTAAAATTTCTTAGCACTTGAAAACAGTAAATTCAACCCAACATTTATGTAAAACCCTTAAATAGAATTTAATTCTGAAATAAACAGAACTAATGATCCGGTTAACTAAGAGTAAAACAGACTTTAATTCAATATTATCCTTAAATAAATTAAGGTTCGAAGAACAAAAGTTGCAAAGCAAAAATTGAGTTTAGAACTAATCGTTTACTTGTTGCAGAAAATTATCTGCCTTTTACTACTATTTTTTAAATTTGAACCAAATGACACCATTAACTAATTTTAAAGTATAAATAACACACTTAGTTGTTATCAGTTCTAAATTTGAGAATTTTTAAAGTTCAATTCTTAGAAAGTTTCTATATTTATACTGTATTTATTATTATATTGTTTTCAAATCAGAATTCATTTCTTACGTCTTGTATTTTAGTCTGTGTGAACATTACATTCATCTCAAATTTTATGAAAAAATATTAATTAATTTAATAATTTTAAAAATGTCATTTAGTTCCGGATAATATTTTCAAATTACAGGCCAAAACACGTTTATATTTTTATTAAACTAAGGTTCAAGCTTGAGTATTAAAATTTCAATTTCTTTTTATCTTTCCGAAAATAAATAATTACTGTAAAAAAATTGCATTTATTTTATTGCTTGTAACACTGCAGGTAAATGATTGATAAACTAATGGTTTACTTGTTGCAGAAAATTATCTGGCTTTTAAAATGACTGAACATATAACTCTACTATTTTTTAAATTTGAACCAAATGACACCATTAACTAATTTTAATGTATAAATAACACACTTGGTTGTTATCTGTTATAAATTTGAGAATTTTTAAAGTTCAATTCTTAGAAAGTTTCTATATTTATACTGTATTTATTATTATATTTTTTTCAAATCAGATTTAATTTTCTTACGTCTTGTATTTTAGTCTGTGTGAACATTACATCCATCTCAACTTTTATGAAAAAATATTAATTAAACTAATAATTTTAAAACAACCATTTAGTTCCGGATAATATTTTCAGCTTACAGGCCAAAACACGTTTATAATTTTATTAAACCAAGGTTCAAGTTTGAGTATTTCAATTTCAATTTCTTTTTCCGGAAATAAATAAATACTGTAAAAAATAGCATTTATTTTATTGTGTGTAACACTGCAGGTAAATGATTGATAAACTAATGGTTGACTTGTTGCAGAAAATTATCTGGTGTTTAAAATGACTAAACCTATAACTCTACTATTTTCTAAATTTGAACCAAATGACACCATTAACTAATTTTAAAGTATAAATAACACACTTAGTTATTATCAGTTATAAATTTGAAAATTTTTAAAGTTCAATTCTTACAAATTTTCTATATTTATACTGTATTTATTATTGTTTATTGTTTTCAAATCACAATTTATTTATTACGTCTTGTATTTCAGTCTGTGTGAACACTACATTCATATCAACTTTTATGACAAAATATTAATTAATTTAATAATTTTAAAAATGTGTTTTAGTTCTGGATAATCTTTTCAACTTACAGGTCAAAACACGTTTATAATTTTATTAAACCAAGGTTCAAACACATATATAATATATATATATATATATATATATATATATATATTTATATATATATATATATATATATATATATATATATATTATATATATATATATATATATATATATATATATATATATATATATATATATATATATATATATTATATATATATATATATATATATATATATATATATATTATATATATATATATATATATATATATATATATATATATATATATATATATATATATATATATATATATATATATATATATATATATATATATATATATATATATATATATATATATATATATATATATATATATATATATATTGTACATAAATATATATTGTAGACACTCACCTGTCTACATTTATTACACTCATGATGTTTAGATACTCTTTTTTTTAATTCTGCTTTTGTTATCTATAAATTTAAGCTTTTAATTTAATGAGATTAAAGTTAATATTTAATATTATTGCAGGACACAATAGTTAAAGGTTATTTCATATTGTTTATTGCATTTTTTCTCAATACCTTGATCTATGTTAGTCTTTCTAACCAAATATATTTTAATACTTTAGTATTCATATTTTATGATTCATGGATTTTAAACCACGATTTTTAAATCCAAAGTTGTTTTAGAAATCTAAAATTCCCGAGCAAAATAGGTAGGATTTTAATGGTAAAAGTAAGGAAATATAGAACTTTAAAATGCAAATTTGCTTTAATGTTTCTTTTCTCCTCTTTTGCATAGATTTAGGAAATTTATCACAACTTATGCGCAGATTTTATTCAGAATTATTGGACGGAATTTCTAAAATACCCAATTTACGGAATGCATTATTTCCGTTTGAAAGATTGATTCATAAGGCAGGATGGAAACTCTCTGGCGAGTGAACCTCTCAAGTGAATTTTAGGAGTGGCTTTTCTCCAATTTATCTTGGCTCAAAGAGACTAAAGTCATCTTTGTTGCAAGAAGAAAATCGATGAAAGCAGAGCTAGAGAATCAACTGCTTGCAAATTACATTTTCATTTTCTATGTGATGTAGTTCTATAGTTCTCTCTAGAGATTCCTTCACTTTTATCAATTGGAATTTAACTTTTATGTAACTGGTATAATCCTCACAAAATTATTTCAAAGTTTTACATCTAAGTATAATTTGAGATTCAATAAATATTTATGATGTATCAATATTTATAAATTGTAGACTATATTTTAAGACTTTATTATAAGTATAAAATTGCTAAACAATGATTGAGTTGATGTCTTACTGTACCAAAGTCCTTTGGTTCGAACCCTGCTGCTGGTAGGTATGCTCCTAGCTTTTCAGAATCAACATTTAGCAGTAGGTTCTAATATAATAACATCTTTTTTAGCAAAAATTCATCGTGGTGTTCCACAGTAAATCAAACTTGAAGATAACATAAAACAGGTATAATTTTTAAGAAATATTTCTTATCAGTTAATTGCTATTAGAATTTAAACCTTTTGATTAACATTTTTGTTGTAATTAAAAATCTCAATGTAATAAAATTAAATTTCCATTACTTTACACTGTGCAGAGGATTTAGTTAAAATTTCAAACGAATAAATGAGATGGCTTTTGACAACAAAAGAAAATGTAAGGATTTATTATTTTTGTTAAGATTTACGAAGTCTTTTAATTTTTATAGAATATAACTGATTTCCTCATATTAATTAGTTTTGTTAGCAATAATTTGATCTTGAAAAGTTTAAGGATGCAACACATGATGCGTACATTTTAATATTTTAGTATAGTGACTTTAATAAGTGAAGTCAAATCATACAGAATATTTTGACTGAGAAATAAATAAAGAATGCTATGTAGTACAATTTAACTATTTATGGAGAATCATCAAAATTTCTTTTCTATTGTTTAATTATACATTTTATATAAAAAATGTATAATTAAATAATTATACATTTTTTATATAATACAATTTTATATATACAATTATACATTTTTTATATAATACAATTTTTATATATACAATTATACATTTTTTATTGGTGAAAAAGTTATTTGGTGGTATTATGTTCAATATATTTCTTCTATACCTTAAAGCACTGTTCTATTTTATGTAATATCTGTTCATTCTAAATTGGGTTTTAACATTAAGTAATGTTTATCTACTGTAAGTAGAGGTTTTTTAATTGAAAATACCAATATTGTTCTACCCACCTCATACACATTCTTGTCTTTCATTTTTTCTTAAAATAATACCTCGTTCTAAAAAATATTAAACGAATTAAATGAGGAAATATGAAAGAAATCATATATAAAAAATTTCTAGCTCATTCTTAATTTATATTTCTGGATTATCTCTTTAACATGTAGTTTTTGAATAGATTAATCTATTTTTGCTTAGTTTCGTATTCTATGCATTTGGCGCCCGTATTAGCGCCCGTATGTTTGGTGTCACATGTCAAGCGACGAAAAAAAAATTGCGTCTTTTTGGAGAAACTTTTAATGTGAATTTAAAACTAAGCGTTTTATTATATTTTAAGATTATTCTTAAATTATAATAAAACGCCCATAGAAGGTATTAATGTAAGCAATGTGATAAAAACTTCATCTGTGCCACATTTTAAGAAATTCCGATATAACATATAATATGATTTCGATATAGATATAACATATGATAATGCCTATATTATATATAATGGACAATTATTCAAATTATCAAAGGGCTTAATAACTTAGATTTTAAACAAAGTTAGTAATAAAATAATAAATTACTGCAAAAAGGTTTTTATGCTCTCAAAACCAAGAAAATATTTTTAAAACTTTTCTTGCGCATTTTAAGAACTATTTTTGTATTTCATTTATTGTAGCAAAGCATATGCTAAAAGATATAATATGAGATATTATTCGTCAAATTTAAAACTTGTGTGAACTGTAGAAAAAAATTGTGATTAGTAAACAGGTTATACTATACACCACGTTAGATGGAAACAAAATATTCTTACAGACAGTCGTATTTTACATTTTTGAATTCACATTAAGAAATATTTCAAATTTTAGGACAAGAAAGAAAAATATTTGGGTTTCAAAAATTCAAAAACTAATCTTAATCAAATGAACAATTTAGTAAAATGGGGTAAATATGAAACTATCAATGAATGTTTGCATTTCCTTGATATATCAATTTATTAACAAACAAGAGTAGCAGATAGAAACAATATCAAATACAAAATTGAAAATGTACATTTCGTCAGCAAAGTCATGATATATCAGATTTTTTAGAAATAT
Source organism: Pardosa pseudoannulata (assembly GCA_032207245.1). NCBI lineage: Eukaryota > Metazoa > Arthropoda > Arachnida > Araneae > Lycosidae > Pardosa > Pardosa pseudoannulata. The sequence continues at coordinate 88,493,822 of CM063504.1, read as the reverse complement.
AGCTTCTTTTATAATTAGGCAGTAAAACTAATTTTAAAAGTTTTCAACAGTCGAAAGTTAGTAAAAAAAGATGTAAATTAAAAACTTGACACTTTCTTCTTTTGCATCAATGCTTAGCAAAAGTTTTTTTGTCTAACTTTTTTGAGACATCATTTAAATTTTCTGACAGGAAAAATTACGGACTAACATTCAAAGACAGCGAGAAAAAAATATAATTTTGAGAATTAAAGGTACTTTTCTCGGACAATTTTAGTTCTTACATATTATTACGAAAGTATGAAAAAAGTACTTTTTATCCTACAAAATGTGAAAAGTATATAAAGGGTGTCTAAAATTTGTTATATTTTCAAAAAGAAATATTTCACTGTGTACTTAATTATTAATGATAACTTGAAATACTTGACGTTACTTGAAATGTGAAAAACGTACCTAACATATATTCTTGCAAAGTGACAGTGTAATCTGAAAGTATAATTTTAGTTACTTATAAACTCCGTAAAAATTGTTTTGAGCAACGATTTGAGAGTACTTGAAACTCCAATACATTATTTTTATTTTATGAGAATTAGCTTAGTACATTCATTGGAAATAATGCAGCCATGGTAACTCAGTCGAAAAAAGCAACGATCTCATAACTTGAGGGTCCGAGCTAGACTAAGATCTGCTGTATTAGTAAATGGTGTTGGGACACGTAAAATATGTCAGTACTCAAGTATTCTCCAAGGTCTCAAACAATACCTCCAGCGTGGTAGGCCAAGCCTAGTGGTCTTCTGCTTGTTCCCTGCTTCTAAATTATGAGGATCCGCTTGAGATTATACTTTATATCTCCCTAGCGAATCAAACGAAAAACGCACCCCTTCGCTTATATTTTATAGGGATTAGCTTAGTACAATCTTTGGTTTTGTTTGGAACGCTACGGTCTACTGTTTTGCACATTAGGAATAATTAGACCGTAACCTACTGTTTAAAGCCGATTCCGAATGTTTACGAACATCCCTGCCATAGTGGGATTCGAACCCACGAACTCCGGTACCGACGATCAGAGCCCTAACCAATCGGCCACCGTTCGGCAGTACATTCATTGGAAATAATGCAAACATGGTAGCTTAGTAGAAAAAAGCAAAGATCTCATAACTTGAGGGTCCGAGCTAGGCTAAGATCCGTTGTGTTAGTAAGTGGTGTTGAAACACGTATAATATGTTAGTACCCATAGTGTTCTCTAAGTTCTAAAACAATACCTCCAGGGGTGGCAGGCCAAGCCTGGTGGTCTTCTGCTTATTCCCAGATTCTAAATTATGAGGATCCGCTTGAGATTATACTTTATATCTCCCTAGCGAATCAAACGAAAAGCGCACCCTTCGCTTTTATTTTATAGGGATTAGCTTAGTACATTAATTAGAAATAATGCAAGCATGGTAGCTTAGGTGAAAAAAGCAACGATCTCATAACTTGAGGTTCCGAGCTAGACTAAGATTCGCTGTGTTAGTAAATGATGTTGGGGCACGTAAAATATGTTAGTACTTATAATGTTCTCCAAGTTCTCAAACAATACCTCCAGGCGTGGCAGGCCAAGCCTGGTGGTCTTCTGCTTATTCCCAGATTCTAAATTACGAGGATTCGCTTGAGCTTATATTTTCTATCTCCCTAGAGAATCAAACGAAAAGCGCCCCCCTTCGCTTTTATTTTATAGGGATTAGCTTAGTACATCCATTGGAAATATTGCAACCTTGGTAGCTCAGTCGAAAAAAGCAACGATCTCATAACTTGAGGGTCCGAGCTAGGCTAATATCCGCTGTGTTAGTAAATGGTGTTGGGACACGTAAAATATGTTAGTACTCAAGTATTCTCCAAGTTCTCAAACAATACCTCCAGGCATGGCAGGCCGAGTCTGGTGGTCTTCTGCTTGTTTCCTGCTTCTAAATTACTAGGATCTGCTTGAGCTTACACTTTCGATCTCCCTAGTGAATCAAACGAAAAGCGTACCCCTTCGCTTTAATTAGTGTGGCCCAGTGCTTTGCTCGTCCATGTGGCATTGGAAACAACTACAATAACATCGGAAATAATGTATGCATAAGAAAATAATAAATATTCTGCTTTTATTTGAGTCGATATTAGTTAGGTTATTTAAAGTGTTAAACGAAATATTTGTAATAATTAGAAGATTAATTTATTGTTATTAATTAATCATATAAAATATTACCGTTAGCTTGATTTTTTTAAAAGAGATACAATCAAATATTTCTGCTCGAGGACCGTATGGTTTATAGCTGATTCCGAAGTATTAAAGTAATTGAACTTGAAGTGAACTTCAAACACACGGATTGAGGCACCGAAAGCTTAGGCTTTTATTAATATCTCAGTATATGGATTTCTTTACTTGATTTGTTTCGAAGTTATGTGATTCATTTGTTTGCCACATTTCAGATAATAAAATCGACATGTACAGTTATAACTAGTTTTCAAAGGCCTACAACTATCTGTACCAACAGAGTGATTTGAACTCATGGACTCACTAAATGTAATCTAGCTGTACGATACTTTACTGGATTCGCAAGGCCAGATCCTTTCAATTTTAACCTAAAAAAATGGTCATTCCGAATAGCTGATTAAGAACGATTAAAGTAATTGAACTTGAAGTGAACTTCAAACACTCGGATTGAGGTACCGAAAGTTTGGGCTTTTATTGATATTCCAGTATAAGGATTTCTTTACTTGATTTGTTTCAAAGTTATGTGATTCATTTATTTGCTACATGACAGATAATAAAACAGACATGTATATCTATAACTAGTTTTCAAAGGCCTACAACTATCTATACCAACAGAGTGATTTGAACTCATGGACTCACTAAATGTAACCTACCTGTACGATACTTTACTAGATTCGCAATGGACAGATCCTTTCAATTTGAAAAGAAAAATGATCATATCCACCATCCACAAGAATATCCAGAGTCCGACACTAGCTTTGCATTTTAAATGTATCAATAGCTTTTCAAAATATATTCCAAATCTTGAAGAATGTCACTTCTCCAACAATTCCTCTTACTCAAATTTAAAAATATTTAGCCTACACAAACTTCAATACCTTCTTTGCAAACGAAAATATATGCTTTGAATATCTGGAACTCAATGAATATTTTCTGGTATGGACAAACAGTTTTCTTCCTAAACAAAAGCGCAAGGAAAGTAAAAACATTTTTTTCGTGGTGGTCAGATATTTATTTATAAATATTTATATGCGAAAATTGCTTGTAGATATTGTAGAAAACAGTCCTTCTACTGATACTCATCCACAAGTGTTTAAGGAAATTCAAATAGAGCATAGACCATTTTTTCATTTCTTATCAAAACTTGGGAAAGTGTTTTGGCGGAAATGGGTTATTTTATGTAAAAACAAGAAAAAGAAATCTACGCAAAGCGTGAATAATCATTGTGTGTATAGCATATTAGAATTTCCCCACTGAGTTTACCTTTCTCGTTTAAGAGAGGTTTTAGTCTTTCATGGCAGTGTGCCAGACGCAATTTTTCTTAAGGAATGGCATAGTTTTATTCAAATGCGCATCAAGGATTTCAACAGAGATTGCTTCAAATGAGAATTAAAGTTATAAATTATTTTAAATTATAAACTTTTAGTTTTGGTGATTACTTTTAAATATATGCTCATGATTCTTAAAACCCGCAATAAAATTGTGCTTGGAATAAAATAATGTAATTTATTGACTTTTCGACAATTCTTAAGTAATATTTATAAATCCTTAAAGAATTAATATTTAGAGAATATCTAATTTTTTAGTTGTATCTTTAGTAAGCAGCCAGTAAGAGTTACAGTTGGTTAAAAGGTAACGGCTTGACTAAAGAAGATAAAGAATTTTCCCCGCCAACTTGGCGATAATGGTTTAAGTATGATCGCCTAACATTTTCTCCTGATCTCACCGTGTCCAAAAACTCTGTATCTAGATTATAATTGTATGATATTTGCATCCAAGTCTCCTTGTGTAACTCTTTTCTTATTTATTAAAAGTTCGCAATGCTTCAAAGAATTAGATATAACAAACCATTAATGATTCACTTTGGCTGATTTTTAATAATTTGGAGCTGTTGTGTTTGTAAACTGTTAAGGAATTAATTGCCGATAAACATAAATGTCCAGTTTTCAAGTCGTTTTCTTTAATTAAATAAGAGAATAAAATTCTATTACGATGGTGCATTAATCAAAGTCGCTAGAAAAAGCAAGAAATACAATGTTTGAATGGATTACCTTTGTGTTTTAGTAAATACCGCCAATATTTTCGCCAAATTTGCCAAGGGGAATACAGTTCTTAAGTAGTCCACATCTTCTCATAGTAAATGGGATTGGGACAATTTTGAAGCTTAATTTTTCTTAATGTTTATAATTGTGATTGAAATTCAATGAGTAAATTATATATCAACACAAAATTACTGTTCTTTTAACATATCTTTACTTAATCTCAAAAGATGATTTTATATTCAACTTCCATTTACAAATACTCATTTCTAGTGATATGATGCGATTAGAGATATCATAAGCAGATATTACACCTAAACTAACATATTGTGCAGATTACGAAGAAACGAAATGACTTTCTTATTTTCACCATCATGCACAGTAATAAAACTAACACCCATTTTCTAACAAAGAACTTTTGTTCTGTCACGACGTTGTAAATGCTCTGTTGTTTATAGTAACAATTGACTAGAATATAACAATTGGAGAGCAATGGTAAATATAAAGGTACATATATATTTCAGATAAGCTGTATTGTTAGTGAGGCTAAAATATCATATAGGAATAAATTATTACTTTAATACTAAAAAAGTAGGAATACTTCTATAAAATATATAGAAATTAAATAATATTCTTAATAAAACATTCACAGTGCTGGATCAGATAGCAAATTATAAAAGTTGTAAAATTACAAATTCAAAAATTTCCTTTTATTTCTAAACTTTATATACATATTGACACGAAGTATATAAAACAGTTATCAACACTAACTGATATACTATCCGATCCCGAAATAGACCATTACTTTTCATTCGAAACTGATTCCAAATTGCTAAAATAGTCAACATAAAGTAATATTCAAACAGATGGGAAAGGTATGGAGAGCTCAAGTATCAAAAGATAAAAGTTAGATGAAACACTTAAAAAATTGTTAATATATTTAGAGAATTCGTAGTTTTGTAATGCATTATCTTCTCGGTTTGACTAAATAACTGGGTTTCCCCGCCAACTTGGCAATAAGGGTTTAAGAATGGTCGCCTAACATTTTCTCCTGATATCACCATGTCCAAAAAATCTGTATATATATTATATATATATATATATATATATATATATATATATATATATATATATATATATATATATATATATATATATATATATATATATTATATATATATATATATATATATATATATATATATATATATATATATATATATATATATATATATATTAATATATATTATTATTTATATGATATTTACATCCAACCCTCTTGTGTAACTCTTTTCTTATATATTAAAAGTACTCAATGCTTAAAAGAATTAGATATAACAAACCATTAATGGTTCACTTTGATTGATTTTTAATAATTTGGAGCTGTTGTGTCTGTAAACTATTAAGGAATTATATATGTCCAGTTTTGAAGTCGTTTTCTTTAATTAAATAAAAGAATACAATTATATTACGGTGGTCCACTGTGGATTAATCAAAGTCGCCTGAAAAAGCAATAAATACAATGTTTGGATGGATTGCCTTTGTGTTTTAGTAAATACCGCCAATATGTTCTCCAAATTTGCCAAGAGGAACCCAGTTCTTAAATAGTTTCCAACTTCTCATAGTAAATGTGATTGGAACAATTTTGAAGCTTAATTTTGCTTAATGTTTATAATTGTGATTGAAATTTAATATGTAAATTATATACCAACATAAAATTAATGTGTTTTTAACAAATTTTTCCTTAATCTCAAAAGATGATTTTATATTCAACTTCCATTTATATATACTAATTTCTAGTGATATGATGCGATTAGAGATATCATGAGCAGATATTACATCTAAACTAACATTTTGTGCAGATTAAGAAGAAACAAAATAGCTTTCTCATTTTCCCCATCATGTACAGTAATAAAACTAACACCCATTTTCTAACAAAGAACTTTTGTTCTTTCACGACGTTGTAAATGCTCTGTTGTTATAGTAACAATTGACTAGAATATAACAATTGGAGAACAATGGTAAATATAAAGGTACATATATATTTCAGATAAGCTGTATTGTTAGTGAGGCAAAAATATGATATAGGAATAATTTATTAGGTTAATTCTGAAAAATTAGGAATACTTCTAAAAAATATATAGAAATTAAATGATATTCTTAATAAAAAATTCAAAGTGCTGGATCAGATAGCAAATTATAAAAGTTGTAAAATTACAAATTCAAAAATTTTCTTTTATTTCTACACTTTTAGACATATTGACACGATGTATATAAAATAATTATCAATACTAAGCAATATACTGCCCGATCCCGAAATAGACCACTACTTGTCATTCGAAACTGATTCCGAACTGCTAAAACAGTCAACGTTAAGTAATATTCAAACAGATGGAAAAGGTATGGAAAGCTCAAGTAGCAAAGGATAAAAGTTAAAGAGGAAACATTTAAAAATTATTAATATATTTAGAGAATTCGTAGTTTTGTAATGCATTATCTTCTCGGTTTGACTAAAAAACTGGTTTTCCCCGCCAACAAGGGTTTAAGAATGGTCGCCTAACATTTTCTCCTGATATCACCATGTCCAAAAAATCTGTATATATATTATAATTTATATGATATTTGCACCGAACGCTCTTGTATAACTGTTTTCTTATATATTAAAATACGCAATGCTTAAAAGAATTAGATATAACAAACTATTAATGGTTCACTTTGGCTTATTTTTAATAATTTGGAGCTGTTGTGTTTGTAAACAGTTAAGGAATTAATTGCCGATAAACTGAAATTTGAAGTTTTCAAATCGTTTCCTTTAATTAAATAAGAGAGTATAATTCTATAACGATGGTGAACTGTGCATTAATCAGTCGCCAGAAAAAGCAAGAAATACAATGTTTGGATCTATTACCTTTGTGTTTTAATAAATAACGCCAATATTTTCGCCAAATTTGCCAAGGTGATCCAAATTCTTACGTAGTCCCTATATTCTCATAGTAAATGTGATTGGGACAATTTTGAACCTTATTTTTTCTTAATGCTTATAATTGTAATTGAAATTAAATTAGTAAATTATATACCAACACAAAATTTCTGCGCTTTTAACATTCGTTTCCTTTATGTTAATAAGAAGATTTTATATTTGAATTCCATTTACAAATACTCATTTCTAATGATATGATACGATTAGAGATATCATGAGCAGATATTACACCTAAACTAACATTTTATGCCAAACCAATATTTTATTCCCTAAAAACGAAATGGCTTATCATTTTCACTATCTTACACAGTAATAAAACTAACACCCATTTTCTAACAAAGAACTTTCGTTCTGTCATGACGTTGTAAATGCTCTGTTGTTATAGTAACAATTGACTAGAATATAACAATTGGAGAGCAATAATAAATATAAAGGTACATATATACTTCAGATAAGCTGTATTGTTAGTGAGGCAAATATATGATATAGGAATAATTTATTAGGTTAATTCAGAAACATTAAGAGTACTTCTCTAAATTATATAGAATTTAAATAATATCTTAATAAAACATTCAGAGTGCTGGATCAGATACCTGTTATAAGCACTGGAAAGTTACAAATTCAAAAATTACAAAACTTAATCTTTTTTATTTCTACACTTTTAGACATATTGATAAGTATATAAAATATTTATCAATAGTATCTGTTATACACACACACACACACACACACACACACACACATGTATATATATATATATATATATTATATATATATATATATTATATATATATATATGACTGTATATATCTATAACTATGTATTTAGTCTCATAATAATACGCTACATTTTAAAATTGGCACTTAAAATTTAGCATCACATATCTTTAAATATTTCATTTATAAAACATTTGAGTAACTATAAAAATTACTCCATAGCCAATTTATTGTAAAGGAGTGAATATGTACTAAACAAACACCTACAAGGGTTTGGAGCGCTACGGTTTCCTTTAATGAAACTCGAGGACTGCGACACTAATGAGACCGGTAGCTACTCCTTTAAAGCCAATTTCGAACGTCTACGAACATTCATACTACAGTAGAACCTCGGTATAACAACCCCCTGTGGGACCAACATCATATGGTCTTTGTATTGAATTCAAAAAATAATAAAAACAATGGAGCAAAAAAAAAATGATGCAACAGTACATACCTAGAGAACAGTTTTATTTATCTGCATTTCCATTACTGAAATTTTGAAAAAAAAAATGAGCAATGCCTGTTTCAAGTTCATTTGGGAATTTTTCATTATCACTGATTTCTTATCCGTTAGATTCTGAAGGGAATCTTCAGATAAAATTGTCCTTCAAAATATTGACGCAAGGCATTGATTGCATTGAAGGCTTCTTTTTCCTTTACTTTCTTAAAAGCTTGGACGATTTCTTCTCCGTCGTCGGAATCGAAAATTTCTTCATTTCTGGTAATACGGGTAATAAAATCGTCCTCATTCAAATTTTCTTGCAAGAATGTAATTGAAGATCCGGAAATTTTGACACTGAGGAGCTCGGCCATTTCATTACTGTCTGGAGTGACATCTACAGGAACGTCGTACAACGGTCGGAATTCAACTGACTGATTTCCCAACTATTTCTGAAATTCTTCTTTCGTACACGTTTCTTGAAGTTTGTTTCACAGTACAATAATTTTGAAATAGCCCACTTGCTCTTGAGCTCTTTGGACTAAAATTGGTGGTCGCCTTAACGAAAAATAATACGCTTGGAGTCGTTGTAATGATTCAAAATTAACATTATTCCTATGGTAAAATAATTGGGAGTTTTTAAGATGGTCATTATATCGGAGATGTCGTTGTATCGTGGGGTCGTTAAAAAGAGGTTCTACTGTATTATTCTTGTAATAAAATTCAAGCGAAATTTTTTGATAAATATTATATCTATGTAGTTCGTAAGAATAAATAATATCAAATAATAATTTAAAAACTACTAAAATTATTAATACTAATTTTAAATTTTACAAACAAAAATTAAGTTCTTGTTAGATAGAAGATTTATATGATATACTGATAAAAAAAAAACATTCCAGAATTGTAGAGCATTCTATAAAACAGATTTAGAAACAGTTTAGATGAATCGTAAACACTAACAAATCATATCAAGTGATATGAAATCGTATGAAATCACATTTCTCTTTTAATAGGATTATAGGGTATTTCCTCATCACTTTTCCCTGTTTGTTCTAGATCATTTTGTCATGGCACAATTGAACTGACTATGTCGTCATCTATCGAGTAATCCGATGCTATTATACCATTGACAGTATTCTCGATTTTCTCGGGTAATTTTATTCCTGATAAACAATTTTTCTGTTAGCATGCCCAATATTCTACTAAACAATTTTCTTCTTCATTTTTATTTCTCGAATGGGAAAAGCCTATTTTTTTCTCAAAACAGGATTTTATCATTGAATGCAACCAATTCTTAATTAGTTAAAATAACTTGTTATACAAAGTCGATAGGGTTATAAGAATTCTCACATCAATCTCTGTTTATCATTTTCCAATGAGCGCTTGAATAACTTTCTTATGAGATGCATTAAATAACACAATTTCAAATTTTTATAACTATCTACTTCCAAATTTTCGTAACTGCTTCTAATGTAATATATTTCCGGAGGTAGAGGAGATATATTAAAATTTGTATGCGATATTTTTATAGATACATCTCGAGCAGTTATCTACAAAAAAAAGAAGTTTTCGATTTTGGTGTGTCCTTCCCTAACACCTACTGAAAATGTTCTTTTTTGAAATATTTATTTTTGTCTGGAATTTTAACATACCAAGAATTTTATTTTCTAATAAATTTAAATTATTATAACTATCTACTTCCAAATTTTCGTAACTGCTTCTAATGTAATATATTTCCGGAGGTAGAGGAGATATATTAAAATTTGTATGTGATATTTTTATAGATACATCTCGAGCAGTTATCTACAAAGAAAGCAGTTTTCGATTTTGGTGTTCATTCCCTAACAGATATTGAAAACATACTTTTCTGAAATATTTATTTTTGTCTGGAATTTTCAATTACCAAGAATTTCCTTTTCTAATAAATTTAAATTATTATAACTATCTACTTCCAAATTTTCGTAACTGCTTCTAATGTAATATATTTCCGGAGGTAGAGGAGATATATTAAAATTTGTATGTGATATTTTTATAGATACATCTCGAGCAGTTATCTACAAAGAAAGCAGTTTTCGATTTTGGTGTTCATTCCCTAACAGATATTGAAAACATACTTTTCTGAAATATTTATTTTTGTCTGGAATTTTCAATTACCAAGAATTTCCTTTTCTAATAAATTTAAATTATTATAACTATCTACTTCCAAATTTTCGTAACTGCTTCTAATGTAATATATTTCCGGAGGTAGAGGAGATATATTAAAATTTGTATGTGATATTTTTATAGATACATCTCGAGCAGTTATCTACAAAGAAAGCAGTTTTCGATTTTGGTGTTCATTCCCTAACAGATATTGAAAACATACTTTTCTGAAATATTTATTTTTGTCTGGAATTTTCAATTACCAAGAATTTCCTTTTCTAATAAATTTAAATTATTATAACTATCTACTTCCAAATTTTCGTAACTGCTTCTAATGTAATATATTTCCGGAGGTAGAGGAGATATATTAAAATTAGTATGTGATATTTTTTATAGATACATCTCGAGCAGTTATCTACAAAAAAAGCAGTTTTCGATTTTGGTGTGTCCTTCCCTAACACCTACTGAAAATGTTCTTTTTTTGAAATATTTATTTTTGTCTGGAATTTTCAATTACCAAGAATTTCCTTTTCTAATAAATTTAAATTATTATAACTATCTACTTCCAAATTTTCGTAACTGCTTCTAATGTAATATATTTCCGGAGGTAGAGGAGATATATTAAAATTTGTATGTGATATTTTTATAGATACATCTCGAGCAGTTATCTACAAAGAAAGCAGTTTTCGATTTTGGTGTTCATTCCCTAACACCTACTGAAAATGTTCTTTTTGAAATATTTATTTTTGTCTGGAATTTTAACATACCAAGAATTTTATTTTCTAATAAATTTAAATTATTATAACTATCTACTTCCAAATTTTCGTAACTGCTTCTAATGTAATATATTTCCGGAGGTAGAGGAGATATATTAAAATTTGTATGTGCTATTTTTATAGATACATCTCGAGCAGTTATCTACAAAAAAAGCAGTTTTCGATTTTGGTGTGTCCTTCCCTAACACCTACTGAAAATGTTTTTTTTTTTTTTGAAATATTTATTTTTGTCTGGAATTTTAACATACCAAGAATTTTATTTTCTAATAAATTTAAATTATTATAACTATCTACTTCCATATTTTCGTAACTGCTTCTAATGTAATATATTTCCGGAGGTAGAGGAGATATATTAAAATTTGTATGCGATATTTTTATAGATACATCTCGAGCAGTTATCTACAAAAAAAAGAAGTTTTCGATTTTGGTGTGTCCTTCCCTAACACCTACTGAAAATGTTCTTTTTTGAAATATTTATTTTTGTCTGGAATTTTAACATACCAAGAATTTTATTTTCTAATAAATTTAAATTATTATAACTATCTACTTCCAAATTTTCGTAACTGCTTCTAATGTAATATATTTCCGGAGGTAGAGGAGATATATTAAAATTAGTATGTGATATTTTTTATAGATACATCTCGAGCAGTTATCTACAAAAAAAGCAGTTTTCGATTTTGGTGTGTCCTTCCCTAACACCTACTGAAAATGTTTTTTTTTTTTTTATTTTTTTTGAAATATTTATTTTTGTCTGGAATTTTAACATACCAAGAATTTTATTTTCTAATAAATTTAAATTATTATAACTATCTACTTCCAAATTTTCGTAACTGCTTCTAATGTAATATATTTCCGGAGGTAGAGGAGATATATTAAAATTAGTATGTGATATTTTTTATAGATACATCTCGAGCAGTTATCTACAAAAAAAGCAGTTTTCGATTTTGGTGTGTCCTTCCCTAACACCTACTGAAAATGTTTTTTTTTTTTTTTTTTTTTGAAATATTTATTTTTTGTCTGGAATTTTTAACATACCAAGAATTTTATTTTCTAATAAATTTAAATTATTATAACTATCTACTTCCAAATTTTCGTAAACTGCTTCTAATGTAATATATTTCCGGAGGTAGAGGAGATATATTAAAATTTGTATGTGATATTTTTATAGATACATCTCGAGCAGTTATCTACAAAAAAAAGCAGTTTTCGATTTTGGTGTGTCCTTCCCTAACACCTACTGAAAATGTTCTTTTTTGAAATATTTATTTTTGTCTGGAATTTTAACATACCAAGAATTTTATTTTCTAATAAATTTAAATTATTATAACTATCTACTTCCAAATTTTCGTAACTGCTTCTAATGTAATATATTTCCGGAGGTAGATGAGATATATTAAAATTAGTATGTGATATTTTTATAGATACATCTCGAGCAGTTATCTACAAAAAAAGCGAGTTTTCGATTTGGTGTGTCCTTCCCTAACACCTACTGAAAATGTTCTTTTTTGAAATATTTATTTTTGTCTGGAATTTTAACATACCAAGAATTTTATTTTCTAATAAATTTAAATTATTATAACAAATAACTTGTTTTCTTTAATATATAGTTTAAATAACTGTAATTTAAATGAATAATTATAATGTAAAAACATAACTATAATTTAAATATAAATTTAACATTAATTTAAATTTAAATTAATATTAAATTTAAATTAAAATATTTAAATTTAAATTTAATATTAATTTAAAATTAATATTAAATTTAAATTAAAATATTTAAATTTAAATTTAATATTAATTTAAAATTAATATTAAATTTAAATTAAAACATTAAAAAAAATATTAAATTGAAATTGAAATTGCTGTTAAATTTAAATTTAAATTACTGTTAAATTAAAATTAAAATTAAAATTAAATTTAAATTTAAATTAACATTAAATTTAAATTTAAAGGGATAAACATATATATATATATATATATATATATATATATATATATATTAATATTAATTAAACAATTAAACAATTTAATATTAATATTAATTTAAAATTAAATTAATACTAAATTTAAATTTAAATTTATATTAAATTTTAATTTAATATTAATTTACATTTAAATTAAATTAAATTTAAATTAATATTAAATTTAAATTTAAATTAACATTAAATTTTAATATTAATATTAATTTAATTTTAAATTTAATCTGAATCTAAATTTAAATTTAATATTGATTAAAGTTTAAATTTAATATTGATTTATATTAAAATATTAGTAGTAATTCTGCATTTTCTGAAGTTTTCATGATGGTAAGTGCCAAAATGTTTATCCCATATTTGCCTTGTTAATACTTCTTAAAATTATAAAAATTAAAAAATTTTATGTTATGAAATTTCTTGAAAATATTCGTTTCTCTCTAGATTTAATATGTTATCAGATTATACCCTTTTAAGTCTTATACAATATTATACTTAAGATCATCCATTTGACTCCAAGATAGCATTTGTACATTTGCCGAATATTCTGGCCATCGATCAAATGTACATTGAAATTTGTATGCTGTTCGGAGTTTCTTTTAGTCATTTTTTCCTAATTCGGTATATGAATACTTCCCCTTTTCTGCAAAATAAATTTTTTTGATTTCATGTCATTTCTTCATAACATGAATAAGTAATTGGGAAAATATTCCAGTTAAGGATTTTTTTAAAAATAATTTATTTTTTTGCCAAATTGTTAAATTTTGAAAAAATATTTTAATTGGTTAATTTTGTGTTTTGACAGTATACAATGAATTGAACAGCATGAAAAACCTTTATTTTTAATTAATAAATAGATATTAATATTTAAAAGAAATTGATATTTAAATGTTTTTTTACAATCACCCATTCAGTTATTTAGTTCAAAATTAATCTTAAACTAATATATCATTACTTTCATTCATTTGAGAACTAGTCCATCTACTTAATCAAAATATCACGTCTACAGAAGCTTGATTGATGGATCGACCTCAAAATATCTTATAATATTTGATTTCATAGGCCCCTCTCCCCTCTTCGTTGGATAAATCGAACGGCACTATCAAGACTACAGGGATTTGTTGAGGAAATATTAGAAATTGGCTTAGACCAGATGATACCAGTTTGGTTCCATTTTTACCGGATAAAAGTAGGTAGGAGATAATAGATAAAAGCCTCTTCGTTATAGATCCTATCGAAATTGTTTTACAGTTGAAGATAAATGTGAGAATACATGTGTGATACCACCTTAACACGGGTTTATATTAAACTCGACAATACTTTATTAATCTGTTTATTTAAAATATTGAAAAACCTTCTTATAAATATACAGTAATTCTAGCATTACAACTGTAAGATAAATTATGTGTTATAAAATCAGGTTTTTAAGGGCATTACGTGAGACTGCTAATTTTATGATGCAAAATTGCTTCCTGAGTTTTTCAGTAAAAAATATTTTTTTAATAATACAAATACTTCTTAAAAAAATAAAAGCGTCACATGTTAATAAATGTTAAGTTAGGAAGAGTTGCCGTTTTTAAAAATCATCAAATTCACTCAAGAGCCAAAACATTATGATCACCCCTACATTTTCCAATGAACTCGCCTGAATGACGTGGAAGGCACGTGATCAGGTGGAAGTGATATTCACCTGCTGCTGGAGATTCATTCTTTCATTTATCATTCTTTTATTTACTTCTGTGTGTGATGTGAAAAGCTGCGGATCTAAGCGATTTTGATAGAGGGCAGATTGTAATGGCTCGAAGGATCGAAACAAGTATTTCCGAAACTGCACGACTCGTGGGTTGTTCGCGATCTACAGTTGTTAGTACTTATGCAAAGTGGATGAATAACGGTGAAACCAGCAGTAAATGGAATTATCCAGTAGGACAACGCCCCGTGTCACAAGGCTAAAATTGTTTTGGAGTGGTTAGAGGAACATGATGCCGAATTCCAGTTAATGTCCTGGCCGCCTAACTCACCGGATCTCATTCCTATAGAACACATTTGGGATGTCATGCGATGGCAGCTCCGAGTTCAAAGACCACCAATTCGCAATATCTTGGATTTGCATAACCGTTGCTTAAATATCTGGTACAATCTGTCTCCGGTCATCTACCAAGGTTGAAGCTGTGTTGCTCGCTAAAGGCGGACCAACTCATTATTGACAGGTGGTCATAATGTTTTGGCTGTTGAGTGTATGTTTTATTAACTAACATTATAAATATGAATTTTGAATTTTCGAAACAAAAATTACAATCTGATCAACTGAATTTTAAAACCATTTATACTACATCGTTTCACCTCCTAATAATACATGTGAGTGGCTTTCGTTAAAAAATAAAACAAACATGTATTTAAAAGAAAAAATCTGAATAAAACTCTTAAGTTTTAAAAACCTAAATCATGAAAGTTAAAATTTAGAAACAGCACTTTATGCGAAAAAATTCTTTCATATACAAATTCTCGATTTTAAACCACTTATATATGTAACCATAACTACCCTAGAAGATTCTTTTCAAGGAAAATAATTTATAGATTAAATTTTAAAAAGTTAAAACTTATACAAACTTTATTCGATATGAATGTTTAATCTTTTTTCCTTGCCAATCTTCACATACATTAAAAATGTCTTCTACATTTACATTTCAACCGTTGCAAGCTTTCTCCGACTAGAAAAGTTGAATACTATTTGCATAGAGAGTTTTTATACCTTTGTAAATTAAAAAAGTTTTGATAAATCTGAATATAATTTTTTTTATAAAATTGATTAGAAGCACATTAATCTCCCTTTGAAGTAAATGAATTTAGAAATAATTTTCATGCTGCAGACTTTTATTTCTGGACTTTTTTTGAAGATGAGGGAACTGCATTTTCTTCTTTAATTAGTTTTTATTAGGAGAAATCTAATCGGAAAAGTTAATTGCAAAGAAAGGTTGAATTTTGCTGGGTGTAATTAGATGGTAAAATTTCTTTTGCATTAATGTTAATTCATTAAATGTTTATTTTGAGATGTTAGGTCTGCAGCAGTTTGCCGTGAAATTATTTGAGTAATTGAACGAAAATTGAAGAAAACGACTAATTCTAGAGTATAAATTATTTTTGTCTTTTAAATCAGATATTAAATCTAATTGCAAAATAATATTATATGCTACATTTACCCTACAAAAAGTTTAATAAAAAACAGTGATGCAAATAATGTATAACTCCAAAAAGAAAATGTTTAGGACGTCTGCGAAAATATTTTTTCTTTCTATGAAGTATTGATACAGTTCAGTTCATCTTACAAACATATAGTTTGAAAAGTTAATTACATTTTAGCAATCTAAAAATTTTAATAATTAGATTAACAATTTCAGAATGTTATGTTTTAAACTGTGGAAATAGAGCTAATTGCAACATAATATTATATTTTCTATCTAAAGAGTGTATTATTTAAATACTGTAGTGCAAATAAACTATAACTTAATAACGCATAATCTAAGAAGAGTACGAAAATATTTTTTACGAAAATTTCATATGGAGTAGTATATTATACAGAAATATGTCTTGAAAATTTATATCAATATTATCCTTCCGTATATTTTAAATTTATTTCGATAGGGAAAGCTTGAAAATGAATAAGTTCCTGCTGAACATTTATCTGCTAACAGTAAACGTGTGCAGAGTATTCGAAGAGTGCCTTCAATGAGCTTGCATAAAAATTATATTTTATCTGTAGGAAAACTTTATTTTAGTGTAAAATTTATATGGCCGTTACCAATAACTCACTAGAGCAAACACGCGCAATCCCTTTATACTGCACATTAGATGAGATATAATATTATAAGTTTCAAATTACAAAAAGAAACGTATTGTAACACAAAATTGCACATAGAATCGTAGAAATATAGAAGCACGAAGACATTTCTAGAATATAAAATTTTCGTAATATGTGAATATATATATATATATATATATATATATATATATATATATATATATATATATATACATATATATATATATGTATATGTATATATATATATATATTATATATATATATATATATATATATATATATATATATATATATATACATATATATATATATACACACACATATATATATATACATATATATATATATATATATATATATATATATATATATATATATATATATATATATATATATATATATATATATATATATATATATATATATATATATATATATATATATATATTGCATTCGAAGAGGAATGTTTACAGTTGTTTATTTTATTGAATAAGAATTTCGTAATAAAAAGTTTAACATAATATAGAACTAATGAACTATGTTTAATCTTTAAACAATTTACCTCTGTATATGAACCAATGTTCGTACAAAGTAAAAACAAAACATTTTATTTCACCCAAATCTTTAAGTTTGTTTGAAGTATTTCTCTCTAAACGAAACTGCAAAAGAATATCTCTTGAACATATTTGTCTAGCGATTCCTGGAGATTTTGGATTTCTCCAGATTAATCCGAAATCAAAGACCTCTGACAGAGACTTTGTTACAGGGAGAAAATCAATGGAAGCAAAACTCCAAACCCAATTATCGATAAACCACGTCTTCTTATGAAAACCAATGGGACTGTATATTTTCCCAGATTGCTTGTCTTTCTTTGCGTCTCACGTGATCAGTCTACTAAACTGTATTTTTCCGTTGCATTCCTAAAGTATTTAAGGAATTGCCATATTTGTTTTTATTCCAATAAAATGGAAGTAGCTATTTTTCTATAATTTTTTGTTCTAATATTTTTACCAGAAATATTAAAAAAATTTCTTTTTAAAACATATTTCCTTTGCTTTTTTTATTCTACCTTTTTAATATATTATTAGTCTTATATTATCATATGAAACTATATACCTAATTATTTTACTTTGAAAATGTGATTTACTATAAGATACTTATTAGAAACGCTTTTATAAAAGTATCTACAATATTTCTGGAAGGGACTTTATTTCAAGTATATGCATCTGAGAAAAAAATCGATACTGAGTTAAATGGATTTAAAAGTCTTATATTATCATATGAAACTATATATCCAGTTATTATACTTTGAAAATGTGTTTTATTGTAAGATACTTATTAGTAGCACTTTTATAAAAGTATCTGGAAGGGACTTTATTTCAAGTATGCGCATCTGAGAAAAAAAAATCGTTACTGAGTTAAATGGATTTAAAAGTCTTATATTATCATATGAAACTATATATCCAGTTATTATACTTAGAAAATGTGTTTTACTGTAAGATACTTATTAGTAGCACTTTTATAAAAGTATCTAGAATATTTCCGGAAGGGACTTTATTTCAAGTATATGCATCTGAGAAAAAAAATTGTTACTGAGTTTAATGGATTTAAAAGTCTTATATTATCATATGAAACTATATATCCAGTTATTATACTTTGAAAATGTTTTTTATTGTAAGATACTTATTAGTAGCACTTTTATAAAAGTATCTAGAATATTTTGGGAAGGGACTTTATTTCAAGTATATGCATCTGAGAAAAAAATGAATACTGAGTTAAATGGATTTAAAAGTCTTATATTATCATATGAAACTATATACCTAATTATTTTACTTTGAAAATGTGTTTTACTGTAAGATACTTATTAGAAATACTTTTATAAAAGTATCTAGAATATTTCGGGAAGGGACTTTATTTCAAGTATATGGATCTGGGAAAACAATCGATACTGAGTTAAATAGATTTAAAAGTTTTATATTATCATAAGAAACTATATATCCAGTTATTATACTTTGAAAATGTGTTTTACTGTAAGATACTTATTAGTAGCACTTTTATAATAGTATCTAGAATATTTTGGGAAGGGACTTTATTTCAAGTATATGCATCTCAGAAAAAAATCGATACTGAATTAAATGGATTTAAATGTCTTATATTATCATATGAAACTATATATCCAGTTATTATACTTTGAAAATGTATTTTACTGTAAGATACTTATTAGTAGTACTTTTATAAAAGTAACTAGAATATTTCTGGAAGGGACTTTATTTCAAGTACATGCATCTGAGAAAAAAATCGATATTGAGTTAAATGGAATTTTAGAGAAAATAATTTTTTCATGAGTTTTGGTAAGTTATAATTTTAAAACTAAGTAAATAACTTACTTACATAAATAAACGGAATAAATTGTGAAGACCTTATTTATTGTATTGACATAAAATGTGATTATACTTTAAAAATTGGTTTTACTGTAAGATACTTATTAGTAGCACTTTTATAAAATTATCTAGAATATTTCTGGAAGGGACTTTGTTTCAAGTATATGCATATGAGAAAAAAATTGATACTGAGCTAAATAGATTTTTAGAGAAAATAATTTTTTCACACGTTTCGGTAAGTTACAATTTTTTCTAACTTCTTTACATAACTAGATTGAATAAGTTATGAAAAGGGTATGTATTGTAATGACCTAATATTTGATTTTTTTATTATCTGCTATTTTCATTTCCATACATCAATAATATGTTGAACAGTTGATCAAACTGTTTGATTTCCTTGATGCACTCACTAGTTGTAAAATTAATGTTACGTTAGCCTAGTGTTTGAGAAAGAAGAAATTAAAACTCATTAAAAAACATGAACAAATATGTCTTGATTAAATAATTTTATAAAATTAAATGCCTAAGGAATAAAACTGGAATACAACCTATCATTTGTAGATATCGATGACTCCCAGCAACAAAATTTCTTAAGAACTCATTTTAATTCATTTTAATTCTAATTCACGAAATTTTTTAGGAGAATATCAGAATAATTGCTATACGCCATATAGACGCAGGACTAATAGATCTTATTTAAATCAAAATTTAAACTAGTCCGAGATTCTTGCAAGAGCATTAAAAAGATATTGTAATGAAAGCAACGTGTCAGGGATCCAGAAAAAAAATAGTTACTTAGGTAAAAAAAAAACCTGAACCGAATGTAACTTATTGTTACACTAGTTTATTTTCCTGATCTTTAAATATCCTTTTTTTAGCAAACATTATTAAATTTTTCCATTTTAGAAACTAAGCTTGAATATGTTTATGTTTAATTTGCTTCAAGAAATATATGAAATCTTTGTTTTGGTCCTAACGGCTCTCATGTGTAATGTTTCATTGAGAAAATATATATTAAAATAGATTACTAAGCATAAGAACTCATAGTATATCCATTTCAAAGAGAAACGATGAATGGAATCTTTGATAAGATTCCAAATTTACCAAGGGAACTATTTTATGATAGGATTTCTGTTGGAAATTAGGAATGATTGCATGGTAGGCATTTATTCCGATTTGAGTTCTAGCTAGTTCAAATAATGGAATTCCAGAATATTAGAATGTTAAATATGCTGCCCATTTTATGGATTGGGTAACCTTGCCCAAGAAAATTTATGATAATGTGGATTGCTGAGCGGATTAATTGGTGAAAGTGATTTATATTGTAAGCCCGTGAAAATCCCATGTGTGTAATAGTTTCAAATTTATTGCATTAAAATGCTTCCTTTTTCTAGTTTGAAGTTCGTATTTTAAATGAAGCCAAATGAAAAAAAAACACTCTTAAAATTGAAAAGTGTCAGTGAAAAAAATGTAACATAACGATTAAAGAATAAATAAGGCAAATCTTTCATTCTAAAAAAATATTACCTAAAAAAACTACAGTTTTAATATAAAAAAGTATTAAAACTCAAAATAAATTACGTGAATAAATATATACCCGAGGCAATACTTAAGCATTAAAAGTGTTAAAAAAGAAATTTCTAAATATCAAAATGTATTCAAAAACAAAGAACGATAACATGACATAAAAAATTTCTAATCTCAAAATTAGGATTAGATAAATCAAGCATTAGCCTCCATTAATATAGTTTTCAACTTTTTATAATGTTTATAAATACTTAAAAATTTCAGGTAATGGCTCCCTCACAACTGATTAAAGATAAATCACTGAGATATTGCATATTGGCAAGATTTTGTATAATAATTGCATGCCTTTGGCAGCGAAACTCTGTATACAATTTGCGCCTTAATTATAGATACCCTAAGGTAAAAGAGTAATTTCAAATTTAACAGACTCGTAAGCTCTAACGAACTGTTTGAATGGGCATCTTTTTATGTTTTTTAACTGTAAAAAACATTTATTTATAATTGTTAATTTCTATATATTTTCTGTTTTTATATATTATATGTTTATGAACTTGAAGAAAAATCCATAGAAAGATTAAGGGATTTTTACCTGTATAATCCGTAAATGAAGGCCTTTTGTTCAGCTTCTAGAAAGAATAGGTAGTGTGTAATATTTTAAAAGTATTTTTTATTCCAAAAAATGTTTCATTTCCAGATTATAATAAATGAATATAGTGTATTTATTAATACTTAAAATATAATCTTATTGTGTGACCAATTTATATTCAATACGGATGATCTAACTGTGCACATAGTTTGCTGACTGTAGGCTACTTGATTCTATATAAAATCTCCCCACATATATACACACGATTGTTTTTGTTTATTAATATAATTAAAAATCTATTATATCAATCTTTGTACAATATAGATGGATGTTAAAGTTATAGCCAGTAGAGAAATAAGGCCATATCTGCCTGCCTACTTATAAATGAAAATGTATTGCGGGAGGAGATCACTGTACGAAATCAACACGAGTGGTCCAAATAAGTCTCAATAGTAGCCATCTAAAGCCAAAACTTTTTATATCCTCCGATGCATCCTCTGCAGTTATCAAGGAATTTCTTTCTTCCTTTGGGTCGAACTCTTGCCTCGCTTGGAATAAGGTATTTATTTCTACCCAGCCTGGCTTCGATCCCTCCCTTTGTGTGTGTATTTCATAGTAACTTAAATTCAATATCATAAAAACACTTGGAGACCTTGCATGGTACATACAACTGTTCCAAAATTCTAGCATAAGCAGTGATGTTGCACATTTCCCAATAACACGTCCGGATTCTTGATAAATGTCCCTCCTTAAGATTGAATATGCCTGTCAAACATGTTAAAATCAATCAGCCTGTCAACATCGATTTAAGAAGCACAAAGCTTCAGATATATCACAAAGTTAAGATTGAGGTAGTTGATAAAATTTAAACTTGCTCGTACTGACCCATGTAGTAGTAAAACACAGAAATTTCAAACTACATATATATATATATATATATATATATATATATATATTATATATATATATATTATATATATATATATATATATATATTATATATATATATATATATATATAATATATACATATATATATATATATATATATATATATATATAATATATATATATATATATATATATATATATATATATATAATATATTTATATATATATATATATATATATATATATATATATATATATGTATATATATATATATATATATATATATATATATATATATATATATATATATATATATATGTATATATATATATATATATATATATATATATATATATATATATATATATATATATATATATATATATATATATATATATATATATATATATATATATATATATATATATATATATATATATATATATATATATATATATATATATATATATATATATATATATATATATTATATATATATATATATATATATATATATATATATATATTTATATATATATATATGTATATATATATATATATATGTATATATATATGTATATATATATATATATATATGTATATATATATATATATATATATATATATATATATATATATATATATATATATACATATATATATATATACATATATATGTAGTTTGAAATTTCTGTGTTTTACTACTACAAGGGTCAGTACGAGCAAGTTTAAATTTTATCAACTACCTCAATAAAAAATTAAAATTGGAGCGTGTAATTTACTCAAGATTTCAACACAATTTTCAGCAACAAAAAGACATTTGTCATATAGTAAATCAGCCTTTAAGTCCATTTCACAGGAATCTGGCACCTGGTTACGTACTTTCTAAATGTTTAGGTTTGTGCCCCATAGTCCAACATTTTCAACAGTTCAACATTCCTCTTCGTGAAACAATTTGTGATCATTTAAATTTTGTGCCTCAACTTTCTAAAATCCACATCTAGAAACTTTAAATACTCATTTAATAATGATGAAACAGTAAATTGTTGTTTCTCTAGAACGTTTCTCTCACTTTTCTGCAGATCCTTCACTTCTTTCCATGTCGTGAACAACCATCTTTGAATGGTTTAATAAGCTTTCTTAGAATTCCTTCTCTCATTGCTTTCTTCATACATTTCAATGGTGATTCCAGATAATTCAGCCTTCTCTATATGCTGTACATCAAGGAAACGAATGGTGGAGTGTATTTTACAGTCAGCAGGATTTTCAATTGACTAATACATTTTAAATACTCATAAATATACTTAACACTCTGGAATTTATCAGGAATTATTATTTGTTCACTCAGGTTGGTATTGGACAAATATCAACCTGATGTCAACACCATTCATGTCAACACAATAATGTCGATGTTGACATTATTGATGAGCAATACAGTATTGTTAGCGTTACAGCTGTTAAACTTAAAAACAGTTCTAATTTAAAAAAGCACCTTGTACTAGTTATATTAATAATTTTATTAATGTTTATAATCTAGATTATTTATGATAAACAATTAGGGAAATTTGGACCTAAAAATTAAATTTCAAAGAGCAATTTTACGAATGTTTGTTCTTGTTTCGGTGTCCTAGATTATTTATGATAAAAAAATTGCTAAGCATTAACCCAAAACTTAAAATTCAAAACGCTTTGAAACAGGCTTGAGGGGTTGGAAAGAGGAAAAACTCGGGTTAATTAAAACAAGCAAATCATTTGCATCATGCATTTTATAATTTTTTTAAGATGGAAAATGTTATAAATGGTATTGTAAAAATTATAAATTATAAAGGAACAAAAATCAATTATGAAAGGTTTTGTTAATATATTGACTTCTTCAATATATCGGAATAAGCAACATTTTACACTTATGAATGCACTTGAATTTATAGTAATAATAGCTTGAATAGCTATAATAATAATAGCTTGATTTTATAAAAAAATATGCCTTACAACAAAATTTTTTCTGACAGTTATTTTAAAAATTAAAATCTCTTATTAATTTTAAGTGTGCGTAGAGGTAAATTACATCAGGCTCTTCAGTTACCTTTCCTTTTCTGTAAATTAATTCTCTTAGAAAAAGAATTAGAAAGTCTAAATTTTTAAGACGATGGTCATTAAAAATTAAATTTAAGAAACTTCACTATGCTCTGCATGCAGTTTAATTGACGAAGTAGCTCATTTTGAAATCCATGCACTGCCTTCTGCCAGCTTCTAATTGAAATGCTAATTTTGTTCAGATTGAATTCTTCGCGTTCGAAACCACCTCACGGCCAGAATAAATAGCGCCACCTAAGTTAATTTCGTGTATTTACGACAAATCGTGCTTTTCGTGGCTACGTGTAGCTGAGAATGTCAATTTGCATGTAACCCAGAAAATAACTGACTGTGTAATGGGATTCCAACTTCAGCTTTCGCTTTTAAAATATAAAGAAAACGTTCATAATCTCCTGATAAAATTTTAACAATTTATAGTTCTGTTAGTGTTACAGAAACATACGAAAGTAATATAAAAATATATTAAAATTATTATTATTATCATTATTATTTTAAATTATTATTATTATTATTATTATTATTATATTATTATTGTTGTTATTATTATTATTATTTTCAATTATTATTATTATTATTATTATTATTTTCAATTATTATTATTATTATTATTATTTTCAATTATTATTATTATTATTATTATTTTCAATTATTATTATTATTATTTTTATTATTATTATTATTATTATTATTATTTTAAATTATTATTATTATTATTATTATTATTATTATTATTATTATTATTATTTTAAATTATTATTATTATTATTATTATTATTATTATTTAAATTATTATTATTATTATTATTATTATTATTATTATTATTATTATTATTATTTTAAATTATTATTATTATTATTATTATTATTATTATTATTATTATTATTATTATTATTATTATTATTTCTAAATATATTTCTAAATATTTAGATAAAATATTTAAAAAGTTACAATTTTAAAATTTCTAAATATTTTAATGCTGCTGTTTCATGATATTTTATTTCATTTTTATATTATTGTACAAAATAAAGGAAGCATTGTTAAAAATTGTTTGTTAGATTTAACCGAAAATATGCATTTTAATCATGCATAAATCTTTTTTGACTGGTAAACAAGTTATATCTATGTGTACATACAATGAACTTTAATTTTGAAAGGTGATTTTTTGTCCATTTTACCTATATTGAACCCATTTTGACAATTTTTATTTGCGTAAATATGTATGCATATCGCATGGCTCTAAATCTATTAGCTTCAGAATGATGCAATTGTACATCGAGTTGTGCGCATCCCTTTTTCACTGTAATCCAGATTATATGTAGAGAAAAATTTCAATAGACGGATTGACACAAGTATTGCATGTTTCAATACAAAGACAACTGTATCAGACAAAAGTTAAAGACATTAAAAGAATAGTGTTGAAAATTTGTATTTATGAATGTCATAATATATCAGCTATGCACCTCAATTTTTGATTGCAATCCATACTTTATGTAAAGAAACATCTTAATATATATCCTTATATAATTAAAGCTTCAGCAGTACCTTAGCTCTACCATAATACAACCGAACAATATCGATGTAATCCCATGCTGTTAAAACAATGATTTTTATCAAGTATGCTGTTTGAGTCTATTTTTAAAAAAAGCAAAGAAAAAAAAATTAAGGAGAATAATTTTGAATTTTTGTTAATTTATTATTCTCTGCTACGAAGTAAAAAATATTGTGATAGCTAATATCTTAGTTCAGAGAGAAATATTTGTGTAACTAAAATGATAACGGACATTATTGTTACAATCATTGCGATATTGGAGAAGCTCCATCCATACAACATCATTGTCTTGAGAAACAAAACAACCTCTGTAAAGGACTGTGAAACTAATGATTCTTATGACTCATCATACATATGAAATAAAAATGTTATATTTTTTGCATGCAAGGAAGTCACACGGTGTTCGCATAAGATAGCATATTGGATGGGTGAAATGTGATCCCTATTTGTTTGAGTATAATTGAGAATGCCTATTTGTTGTAGAATTTTATAATATTTAACCACCTTAAATAGATGAATATAATACATTTTTCATATTCATTCCTGAAAATAGAGCTCTTAAAGAAAATGAATTTAGGGCAAAAAATTGCAGTAGATTATTTCTGGGCGTGGAGTGAAAAGCAGAAAATTACAAATAGGGTAATTGATGAAGTTAGAGGAATGAATTAATTTGTTTTTACAAAAGATTATTAAAACTCTTAAAATTCCAAGCTAATATTCACGATTTAATTATAGCTTCATAATATTCCAGAAAGAGTGGTACTTTTGTCATATTTTTTGTAAAGATATAAATGTTTAAAATCTATTGGAAACGCTACTTCTGATTAACCCCTTGACTGCTTTACACGTACATCGTACGGGCAGTGTTATCGTGCCTTTAATGATTGCCCGTACTCCGGGCAATCTGATTTCTTTGTAATGCTAACTGTTTAGCAGTAAGTTTTGTATTTTTAATGTCAGATTAGTCCAATATATGTCCACAAGATGTTAGTTTTCGAAATATATTTAGTTTGTTTTAAAAGCGTGGGATTTCTGATAGGTTTTGCATTAATCTACGAGATTTTAGAATTTTGGGCTTGAGGTTTTGGGATACTGACCAAAAGAGATTTTTTAGGAGTAATTCCGCCTACAGATAAAAACTAAGAACTGGAAACTAGTGCTATGGGTGTTCTCTGAAGAAAAATGACATATACAAAAGAATTAAATAAATACTAGGTATTTTTGTCCGGACTGTGACTTTGGACTATGAGTCTTACCATCTTTCAAGATTTATAGCACTAAATCTGATCTTTGAAAAGACAGGTTAAATAAACGTACTTGTAGTATTTGTATTCGAAAATAATTGTGTAGTAATTGTAATCGAAAATATTTTTAATTTTCATATGCAAAACTGTAAACATAACTTCCCTTTCTCATTTTGATTTGATTTGGAGCGCTACGGTCTACTTTTTGCAACACGAGGGCTAATTAGACCGGAACCTACTGCTTAAAGCCGATTCCGAATGGCTACGAACATCCATGCCATAGTGGGATTCGAACTCACGAACTCCGGTTCCGAAAGCCAGAACACTGATCATTCGGCCATCGTTCGGCGTTCCCTTTCTGAAGTACACGAGATAGAAAAATCAGCTTCCAGGGAAAACTGGAAGCTGAAATTTATTTCCTGTAAAACAGTTGTTATATATGTTTAAAATAATTAGAAATATTACTTTTAATAACATTTTCCAGTTTACAAATGTAACATAAACAAAAAAAAGCATTAAAAAATGTGACATTTTTGAGGTCGAATTCGTGATAAAAATTAAACTGTTAAGGGGTTAAACTTCCACAATAGAGAAGAGACTATTCTAAATCTCATAGCCTCAAAAATTCGTTACATAAAACAACGAAATTTCACTTACGGAGATACCCATCCATTTTATTCGAGACTGAAGACATATTTCATCAAGTTGTCTTAAATCAAAGGAATAGAATCTCTAGACTTTGTCTTTCGTAATAGGAAAGAATCGATGAAAGCAAGTCTCATAACCCAATTACTGATTACAGTAAACATAACTTCCCATTCTGGGGTACACGAGACAGAAAAATCAGCTTCCAGGAAAAACATTTCTTTTTATTTCCTGAAGAACAGTTGTTATATATGTTTAAAATAATTAGAAATATTACTTTTAATAACATTTTCCAGTTTACAAATGTAACATAAACAAAAAAAAGCATTAAAAAATGTGACATTTTTGATTCATGAAATAGCAATCAGTATGTATAATGCGTTATTTTCATGAGTTTCTCTGTTACAGTTCTCCCTACTAGTGCTACTAGAAAAGGTTTTAGAAACCTTTAATAAATAAAGCAAAATATGTTTTTGATCCCATATTGATTTCTATTTAATTTATATATATATATATATATATGTATGTATATATATATATATATATATATATATATATATATATATATATATATATGTATGTATATGTATATCTATATATATATAATATATACATATATATACATATATATATCGTATATATATATATATATACATATATATATATATACATATATAATATACATATATATATATATATATACATATATATATATATATACATATATATATATATACATATATAAATATATATACATATATATATATATATATATATATATATATATATATATATATATATATATATATATATATATATATATATATATATATATATATATATATATATTATATATATATATATATATATATATATATATATATATATATATATATATATATATATATATATATATATATATATATATATATATATATATATATATATATATATATGATTTTTCTTGGTCCTGATGGTTTGTTGTAAACAAATTCGAAGCATTTAAAAAATCGGTAACAGTACATAGTAATATAAGTTATTTAACCCACTATGTGATAGTATTTCTACGCGATACGTGGAGATTTTCCAATTACCAATAACTTTCATTTGGTGATAAGCTAATTTTAAATGAGATTTTGTGTCCAAGTGGCATTGTATTTCTACAATAGGATAGTAAATCTGATGATATAATGCTGTCCAGAGCTTCGTATCTAATGGAATAACATGCTATTTTAACTGATTTTACACCTCGACTGCTTGATTTTGAGTGTGATGTTAATTTAATGTAGGCCTAAAACTACATCCAAATAGCCGAGTAGTGTCTATGGACACAAATAACGAAAAATAACACAAGTATTTAGTGAGTTATAATTTAAAAACATGGTTTTGAATGCAACAAGTATAACATTAAGGAACGAAATCTTATATATACATTTAATACTAAATTGCACCGATTAAAACACATTTCTAGAACAACCAAAATTTTCCTGAAAAGAAAGACATGATAAATCTTTGTCAGTTTAACCAGCAACTTCAATCTAAATAATATTCACTGAGACCTATCGAAAATTTTACGATATTGATTTTCTAAAGCTGAAAATGACTTTTCAACTCGTCGTGACAAATAATTAAAGGATTCTTTTTTTATATCAAAAATTCTATACCCTGCCAAAAATTTAATATCCGTTCCAGTTGTCTTCATAGTAAATGTTTCACGATTTTAAATTTTCCTGCCAATAATTTTCGCCATTGAAAAAAGCGAAACACTTTTGGAGCAAAAGATTTTCAGTCATTGTACGAGAAATGAAGTATTGGTTTCCATGGTAACTGGTAACTGCTACTTTTCAAAAGGCATTGTTACAGAGGTGCTGAAGGAATGATAAAAATTACACGCTTCAAAAAGTGTCTCTTCTTTTTACATCCCCATTTCCCCTCCATAATTTAGATATATCAATCGGATTTAAATCTATAAAATTAATAAGCTGTAATGTAATTTACATATAATATTTTATTCAAGCATTTTTTATTTCTTATTGCTGGTATTTTCTCTTTATTTACATGTGGAAAAAATCAAGAGAAAAATAAATTATTAGATTTGTAAATTTAAAACTAACGAGAAGCATTTCTGTATGAGAACAGTTAATAAAATTATGTGTTTTTTTTCTTTAACAGATTTTATTTAATGAAGGTCAATGGTAATTTTTAATCATTACCCAACATTCCCAGCTAATTATTCCATTTATTCAATTCTTACTATTAGTTCACACTCTCTCTATATATATTTATATATTTTATTCAAATTTTAATAGTTAAAAAATTACTTTTCATTCATCCACTCAATTTCAAATACTTTATTAAAATTTGTATGGAATAACACTGGATGTTAATACAGTTTTTTCAACTATTAATTCATTAGTTAAATTTAATTAACTTTTGTTTATGTGCTTATTTTATTAGTATTTTATTAACTTTTCAAAGTTTTTTATTATTTTATTTTACTTAGAATTAAAGTTATACTCTATATTAAAAATTGTTTTAGTTTGTTTTAAACAACTGAATGCAAAAATTATATTAAGTTTAATAGGATGATATATCAAGAATTAGAATTTAGTGTAAACTTGGAAGTTATTTAAATTCCAGTAGATTTAAGACTTAAAGTAAATCAAGATAGAGTTTTTAAAAAGTAAATATATTTGGTTATTAAAAATTATTATAAATTATGAATCCTCTGTACCCATTCTATTCAGTAATTCCAGTAACTAAAAGAAAATTAAGATCTCTAAGAAAAGTTGGCATGACCTCTCATAAATTGACGTTGAGATTCATCAGTAATTGGGTTATGAGATTTACTTTCATCGATTCTTTGATATTACGTAAGACAAAGTCTAGAGATTCTATTCCTTTGATTTAAGACAGCTTGATCAAATATAACAATAAACATATAATATTTAATAATAAACAAAGTATATTTATAAAACCCCCAAGAAAATATTAGTGTTATGTTTTCATACAGTGAAATATCCTATCCCTCCGGTATATATATAACTAAATTTCCACTGTAAACGTTTTGATTCTAAACTTTTTTTTAAATAAAAGGAGCTTTTGAACATTTCCTAGAATTACCGTGTTTTCCTTCGCGTGGTATTGCGTATGACCCGAAATTTAGATTTTGCATCATCAGAACAAGCCTGGCATCCATATTTAATCCACACTAATCTCGAAAAAAATTTCTCTACTTATAAGATTACGAAGTAAACAGCCTATAGGCTGATTACTTCTCGCTATTAAATAAAATCAATATGGAATCAAAAACATGTTTTTCTTTATTTATTAAGGGTTTCTAAAACCTTTTCTAGTAGTATTAGTAGAGAGAACTGCAACAGAGAAACTCATGTAAATAACGCATTATACATACTGATTGATATTTCATGAAAGAATGATTTGATGTTGGAAAAGAAGCTTTCTCAAAGGGAATAATGCAATTACAGACATCTTTCCTGTGATACAAATAAAGTGATATAAAGAAACAGGAAGATAAAAGTAAGAAAATAGCACTTTAGTGTTATGATTTCACACAGAGAAATATCCTATACATCCTGTATATGTATAACTAAATTTCCACATTAACTTTTTAATTCTAAATTTTTTTTTAAATAAAGGGAGCTTTTAAACATTTCCTAGAATTAGCGTGTTTTCTTTCTCGTGGTATAGCGTGTGACAGAAAATTTAAATTTTGCATCATCAAAACAAGCCTGGAATCCATATTGAATACCAACTAATCTTGAAAAATAAATATCTCTGCTTTTAAGAGTAGGGAGTAAACCCCCTACAGGATGATTACTTCTTGCTATTAAATAGAAATAAATACGGAATCAATAACATTTTTTGCATTATTTATTAAGGGTTTCTAAAATCTTTTTTAGTAACTTTTGTATAGAGAACTGAAACAGAGAAACTCATGAAAATGACGTATTATACATACTGATTGATATTTCATGAAAGAATGACTTAATGTTAGAAAAGAAGCTTTGTCAAAGGAAATAATGTAATTACAGTCATCTTTCCTGTGATACGAATAAAGTGATATAAAGAAAGAGGAAGAAGAAAGCAAGAAAATAGCATTTTACTGTTTTGTTTTCATACAGAGAAATATCCTATCCATCTTGTATATGTATAACTAAATTTCCACAACAAATTTTTAATTCTTAAACTTTTTGAAATAAAAGGAGCTTTTAAACGTTTTCTAGAATTATAGTGTTTTCCTTCGCGTGGTATTACGTGTGACCCGAAATTTAGATTCTGCATCATCAAAACAAGCCTGGCATCCATATTTAATCCCAACTAATCTTAAAAATAAATTTCTCTGCTTTTAAGAGTAGGAAGTAAACCACCTACAGGATGATTACTTCTTGCTATTAAATAGAAATAAATATAGAATCAAAAACATATTTCGCTTTATTTATTAAGGGTTTCTAAAACCTTTTCTAGTAGTACTAGTAGAGAGAAATGCTGCAGAGAAACTCATGTAAATAACGCATTATACATACTGATTGATATTTCATGAAAGAATGACTTGATGCTAGAAAAGAAGCTTTCTAACAGGGAATAATGTAATTACAGATATCTTTCCTCGGATACGAATAAAGTGATATAAAGAAAGAGGAAGAAAAAAGCAAGAAAATAGCACTTTAGTGTTTTGTTTTCATATGGAGAAATATCCTATCCATCTAGTATATGTATAACTAAATTTCCATAATAAATTTTAAATTCTAAAATTTTTTTGAAATAAAAGGAGCTTTTAAACATTTCCTAGAATTACCATGTTTTCCTTCGCGTGGTATTGCGTGTGACCCGAAAATTTGATTTTGCATCATCAAAACAAGCCTGGTATCCATATTTAATCCCAACTAATCTAGAAAAATAAACTTCTCTGTTTATAAGGGTACGAAGTAAACCGTTTCTAGTAACATTAGTAGAGAGATCTGCTACAGAGAAAATCATGTAAATAATGCATTTTACATACTTATTGATATTTCATGAAAGAATGACTTGATGTTAGAAAAGAAGTTTTCTCAAAGGGAATAATGCAATTACAGACATCTTTCCTGTGATACGAATAAAGTGATATACAGAAAGAGGAAGAAAAAAACAAGAAAATAGCACTTTAGTGTTATGTTTTCATACAGAGAAGTATCCTCTAGTATAGGTATAACTAAATTTCCACAATAAATTTTTAATTCAAAAATTTTTGAAATAAAAGGAACTTTTAAACATTTTCTAGGATTACAGTGTTTTCCTTCTCGTGGTATTGCGTGTGACCCGAAATTTATATTTTTCATCATCAAAATAAGCCTGGCATCCATATTTAATCACAACTAATCTAGAAAAATAAATTTCTCTTCTTTTAAGAGTTCGAAGTAAACCATCTACAAGCTGATTACTTCTTGCTATTAAATAGAAATCAATATAGAATCAAAAACATATTTCGCTTTATTTATTAAGGGTTCCTAAAACCCTTTCTAGTAACATTATTAGAGAGAACTATAACAGAGAAACTCATGGAAATAACGTATTATACATACTGATTGCTATTTCACGAAAGAATGACTTGATGTTAGAAAAGAAGCTTTCTAAAAGAGAATAATGTAATTATAGACATCTTTTTTGCGATACGAATAAAGTGATATAAAGAAAGAGGAATACTGGTATACTATAACTTATTGGATGACAAAGTAATAACAAATAGAGTAAGATAAAAATTACGTTAACAGATTTTGAGATATATATAGTTATTAAATATACGAAAATACAAGTCGAACACTTAAGTATCATAGATAACTAAGAAAAAATAATTTATTTACAAAAGTTATGAAACTATTTTTTAACTTGATTTTTTTTACTATTCATTTTTACTAATAAGATTTTCCTAAAACAAAGTACATGTCTTATAAAAGTTTTTAGAAACATATTATTGACTTTTAAATGCAGTAAAAATATTTTTCTTATGCATTTTTATTAAACATTTAACTATGATATAAATCAATATGTTGTTAATATTCTACCATTTGTTGTTAATATTCTACCACTTTGATTTTCAAGATCGTAAAAACATATAACTTGGTTACAGAAACTGTGCAAGTTTTTAAAACTTGATGAGTATTTACTTTTTAGTTTTTATTCTATATATATATCTTTTAACAAGTAATGGGTTTGCAAAGACAAAATGTGAAGAATTTGCATTATTAGTAATGTAAAAGAAAGTACAAAATTTAAAATAGGAAGATGTGGTTAGAAAAAGGTTACTTTACTTGTATAATGATATAAATAATGATAAATTGATGGTACTTTCTAATGACTTAAAGCGTTAATTAAAAATTTAAAAAATATTAATAGATATAAAATGTTCAGCTATTCCTTTCAAATGACATTTCTGAATGCATTCCTAATATAAAATCATGTAAAATCGAGTTAGAATTTTTTTTATCAATTCTTTGAAATAATTTCTTAATTTATTTCTGTATATGATACAATTACCTTTTTTTGGCACAACTAAGTACGGGTGAGGTGAAGATAATATACTGATAGTTTCTATTCTAACAGTGCAAAGGTTCTACTAGCCCTTATATCCAATTCTACTATATTCATTTACGTCCATGTAACTTTCAGGATATCAAATGAATCGTGTGTACTGTTATTGTAGTTACAGTTGTATAAATATGATTTCAACTGGACAACACTGATCTAAACTTTAGATATGCTAAATCATTCAGTCCTATTAAATATAATTTCGGTATTATTCAACAGTACATTCATTTCGGAGCATTTCTGACTATGAGTTATATACACTCTTAATTTGTGATAACATATTTGTCACTTTTTATTCTTTTGAGCTATATTTATAATAAAATTATTATTGTTTCGTTTTTGGAGCTCTACGGTCTTCTTTTTGCAACACGAGGGCTAACAATTATTATTGTAAAATTAAATTTAGCTATATTTACTAAGCGTTTCAAAGTAAAAACTAGTGATTTCATATAAAAAGTAGTAGTTAATTTATAATTAAAAAAGATCGTATGAATGATTACACTGAACCTGAATTTATTTGTGCCCATTACACTATCTAATATCTTTAGTATAATATGAACACTTGTAATATAACTTTTAGGTAATAGTAGAAATACAAAAGCTACTTCCTTTTACTACAAAATCAAAAATTAATAAAGCATTTAAGAATTTCTCCAAATCGCATAATTATATTAATACAAGGTTGAGTTTCTTTTTTACTTCAAATAATTTTGTTTAATGTAAAAATGTAGCTATATAGATAAGAATGCTAATTAATAGGCCGAATTCAAGTGAAACGTATATGTCTAGCATCTCACCCTCCGTCCGCAAATTTGCGGAAACAAGCAGGTGTTGGGTTTGGTTTGGAACTCTAAGGTCTACTTTTTCAATATCGGGAAAATATTAATGTTGAGGTCTGTGTTTTGTGGATCCTTCTTCAATTTAATCTTATCAAAGAATCCTTAGCCCACATGGACAACATATAAACAATTTACCAGTATCCGGACAACAGGCTAGGTAATATAATTCATTTAAAAATAATGATCCTCTTTATATAGGATGGTTGTTAAAAATAATATTATGCTCCGACAATAAGACCAGAAGCATTAATGTGATTAAGACTTTTATTATTGCTTTCAAGGACTATGACCAAAAACTATCTTTAGGAGTATTCATTACAGACTAGGTAATATTAACTAGGACCATAAGTTTTCGCTCACGGTGAATTCTGGAAATTGTAGAGAACTTCGTACTTTTAAAATATATGCAATGTTGAAGTAAATTCAAAAGTTTAATGAGAGTATGGTACTGCAGCAACTACAACATACTCAAAATTTATCCATGTTACACAATATTTTTAATGCTTTATTTTAATAAAATTGGCAGTAACCATCAGTTGAGTAAAGAAATATAAGGCG
Source organism: Pardosa pseudoannulata (assembly GCA_032207245.1). Lineage (NCBI taxonomy): Eukaryota > Metazoa > Arthropoda > Arachnida > Araneae > Lycosidae > Pardosa > Pardosa pseudoannulata. The sequence goes on along the minus strand of CM063504.1, from coordinate 88,457,784 downwards.
AAATGTTTTAAAAGTAGTTGGTTGTTAAGAGTAAAAACTTGTGTTCTTACAATAAAGATATATATATATATATATATATATATATATATATATATATATGTATATATATATATATATATATATATATATATATATATATATATATTATTATTAGGAAATTTCATACAATCCTGGTGGACGACTTTTGGAGAATTTCATTAGTTTACAATATAGATTAACACTCCTTTTTAAACTCATAGAATGCTAACCTGTTATCATCATTCAATGGAAAAATTAAACAATATAAAAGGAACTAAATATTTATTTCCAGTATAGCTAGAATTGGAGCCGTGGTAGCTCATTCGACACAGGAAGCGTTCTGAAAGTTTGAGGTTTCGGGGCTGGAGCCGGTCTAAGATACGCCGTGTTCTCTAAAGAGACGTGAAATACGTTCGTGGTCACAAAGCCCTCCAAGTTCTCCAAAGATACATTTTGGGGTGGCAGGCCAAACCTGTGGATCTTCAGCTTGGTCCCTGCTTCTCAATTACGAGGACCCAGTGGGGGTAGTGTTACTCGATTCCGTGGAATACCTTTAACTGCACGTGCCCTCCGGGTAAAACTAAATGAGTAACAGGTTAGCAACCTTATTAAAGAGTTAGGATAATGTCTGTATCGTCTGCTGTATTTGAAAAAGTATATAGTTGGAATTTTAACTAATATTGTAATTATTTGACGTATACTTTCCTGAAATGGATTTTCTTTCTTCCTTTAATTTAGATTAGAATAGAAACAAAAACCTAACAAATTCTATAACAAAATATTACATCCCATTTTAGTAATATTATGCATTGCACTTTACCGGGCTATTCAATGTGATATTAAAATATCCTTAATCCAAGTGTAAAGTATCATTATTGGGTCAAGATGTTTATTATACTTACTATCATTATTTTTGATTTTGATGTTATAAATAGATGAGAGCACGAAAACTAATTAGTAAAACATATAACATTAATGTTAGAAATAAACTTATAGTTAAATATATGCTTGTCACAACATTAGATTGGGTTTAGTTGTAAGTATATATTTAATATCAAGAACTGTCATATTCATCGAGTGACAACTCTAAACTAAAATTTCAATTCATTGTTTACTGAAAACGTAGTATTCAGAATTGTATCTTATGGAATGCAAAAGAAAGGAACATTTGAAAGCTGACATTCAAACATTTGTCGTTCAGAATTGACTATATTCAAAGGTAAATTATGTGTCTTAATGATTTTCCATCAAGGTGTTCCAAAACTTAACTGAACCTCAATTAGTAGTTAATAAACAGGCAGTTATTTAAAATGAATTTCAAAGCATTGTGGTGTTAAAAAACTGTTCATGAAAAACATTTAAAAATTGTTCTAAAATGTAGCCACAAATATATACTGGGGACACCTATAACAGATTCAAAAAAAATGTTGCAATAATATTACTAAGTAAATTAATTTTACGACCAAAATAGCATTATAAAATCTCGCAAACTCTTTACAATCACCTTTGTTTAAAATAAAATAGCTTAAAAAACTTATATAGAGAAATATTTATATAGATTAAAAAACTTAAAGAATTTCGTATAGAAAAAACTTAATGCTAAAATAACCTATACAGAGAATAGAAAATAATCTGGTGAGTGTAGGAGAGCTTGCCTCCATTGAACTTTTACTGAAAATATAAAATATTCATAAGTATTTAGTATATATAACATAAACTATGTAACAATTTATAAAAAGTATCGTTGTGTTTAATTATAAGAATTCAAATATAAAGCTATTTTCAATCCTTATTTTTGCTTAGTAACCTTTCCTCAAATTTCATTCCTACATCAAAGAAATTGCTAGTGTTTCCTACTTTTATTTCTCCATGAATTGTCTCTGATTGAAAGCATGTAACACAGAAAAGCAAAAATAATTATCTAGCTTCCATTGTCTTTTTACTCGAATTACAGAAAGAGTTTGTGTAGTTGACGCTATTCAATCAGGAATACAGCTCGCTTTTCTACTGGTATATTCAAGCTTTTTAGTAATAATACCAAGTTCAACTAATAATAAGTTTGATTCATGTTTCTTTTAAGAGGAAAAATTAATAATTGTATGTCATTTTATGAGTAACATATATTCTTTAGTTTTGCTTTAAAATCTTGTTTCCGTGTATAAAATTATTTATGTGGAACCAAATGGGTGATGAAAAGTGATAAAACATGCCTAATGTTCATCATATATTCTGATTTTTTCTATAATTTCAGGTTATTATGCAGTCTTTGTGTATGATATATAGCAGAATATAATGAGCCAATTATATAATATTTATATTAATTTTGAATAAATTAGTATGAACATGTATAATACGTGTTTGGATTTTCAGTCAATCAACACTTTTACATATATTAATATGTTAGAGTACATATATATATATATATACATATATATTTATAGATAGATAGATAGATCGTATTTATTTTCAATGGAGGTAAGCTTTTCTACACTCACCAGATTATTTTCTATTCTCTGTATAGGTTATTTTAGCATATAGAAGTTTTTTCTTAAAGTTTTTTCTATACGAAATTTCTTAATATAAACTTTTCTCTATATAAGTTTTTTTAATCTATTTTATTTTAAACAAAGGTAATTTTAAGAAGTATATATATGTATATAAATGTATATAAATGTATATAAGTGTATATAAATGTATATATATGTATATATGTATATATGTATATATATATATATATATATATATATATATATATATATATATATATATATATATATATATATATATATATATATATATATATATATATATATATGTATATATATATGTATATATATACATGTATATATATATATGTATATATATATATATATATATATATATATATATATGTATATCTATATATATATATATATATATATATATATATATATATATATATATATATATATATATATATATATATATATATATATATATATATATATATATATATATATGTATATATATATATATATATTATATATATATGTATATATATATATATATGTATATATATATATGTATATATATATATATATATATATATATATATATTATATATATATATATATATATATATATATATATATATATATATATATATATATATATATATATATATATATATATAT
>CM063504.1:88437093-88449593 GCA_032207245.1 Pardosa pseudoannulata | reverse complement strand
ACCTAGAACCCAAATTTTAGACCTGCAGTGGGTAGTTTAGAATAAGATAGTTTATGTGTCATTAGTTTTAACTATTTGAGTGCTCTTTATCAGGAGTATTTACATTAATGGAAGTAAGTCATTGTGAATTAGTCTCACTTAGTCACTGCGAATACGTGACTAGCTGCGATTATTACCAGTTTTAAAGCTTAAGTAAGCATTAACTCTACTTCTTTTAATGGAGAATTAGTATTTTACTGTGATAAAAATTCAATTTTTTGAGTAAAAAAAATGGGTGGATTAAATTGATTTTAAATGCCAAAGAAATAAAATTGTATTATTCACATTGTTAAAATTATAAAACTATCAATCATGAAATACGTAAAATATCACCAGTCACTGTGTATACGTGACTAGGTGGGATTATCACAAGTTTTAAAGCTTAAGTAAGCACAAACTCTGCGTCTTTAAATGAATAATTAGTTTTTTATTATGATAAAAATTCAATTTTGTGAGCAACAAAATGTGTGGACGAAATTGATTTTAAATGCAAAAGATATAAAATTGTATTGTTCACTTAAAATTATAAAACTACCAATCATGATATATGTAAAATATCACCAGTCACTGTGAATACGTGACTAGGTGGGATTATCACAAGTTTTAAAGCTTAAGTAAGCATAAACTCTGCGTCTTTTAATGAATAATTAGTATTTTACTGTGATAAAAATTCAATTTTGTGAGTAAAAATGGGTGGACTAAATTGATTTTAAATACAAAAGAAATAAAATTCTATTATTCACTTAAAATTATAAAACTACCAATCATGAAATACGTAAAATATATAATAATGAACAATTTTCTTATTTATGAATTTCCATTCAAATTTTAAAGCTGTATAAAACTGTAAAATATTGTTAGATTACTGATAAGCCGGTTTTATGTTTAACACTATGTTTATATATATATATATATATATATATATATATATAAATATATATATATATATATATATATATATATAAAATGAAATTACATATTTATTTTTGTTTTATAGAATATTTGGTGCTAATTAAAATAGTTTAAAATTTGATTTAAAGATGAGCTGCACTGACTCTTAAAATTGTATGGTTTATAAAACATTTAATATAGAAATGTATAAATTTACCCAGAAAAATTTTCTCATTGTTTATTTCTGTTCAATCTCATTTCTACGTATATTCTAAGGGGAAGGAAACTTAAGATATTATTAAAACTTCCAAAATAACACTTATTGCGTTTAGTGTCAAAGCTTATTAGTATTTGACTCCGAGGAGATGTAAAACGAAGTTTTTCACTTTACGTCTCTCGCTTTCGTTTGGCATCTCTCAGCTAGTGTACATTATAGATTAAGCGATAACAGTGTTGAACGTACTGCACTGATATGTTCACTTGGCTCTTACGTCACTCAGGTAGGTCGATACTATTCAAAATAGCGGAGAACGCAGACTGTGCGATCGAATTTGCAGCATATGTCAGCACCTGGTTTCTCGACGTAGCACTGGACACTTCATATATCAGTCGTACCGGCTTGGGAAATTATTATAGCTTCAATTAACCGGAGTATTAATAGAGCTAATTGAAGTGTTGAAATGCATATGCGATAAATATGACAGAACATCATTTATTACGTAGTTAATGGAATAGTTAATAAATAAAATTTCTCTTGGAAAATCTATTGAAAGAAATTCCGATTTTTATCAAATTTCCACAGAATGAATTATGAATTGTAAGACATTAAACATAAAATATGAATTTTCGTATTGTAAAAAAAATAATAGTTTTCCAAATAAATAAGTTTTCATATATTAATCTTTAACTCAGTAAATTAGGACCTTTAGTTATCATTAATAACCAATTAACAAGTTATGATAGTTATATATATAAGAAGTTATATTTAAGATCATTTATTACGTAGTTAATGGAATAGTTAATAAAATTTCTTTTGGAAAATCTATTGAAAAAATTCCAATTTTTTTCAAATTTCCACAGAATGAATTATGAATTGTAAGACATTAAACATAAAATATGAATTTTCATTGTAAAAAAAATAATAGTTTTCCAAATAAATAAGTAAACTAATCTTTAACTCAGTAAATTAGGAACTTCAGTTATTATATAATGACCTATTAACATGTTATGATAGGTATATATAAGAAGTTATATTTAAGATCATTTATTACGTAGTTAAAGGAAAAATTAATAAATAAAATTTCTCTTGCAAAATCTATTGAAAGAAATTCCGATTTTTATCAAATTTCAACAGAATGTATTATGAATTGTAAGACACTAAACATAAAATATGAGCTTTCGTAGTAAAAAAATAATAGTTTTCCAAATAAATAAGTTTTTTATACTAATCTTTATTTCAGTAAATTAGGAACTTCAGTTATCATTTAGTAACCAATTAACAAGTTGTGATAATTATATATAAGAAGTTATATTTAAATTCATTTATTACGTAGTTAATGGGATAGTTAATATATTAAAATTTCATAAAAAATCTATTAAAAGAAATTCCGATTTTTATCAAATTTCTTCAGAATGTATTATGAATTTTAAGACATTAAACATAAAATATGAATTTTCATTCTAAAAAAAAATAATAGTTTTCGAAATAAATACATTTTTCTATACTAATCTTTAACTCAGTAAATTAGGAACTTCAGTTATCATTTAATGACCAATTAACGAGTTAAGATAGTTATATATAAGAAGTTATATTTAAGATAATTTATTGCGTAGTCAATGGAATAGTTGATATATAAAATTTCTCTTGGAAAATCTATTGAAAAAAATTTTGATTTTTATCAAATTTCCACAGAATTTTTTATGAATTTTAAGACATTAAACATTAAATATGAATTTTCATTATAAGAAAATAATAGTTTTTTAAATAAATAAGATTTCCTATACTAATCTTTAACTCAGTGAAGTTGAATTTCAGTTATCATTTAATGACCAATTAACAAGTTATGATAGTTATATATAAGAAGTTATATTTAAGATAATTTAATACGTAGTTAATGTTATAGTTAATAAATAAAATTTCTTTTGGAAAATCTATTGAAAGAAATTCCGATTTTTATCAAATTTCCACAAAATGTATTCTGAATTAAGACATTAAACATAAAATATGAATTTTCGTTGTAAAAAAATAATAGTTTTCCAAATAACTAAGTTTTCTTATACTAATCTTTAACTCAGAAAATTAGGAACTTCAGTTATCATTTAATGACCAATTAACAAGTCATGATAGATATATTTAAGATCATTTATTACGTAGTTAATCTAATAGTTAATAAATAATATTTCTCTTGGATTTGGTTTGGTTTGGTTTTGGAGCACTACGGTCTACTTTTTGCAACACGAGTCCTAATGATACTGGTACCTATTGCTTAAAGCCGATTCAGAACGGCTACGAACACCAATGCCATAGTGGGATTCAAACCCATGAACTCCGGTTCCGAAGTCCAGCGCCATAACTATTCGGTTATCTTCCGGCAAAAATTCTCTTGCAAAATCTATTGAAAGAAATTCCGATTTTTATCAAATGTCCACGGAATGTATTATGAATTGTAATACATTAAACATAAAATATGAATTTTCGTTGTAAAAAATGATAGTTTTCCAAATAAATAAGTTTTCCTATACTAATCTTTAACTCAGTAAATTAGGAACTTCAGTTATCATTTAATGACCAATTAACAAGTTATGATAGTTATATATAAGAAGTTATATTTAAGTTCATTTATTACGTAGTTAATGAGATAGTTAATATATTAAATTTTCATAAAAAATCTATTAAAAGAAACTCCGATTTTTATCAAATTTCCTAAGAATGTATTATGAATTGTAAGACATTAAACATAAAATATGAATTTTCATTACAAAAAAATAACAGTTTTTTAAATAAATTAGATTTTCTATACTAATCTTTAACTCAGTAAATTAGGAACTTCAGTTAACATTTAATGACCAATTAACAAGTTATGATAGTTATATATAAGAAGTTATATTTAAGATCATTTATTACGTAGTTAATGGAATAGTTAATAAATAAAATTTTTCTTGAAAAATCTATTGAAAGAAATTCCGATTTTTATCAAATTTGCACACAATGTATTATGAATTTTAAAACATTACACATAAAATATGAATTTTTATTGTAAAAAAATAATAGTTTTCCAAATAAATAAGTTTTCTTACACTAATCTTTAACTCAGTAAATTAGGATCTTGAGTTATCATTTAATGAACAATTAACAAGTTATGATTTTATATATAAGTTATATTTAAGTTCATTTATTACGTAGTTAATCGAATAGTTAATAAATAAAATTTCTCTTGGAAATTCTATTGTAGGAAATTCCAATTTTTATCAAATTTCCACAGAATGTATTATGAATTGTAAGACATTAAACATAAAATATGAATTTTCGTTGTAAAAAATAATAGTTTTCCAAATAAATAAGTTTTCATATACTAATATTTATTTCAGTAAATTAGGTACTTCAGTTATTATTTAATGACCAATTAATGAGTTATGATAATTATATATAAGAAGTTATATTTAAGATAATTTATTACGTAGTTAATAGAATAGTTAATAAATAAAATTTCTCTTGGATAATCTATCGAAAGAAATTCCGATTTTTATCATATTTCTGCAGAACATATTATGAATTATAAGACATTAAACATAAAATATGAGTTTGCATTGTAAAATACAATAATAGTTTCCAAATAAATAAGTTTTATTATACGAATCTTTTACTAGATAAATTAGGAACTTCAGTTATCTTTTAATAACCAAGTAACAAGTTATGATTGTTATAAATAAGAAAACTATTCATTTGAAATATAAAAAAATAAAGGAACTTTAAGGATATGAGAACAATAATGTCATCTAAAGAAATCGTGATTTGGGCAAATAAAACATATATATTATAGTGTAAAGTTTTTTTAAAATTTTATCTCCTTAAATTCAAATAATGTATTTACTTAATAAGTATACAACAAGAATGGTTTTAATTAAAGCAGAATATCTTGAAATTTCTTCATAAGAAAAGAGAAAATTCTATTCATTTGAGACTGGAAAAATACTATTCTAAAAGACAAATATAGAGTAAATTAATTTTAGTTGTTCCTAATCCTTTCATAGACAAAGGAATGCAATCAAAATGCTGAATAGAAATGGTATTTATACGGTTAGAACCAAGTTGTTCCATTAAAAGTTTCTTTAATTATAATTTTCATTTTTATGCTGAATATAGAAAAATACATATTGACATTACATTGCATATTGCATCTAAACCAATTTGTTTCATTTTTTGCTGATTCATATACTATAACCGAATTTGAGATATTAATATGATGTAAAGTAAATAAAAATTTTTCATTTGTACTATGTTCTTCTATTTGTATAATAAAAAATTATCTTCCGAAATAAAATGTTTATTACTCATTTGAAATACGAAAATTACTCCATCTACATGTTATCATAGAAATTCAATATCATAAACTGCTATATAAAATTGCGATCATAGGTATAAAGTAAACTTGGATTTACTAAAGCTATTTAAGATTAAAATGTTAAATATAGGGAAATAAAATGTATTTTTTTTGTACAGGACAGCATTTTAGCTAATTTGATATTAGTCTTTTTTACCCAATGGAATTACCATTTATTATTTTTTATATTCGTCAATAAATTAAGCAGTATTAAGATTAAAAATTCCAAATTATAGTTAGTTTATTATATTTTATAAATGCTACATTTAAAATATATTTAAGATTTACATGGTTTGTTAAAATTATAATACAAAATATACATATCAATAGACTTTTTTCAATATTGTGCAAGGAAGGCGAGTAGAAGTTTAAAGTAATGAGAACATGCAAATGACATTTATAAAATGTATCAATTGTTTTATTTTGTTTAACAAAAAAATCTTTTGAAGCCGATTATATTCTTTTTAACAGCATTATTTATTCATCAGCATAATTTATGCTTTATTGAAAATTATTTTCTTTTTAAGTTGTACAAATTAATTTTTTGTACAAATTGTGTAATATCATTCAGGTACTTTAGTTAAAAACTATTAACAGTACATATATTGGCACCTTACATATTTATTACATCTGTGTTTAGAGTGATCTAAGCTTTTTGCTAGACTTTGCTCATAAGATTGGGATCTACAACATGAAGTCGATTTTAAACGGCTACGAACATCTATCAATGGCTGTAGAGGGATTCGAACCCAGAAATTCCAATAGCACAATACCGGTCCTACCCATTCTATCATCTCTTAGACTATACCTATTTAATTGGATAGGTAATATATCCAAAATTATAAATTATGAACAAAAATAAAGCACATTTTATAATAAAACTTTAAAACATTATACATAGATATTGAATTAACAAACTACAAATATGCATCTTCTTTGGAGCTAAACATGAATAAAAATAAAATAAACAGAAACGCATCTACTGTGTACTTTGGTATAATAACTTGAATTATGCTTATAATTACAAGCGTATTGATAATTAAAATATTTCGGAATATTATTAATTATTCTTAAAGATTTCATTCCTAATTATTTTACGCAGAACACTTTCTTAGATGTTTACTAAGTTATGCAGTTCCAATACAAGAGAATTATCTAACACTGATCTTTTATACTCTCGTGAAACAAGAATTAAATATAGCGACAAATTGCAAGTTTATAAGACATTTTTATCACCTAAAATGCTTCTTCAGTTTTTAAATGTGATTAAACTACAAATTAAAAAACTATCAATGTAGAGATAAAAATCTATCCTTTTAGATGGCAGTATCATTTTAGGTTTTATTATAGAAAAACCTGAATAAATTGCCCTATTTCTAAATATAAATAACTTTAAAAGGTTCCGTCTGAGAAGGATTAAAACTCTTGGAAACAGTGATTACTTTAACCATTTAAATTGAAGGAATAATATTGTGTGGTTTATTTAAATATTTTTTTCATCTTTTGGCACAATTTTGCAACTGCTTCTAAACCAAACATGTAAACATTTATTATAACATTAAATTAGTAGCTGTGCCACCTGTGTCAGTTAAAATTTATGCAGGGTTCATAGTATAATCCTTATGATTTATTTTTTTAAACAGCTTGTCGTAAACACATACTTTCTATAATAAAAAAAATTCATATAAGCTAAGAGCTACTTTTATGTTATTATATATTTAAAAAAAAAATTGTGAAAATTACAAAATCTAAATTTTTGTACGTTTTTGTGTTATCTGTTAATATAGCTAGTAACAATGGAAACTCCTAAGAAACGTAACACTAAAGTTCCACTTCTTTGAGTCAAAAATCAACCAAGATTTTTAAATTTAATGTTTGAGAAAAATTAAAGATTTTTTTTCCTTTTCTGGAGGATCAGCTTAACCATTAACTACTATACTCCGAGTTTAAAATCACACTGCAAACCACTTTTTGTTCAAATGAAGAGAATTACCTGATTATATGCGGAGGAGTACCAATAGTAACGTAGATATACGCTACATTTTCCAGTAAAATAATCTCATTATCCTATCAGACATTTTTCGAATTATACAAAAGAGTTCTGCAGAATATACAAATTTTTACAAATACTTTCATAATGCCTCAACCCTAAACACTTTTATAGAATTTATGGTTTCACGTAATGTATATATAAAAGAGTGCATAATTCAATTCTGTGTTCATTTTTAAAATGAAAATATTTATAAAAAATGTCTATAGTTAAATTATAGCTAAATGTTTTTTTTTTCAATTTTATACATGAAACATTTTAAATGTATATAATATTGTAAGAATGAATAAAAATATAATTTCATAGGAAATTTTTTTGGAAATATAACAAAAATAAAATATACTAGAGGTCTAAGATTAACATTTATTTATCTTGAACTTGATAATGAAACTAAGTTTATAAAACGTTACCTTTAGAATTGGTAAATTTCTGTCATATTTTCTTTTAAAAGTATTTTACTTGAAACTACGGAAATCAGCAAATTTTAAATTAGAATTTCATTAACATTAGATGTACCAAACCAGTCAAAGTGACTGGTTTTGCAATTGCAGTTTAATGTATATTTAAATTGCTGGTAAATCTAGTGAACTTGTAAGAAGACTTCTAAAGCAATCGAAATTTATTTTACGTGTATTGTTGAATGTACTTTACAATGAAAATTATCATATCTAAATGTACTCCGTGCCATTATTTAAATACTTTTTATTTAAATTTTTAATTCTGAACATTGACCATTATATAATTTCATATTTTTAATCAGTAACTAATTCCACTTAGTGTAATTTATTTTTAAGAACTTTTACAATATAAAAACACTTTACTTACAATCAAATAAATTAAGCGTCTTTAGGAAGGAAAAGCAATAAAAGCCAAACAATATCAGTTTCTTACCTGAAAATAAAAAAAAATACTTTTAACATATAGTAAAAACAAATTTCTTATGTTAAGTAGCAATAAAAACACAATATATAAGAAAACAATACAATATAAATTCAGAAAGTTTTCCAGTTCTTTCGTTCTTTCAATTATATTATTGTACATATATTAGTAGAAGATATATTTACAGTTTATATGCAATGAGAGAAACAAAGTGCGTTTTACATTTCTAAACTGCAGGAACAATAAGACACAACATAAAAATTAATTTTAAAACATGTATAATTAGAAATTGTTATTTCAATTATTATTTTACTAATAAATTCTTTATTGCCTTATTGAACACAAAATGTAATCCCAGTCTAATAGTTTTTGTTTAATAAGCTTATTTTTTATATAATTGCTTAATAACTCCTGTTAAATTTTCACAATTATTTCCAAATTAAATTTTAATTTACTACTCTTAGTCCACATATTTCCAGGAAGTGTTTATTTTTCAATACACTTCTGTAGTAATCTTAGGGCAACAAGAAGTATGACGTATATATCAACTTTAATAGGTCTTCAAAAGTAAACTGAAATATCAGCGACAATCCGTGAGTATATTAATAGTTGAAAATAAAAGCGCTGACATTCGGTAACACGTGTTCTGTCTTAGATATTACATGAATTGTTGAGGCTGTTAACTATAATCGGCTTTGGCGCTTTGTTTTCAAAGTTAAGTTTCTAATGAGATTTAAGTCCGTTAGATCACGCATGGCGATATAACAGGAACTTCTTGGAATTTTTTGATAAATGAGCTTTCTGTTTTTAATCATACCTATATATATGATTATATGTAAGTGTATTTAGGGATATTCCGTCAGTTTTAAAGTTTTAACATTGAGAAGAACATGTCATATAAATAGATATATTCGGAAATTAATTCACAAATGGTTTAGTTGGGTTTGTAGTGCTACGCTCTACTTTTTGCAACACGAGGGCTAATGAAACCGGGACCTACAGCTTAAAGCCGATTCCGAATGGCTACGAACATCCATGCCACTGTGAGATTCGAACCAACGAACTCCGGTACCGAAGGCCAGCACCCTAACCAATCGGCCATTGTTCAATTCACAAATGAGTATACTAGTATATATATTCGTATATTTAAATTTCAGTTTAAGGTTGTCACAAAGTATAACGACTGAAAAGAATCAAAGCATTTTAAGAGCAAGCATTCGAAGACAATACTTCTTTGTTTAATTGCCTTGGATACTCTCAGAATGTTAAGAATATTTTTAAAATTTTTCTATATTTGTAACATAACATTTTCTGCTCGAAAATTTTTAAATATAAAGCAGTTTACCAATTCTCCAATCAAAATATTCAAACGAATAATATTCAAGGGCAAAAACAGATTACCAATTGAATTGTGAGTTCTCAGAATATTTGAATGTTAACACTTTGACAGTTTCATTTTTTTCCAGAATTCGGTTAAAAAATGTCACATTTTTTATTGCATTTTTTGTTAATTTTAAATTTTTAAGTAAAGATATGTTATTAAAATTAACATTTCTAGTATTTTTAAGCACTTATTACAACTTTTTTTCTTTCTATAAAAACATCATAGAACTGAAGTTTACCTTTAGTCTCATCGATATCCAAGTTAATTTTTGGAATTCCAGTGAAAGCAAATCTAGGAGACGGATCCGAAGAATTATCATAATTATTTTTTAGAAATTGTATTGTTTGACTGATTCTATCTGTACTACTATCAGAGTCCCTACTATCCAGGTCGTCTAGTAAACTTTCGCTACTACCATTTACAGATAATTCAGTTTCTGATTCCGAGTCACAGTTCGAATCACAAGAAATTAGCTCCATACGCTCTGAATTATCCATTATTTAAAAGTAAAAATATATTATTCAACTCTTACATCAATAAAATTATCAGGCGGTTAGTAAAATAAAACCAGAAAGCTATACACTGAAAAATAACAATTCGTCTTTTGATACAAAACATGCGAAAAAACCCAAGCTTTTGAACCGATCAGAGTAGAGAATACAATAAATTGCAAACTATCATTTACTGGACATCTATACGAATAATTTGTTACTAAAATTGAAAAAAATACGGCCGAAACAGTGCAAGCGAAATAGAAATCAGATTACCCGTACGCTGTACGGGAAAATCAGTAAAGACCCGAAAGGTGTGCCCGTACGGCGTACAAGCAAAAAAGGGAAGGGGTTAACTACATGTTTACCTGTGTAATACACTATTCTGCAGAACAGGAATTATTTGGTTTAACCTTTGATGCTGTCATGGATATTCATAGGAAACTAGAATTGGCTTTAAGCAGTAGGTCTTGGTGTCGGTAACTCTCTTGTACCGAAAAATAGACCGTAATGCTTGAAAATGAACCAAATATGAGTTCTATTGAGTTGATCAAGATATCAAACTCAAAGGACACAAAATCGACATCCATTTATGTAAATAAAGTAAAACTCAAAATAACTGTCGATTAAGGTTTTGGTTTTGGTTTGGTTTGGTTTGGAGCGCTACGGTCTACTGTTTTGCACACGAGGGCTAATTGTCGATTAAGGAAGTTGGTTAAGCAATTTATTACTTTGTAATTACAAAAGTTTAATATTGATACCTATTCAGCTTGATTAAATGTGTAAATAACGTTATAAAAATAACTTTATTTACATTTAATGTTTCTCAGTGTTTAGGCAAAGATCTGAAGGTTTCATGGTATCGTGGCTTACAGTTTTAGAAAGAGCACCTCACTGAGAAACATAAATTAATAAAACTTAATAGAACATTTTAATTAGAGAAAACTCTTTACTGACTGCAACCGACTGCTCAAAAGAGTGTAAAAATGTGATCGACAGAAATTCTTAGTCATTAATCAGTTTAAGAAATTTCAAAGTTACAAACTCAAAGTTGCTAGAAAAATTTTCTGAGTAGATTTAAAGATAGATTAAAACTAAATAGAGATCGATAAGTGTTTCATTTGAAAAAGTATTTATAAATATGTTTGGGTGATCAAATGATGTTTTTAGATGGAGGCTGTATTTTATCGACTAATGACTGGTATATATGACTTTTTAAAATTGGTATAATTTAAGGGATTTCTTAAATATTTATGCAGAGATAAAGGTATAATGTAACCAGTCATTAGTGTTTTTCTGATAACATTTAATTTTATTTGTAAAGAATATTTGCTTTTTATAATTTTGAAAAAATGATTGTTCTTATCAAAATTCTGTCGTGCACACACACACACAATATATATATATATATATATATATATATATATATATATATACATATATATACATATATATATATATATATATATATATATATATATATATATATATATATAAATATATGTAGTGTGCGTGTGTGTAATAAGATGAACTTCAAGATGCGTAGTTGCAGTCATGGCCGAAAAAATGACACCTTTTTAGATAAAAAACATTTATTAAAAAATCGTTGGAGGACGGGTCCCCACTTAATTATAGGTACAGGATATACTGAGGGGTCAGCTAACATGAAGTCAGAAGTAAAAGGCCCTTAACATCTGGGTCAACATCTGAGTCAAAATCTGTGGGAAAGTCTCTAGGGAAATCTGCCTCCGATATTGTGAATCTCCTTATTGTTTGGAAATTTCTTAAATTGTCTTCTAGGGTAATGTAGAATTACAACTGGTCAGACTCCTTCTCTGAGGGCGTAAACTGTAGCCCCAGTGGTCAATTTCGGTTAGGGGTTAAAAAGAGTAAACAAAGGAACGCGGGAACTTTTTGCCCTTGACTTATGTTTTGAAAATACCTGAAAATTTTTCCGAGGTGTCTTAAGGGTATTATACAAAATGCCTACATTAGTTTCAGAATCTACCTTATTTTTCCTTACACACACACACACACACACACACACACTATATATATATATATATATATAATATATATATATATATATATATATATATATATATATATGTATATATATATATATATATGTATGTATATATATATATGTATATATATATATATAT
>CM063504.1:88367093-88434593 GCA_032207245.1 Pardosa pseudoannulata | reverse complement strand
TAATGTTGATTAAGATAAAAAAAATAATATTATTGAAAAAAAGGACAATTAAGGCAATTTTTATTATTATTATATCAAACAGTATAGGCGAGATTAACTGTAAATTTTGAACAAAATTTTAAGCATGTCATGATCTCTACTTTCCAATTTTTGTGTATCAGGTTAAGTGATCTGGGACTTGTAAATCGATTTCGTATGGATCACGTACATCTATTTCAGTAATAAGAATCAAATCTATGAACACATGATTAAAATTTCCCCTTTTTTCTGCTTTAACATCTTGAGGCAAAGAACAATATCATTTTGCTTAGTGAATGGTTCGATTCTCATTCTAATCAATTGTGAAAGTTTCGTAGAGTTTTGCTAGATTTTATTATATTTAAACCGTACTTAAAATCTCCAAAAAGCAGTTCCTTACCCTAAACGGGAGCTAATGTAAAATCCATCTCAGTTGTGCTATGGTACAAGTATTCATTAACCTTAATAATAGAAACACAGGTAGTGCAACCTTATACTCACGAAAATCCTTGTAAGAATCTCTAAATAATTTATATATACTAAGATAAATATTATTTGATCAGAATTTCATTTCATGGTTAGCAAAATTGTCAAAGATATTTTTAAGAAAATAAAGTTTTTAATGTTGATTAAGAATAAAAATATTAACGTTATTGGAAAAAGGACAATTAGGATAATTCTTCTTATTATTATATTAAACAGTATAGGTGAAATCAATTATATTTTTCGAGCAAAATTTTAAGCCTGCTACGATCGCTACATTTCAATTTTTTATATCTCAGTTTAAGTGAACTGAGACTTGTAAATCCGATTTTGTATGGATCAAGCACATCTATTCCAGTAATAAGAATCAAACCTATGAACCCATGATTAAAATTCCCCCTTTTCCTGCTTTAGCATCTTGAGGCAAAGAACAATACCATTTTGCTGGGTGAATAGTTCGATTCCCATTCTAATCAATTATGAAAGCTTCGTAGAGTTTTGCCAGATTTTATTATATTTAAACAGTACTTAAGACCTGCAAAAAGCAATTCTTTACCCTAAATGGGAAATAATATTAAATCCATCTCAATTGTTCTTTCGTACAAGTATTCATTAAAATTTGTAATAGAAACACATATAGTGCAACCATATACTAACAAAAATCCTTGTAAAAATCTCTAAATATTTTATATATACTAAGATAAATTTTATTTGATCAAAATTATAATTTCATGTTTAGCAAAAATTAAATGTCATAGATATTTTTGAGAAAATAAATTTTTTAATGCTGATTGAGAATAAAAAAATTAATGTTATTGAAAAAAGGGCAATTAGGACAATTATTATTATTATTATTATATTAAACAGTATAAATGAGATTAACTGTACATTTCGAACACAATTTTTAGCATTCCAAGATCGCTACTTTTTAACTTTTGTGTATCAGGTTAAGTGAACTGGGCATTGTAAATCGGATATCATATGTATTAAGTACATCTATTCCACTCATAAGAATCAAACCTATGAACCCATGCTTCAGAAATATCCCTTTTCCTACTTTAACATCTCGAGACAAAGAACAATATCATTTTGCTTGGTGAATGGTTCGATTCTCATTCTAATCAATTGTGAAAGCTTCGTAGAGTTTTGTCAGATATTATTATATTTAAACCGTACTTAAAATCTCCAATAAGTAGTTCCTTTCCCTAAACGGGAGCTAATGTAAAATCCATCTCATTTGTGTTATGGTACTAGTATTCATTAACCTTAAAAATATAAACACATGTAGTGCAATAATATACTAACAAAAATACTTGTAAGAATCGCTAAATATTTAATATATACTAAGATAAATATTATTTGGTCAAAATTTTATTTTCATGGTCGGCAAAAATTTAATGTCAAAGATATTTTTGAGAAAATAAAGTTTTTAATGTTAATTAAGAATAAAAAAAATGTTATTTGAAAAAAGACAATTAATTCAATTATTATTATTATTATTATTATTATTATATTAAAAAGTATAGATCAGATTAACTGTACATTTCGAACATAATTTTAAGCATCCCATGATCTCTACTTTTCAATTTTTATATATTAGGTTAAGTAAAGTAGGACTTGTAAATCCGATTTCGTATGGATCAAGCAATCTATTCCAGTAATAATAATCAAATCTATGAACTCATGCTTCAAAAATATCCCTTTTCCTGCTTTAACATCTTGAGGCAAATAACAATATCATTTTGCTTGGTGAATGGTTCAATTCTCGTCCTAATGAATTGTGAAAGCTTTTTAGAGTTTTGCCAGATTTTATTATATTTAAACCATACTTAAAACCTCTAAAAAGCAGTTCCTTTACCTAAACAGGGGCTAATGTAAAATCCATCTCAGTTGAGCTATGATACAAGTATTCATTAACCTTAACAATAGAAACACAGGTAGCGCAACCTTATTCTAATAAAAATCCTTGTAAGTATCTTTAAATATTTTATATATACTAAGATAAATATTATTTGATCAAAATTATATTTTAATGGTTAGCAAAATTTGAATGTCAAAGATATTTTTGTGAAAATAAATTTTTAATGTAAATTAAGAATAAAAAATTAATGTTTTTGAGAAAAGGACAATTAGGACATTTTTTATTATTATTTTATTAAACAGTGTAGGTGAGAATAACTGTACATTTCAAACACAATTTTAAGCATGGTATGGTCTCTACTTTTCAATTTTTATATCTCAGATTAAGTGAACTGAGACTTGTAAATCCGATTTCATATGGATCAAGCATATCTATTCCAGTAATAAGAATCAAACCTGTGAACCCATGCTTCAAAAATACCTCTTTTCCTGATTTAACATCTTGAGGAAAAGAACAATATCATTTTGCTTAGTGAATGGTTCGATTCTCATTCTAATCAGTTGTGAAAGCTTCGTAGATTTTTTCCGGATTTTATTATAGTACTTAAAACCTCCAAAGAGCAGTTCCTTACCCTAAACGGGGGCTAATGTAAAATCATCTCAGTTGTGCTAAGGTAAAAGTATTCATTAACCTTAATAATAGAAATACAAGTAGTGCAATAATAAACTAACAAAAATACTTGTAAGAATCTCTAAATAATTTATATATACTAAGATAAATATTATTTGATCAAAATTTTATTTTCATGGTCGGCAAAAATTTAATTTCAAAGATATTTTTGAGAAAATAAAATTTTTAATGTTAATTAAGAATAAAAAAATTAATGTTATTAAAAAAAGGACAATTAGGACAATTTTTATTATTATTATATTAAGCAGTATAGGTGAGATTAACTGTACATTTCGAACAAATTTTAAGCATGCTATGATCGATACTTTTTAATTTTTATATATCAGGTTAATTGAACTGGGACTTGTAAATCCGATTTCGCATTATCAAGCTCATCTTTTCCAGTAATAAAAATCAAACCTATGAGCCCATGCTTTAAAAATACACCTTTTTCTGCTTTAATATCTTGAGTCAAAGAAACACAATCCGATGAATTTCTTTTTTATGAAAATGTTGACTTTCCGTTAGAGAAAATTTTATGTATAACTCCAGTATAGTATCTTAATTTGAAATTCCAATTTATTCAGCACAACATTAATTTCTAAACATTTTAAACTTTATGTAACCTATATTTAAAAATCATATCTGAAAATCATAAATTAACTTTGTAAATAACACATGGGAAAGTGATAAAATTATTTTGAAAATTACATCTATTGTTTATTCAAAATTTTTATTACAAGAAACTGTTATCACAAAACATTATCCAACTTTTACTGTTAATATTTTGTAATATAAATAAGGAAAGTATTACAAATAAAAGTTTAAAAAAACGCTTTTTTCTTCAGGTTAAAATTATATTTTAATCCCTTAAAATTTTTCTTATAAATGACAATACAGATTGTCAATTAAGGTTTTCTTTTAATCTTCCTTGCCAGTTAAGAAGTTAAGTTAGTAAAATGTTTGCTAAGGTACTTCACCTCGAGAGCTCACATAAACCGTGCACAACATGGTCTACAAACAAATGTGAAGAACTCCCCAAACAACCTAAACTCCGCATCGTAAGAATCTAAATTAGCAATAAAAGAAAGAAGAATCTTCTTCCCGAGGATAAAATAGGAAAAATTCACTTCGCTTTTGCAGTCAGTAACATTTTATCGTTACGTAAATTCGGGAGAAAGAGCACTTTCTTTTAAGGCAATTGCTTACTTTCTCGATACCATTTGATATTTTTATATAATTAGAAATAGCTTCATTAGCATGTAACAAAAGAAACTACATAATGGACAATTACTTCTACAAGAATACCAGAAATTATAAAATATCGGAAAGAATCGGAAAGAATAATTAAACAGAAGAATATTAAAGATGTGGTAAACAATAGAAAAATTTTATTTTAATGAATAATGAATTAAATATTTTTGTGTATAATACGATAAAATACGGAATAGGATAGAGCAGGGAGATCTTCAATAATATATGAGATAAAGCTTTCAGCTGTAATTACTAATGCATACAGTAGATGCATTATTTAGAGCAGTGGCAATCAACTGGGCGCTATATTCCAACAGTGAACTTTAAAATATGTAAGGGGCCTGTAAGGAATGTGGATCCCAAGACCAGTGTTTCACATGTACAGTGAAACCAGCTTACGAAGTTTTCCAAGGGCTTAACTCTTTTAAACTTCTTAAGCGGCAAAAACTTCTTAAATTTGAAATCAGACAATAAGCATTATTTATTCATATGTGTGTGTGCTTGGATATATATATATATATATATATATATATATATATATTATATATATAATATATGTATGTATATATTTATCTCTCTCTCTATAAATATATATGTGTCTATATATATATATATATATGTATATATATATATATATATATATATATATATATATATGTCTATATATGTCTATATATATATATATATATATACATATATATATATATATATATAAATATATATATATATAATATACATATATATATGTTTATATATATGTATGTATATATATATTATATATATATATATATATATATATATATATATATATATATGTGTGTGTGTGTGTGTGTGTGTGTGTGTGTATAAATATAAATATATATGCAGCAAAACCCTCTTCAGAAGTTTTCTAAGGGAATGGGAAAAGAAAACTTCTTAAACGAAATTAATTTTTTCGAAAACAAAATAATTACATAGATAATGAGGAGAGATGTTTTATCTTTATAAAATAATATATAAATAATAGGTTTGGTTTTTCTCTAAAAATTACATTTTTTGTATACTAAATCAGCTAATAAAGGCGAACAACATAATTACCTTAGACTATCTTTAATTCAGCTAAAAAATATTGCTTTAAACACAACTGGAATGGATTTTACAGAAAAAAATCTGTTATAGTTTTTTGTTTTTGTTTTTTATCGGTGATTTGTAATTGATAACATGTCAGCTGTCGTAAGCTTTTAAAAACGTCTTCATTCACATTTTAAATAAAAATGACAACAATCGTTTTCAGCAGTAAACATTGACCTTTACAAACAGAGAGAGAGGAGAAAAAAAAAGTAAAAAAGGCAGCTATGAACGAGTTCTGTAATTAAACTTGGAAATGAAAGAAAACATTTTAAGCTGGAAACAGTTTGGAACGAAATTTTATAAAAGGGTTATTTAAAAACTGTATGAATAGGAGAAATATGGGTACCAAAAACATAAACTTCTTAAGCGGGAACTTCTTAAACGGGTTTTACTGTATATGCCTTTCTTGTTTTCGACAAAATCGTCCCCATTGACCCCTTCCAGTCGGCGTTCCTTGAATTTGGAGATGGCCGGCTAACGGGGGCTGTGTTTTTGCAGGCCAGCAGTACATCTGGCCAAGAGAACTTCTTTTTTCGGCAAAGATCAAGTTGCGAGAAATACGGACACCTTCCGCCCCCGAGGAAAGGGAGAGAAGATGTGATGAAAACATTTGGATTATTGTGACAGTCGGAGACATCTCTCTGTTCGATGTGAGAGAACACGACGACGGTTTTATGTTTGGACTTAAAAAAATTCTCGGTAAATTATTTCAGAGGCAGGATTCGAGGTTTTAAATATGACATTTTGTTTTACTCTAACGTTTGATAAATCTTGTAAGAGTGGTAAAACCCTTCCCAGCGCTCAAACCCAGCTCTCGCCGGGTCCCCGACAGTATCCCACCGACGAGACCACCAGCAGTCGAAGCTGTGCTGGGCCTCTTTTTGCCAGTTCTGCTAGAACTAAAGTAGCAATTTTGCTAATTTGAATTACTGAGATCTAAATTTCCTAACCTCGTTAAGTACTCTCTAACGTCCGCACCATACTGCGGTTATTCATCCAATCCTGGATCTTTATTGCTTCTTGATTACAATACAGAGTTACATATAAAAGTTATACAGAATGATATTATGTACAATATTGACAATACAAAGGTTATACAGGAGATTCTAATATTGACAGTTGTACATTAAGTCCTTGAAATCGCCAAGTTGGAGAAGTACTGCATGATTTCCTCGATGTATTCCCTTGATTTCTTAGATGCTAGAAGGAGTACCAGTTCTTGATAAATCTTGTAAATAAAATTTGTGTTGTCCGTCTAAGCTTTGGAGGACTTATTTCGTTTATGCATCCCAGCATCGATCTAAAAACATACCTGCCCCAGTAAAGTAGGCGGGCAGGTCCTATTCAAGCATAACGCACCATAACAGGGTGGTATTACAAGGTGGCCTCCGGAGTGGGGGTGGTTGTTACAGGGCCATTTTTTTCCAAGACAAATTCAAGTCACGTGGAGAGCAAGCGAAGTGTAACTCTAGGTCATACTCGTAAGAATGCGTTGAATAAATTCATTAATACTAGCAATCATCAAAATGATGTTTTATGAAATTGTTCTGCATGCTTTTGACAATAGCGGAATACGGCAGTATATGATTGCTGAGGACAGGTCTAGAAAAACTAAAATTTCAGTTCTTGAAATTACTAAATTTTACACAAGACTCAGTCCTTTTAATAAGAGTAGAAAATATTTTCACTAAATATATATCATGCCTTAACAGATTTAAAACCAATTTTTCAAAAACGATAGATGGCTATATTTGATTTGCTGTTTTTTACTCTGGAAATTTTCCCAAATCATATCAATAAATATTTTATTAATTTAACGAAATGCAAAGAGATCTTAAACCTTGAGAAAAAATAAATTTTAATTAACCTTAGTGGGAATCTGACAGGAATTTAAAAATCATACGTGCGGATGATGACATTTTGAAGTCTACCAAAAGTAGTAAGCCGAACGATGGCCGATTCTTTAGTGTGCTGGCCTTCGGTACCGGAGTTCATGGATTCGAATCAAACAGTGATATGGACGTTCGTAGCCTTTCGGAATCGGCTTTAAGCTGTAGGTCCCGGTCTCATTAGCCTTCGTGTTGCAAACAAAGTAGACCGTAGCACTCCAAACCAAACCAAACCAACCCAAAACCTAAAATCACAAGCGTACCCAAAAGTAATACGCTTGTGATTTAGGTTTGCTTTTATAGAATGGTCTTTACTTAATCGGATGAGTAAAATGCCTAATACTGACAATTACAAACAAGTAATAACACAGTTATCACTATAGAAATAGATAATTACTGAAAGCAGAAAAACTGTGATAGATTAGCAAAATTTTTTAAAGGTTAAATTTAATTAAACCATTTTTGTCTGTAAAGATACACAAAATAAAGAATGATAGAGGACAGGAAAATCTTCAATATATGAAAGAATTAGTTTCAGTGATATTTACGAGCCCATAAAAAATTCTTAAGAGGGCACGTGACAAACTTTTTACCACTAACAATCCCAAAACCGGCAAGAACGAAATTGTCCCTAAAGAAAAATTCAATTATTTTTGAAAGTAGAAACAGTGAAAACTTAGAACATAAAAGAGGAAATAAGAAAGGATTAAACTAAATATAAATTCGAAAGGAAATCTTTTTTATACTCTCAAGTTTTGTAGTTTATTCCATTTAAAGATTTCTTCGGCTGTTTCGATAATACGCTGGAAGTACCTTTCCTGGAATATTGTGGTGTTCTCGTACTCGTAGTTATAATTCAAAACTACAGATTCTAGATTTTCGTATGCTAATGCAATGCTGAAACGTGATCACAATTCCCCTCTCATGCAAATCTCGAAGTGTCTGCTTGCATTACTCTTAATGGTTCGCTATTCTAGTGCTAAATAGACCAAAACGTGCAGTTTAAATCTGATTCCGGGCGGCTACAAATACTAAGGTGCCGAATGTCATCGTCTTATACATTTAGCTATCAACTATCGAAATCTTTAGGCATCAGTAGATTTCAAAATTATGTAATTTTGTCTTCAATCAATATGCGTGACAATTTAGTATAGCGTTATTAATTCATATATGTAAATGTAGTTATTTTTTTTCAAAGAAAATGTTATTTCAGACACTATTAATTATTAATTATATACAAGATAGGTTATTGAAAATATTCCATGTGAATTTGTTTTGCTCATAATATAATTATTTTCATATGATTCATTTCCACCTTTAGTATAAAATTAAATTGTATCCAAACCATTCATGAAAAATATTTATAGCAAACAATATAAATGTAGTTGTCCCTAACCTTCTATAATAACCTAAGTTACCTATCCGTCTGTCTTCGAATTTATGAAGCAGTTGGACCTGGAACGAATAGACACATCCATATCGGATTCTTGATGTGTTAGGGTTAGCAAAATTCAAAGCGAGTAAAGTTTATTTTCTCCTAAACTATCGATACATTTCTAAAATAAGTTGGTGTGAATATGCTTCATATCCCAGTAAAAAATACTGTTTTTAAAATGTTCGAATTCAACCTCTTCCCCCATTTTGAAGCGTTTAATGCAATTATTTGAAGCCCTATTGAACCTGGAATGGATAGAGTCATCCATATTGGACGAGTTACCGTTAGCAAAATTTAGAGGAGTAAAGTTTATCTTCTCCTAAACTATCGATCCTATTCTAGAATAAATTGGTATAAATATGCTTTGTATCACAACAAAAAATACTATTGTCTAAAAGATGTTAGGAAGCTCTATTTTAAGAGCAAGTGATTAAATTTATCAATTTATCACATAGAAAAAAGGTAAAAATAACATTTTTTCTAGTATTATGACGTCATTCCTTTAACCATCTCATTTAATCATTTCTGAATTTAAATTATTTAAATATCGTCTGCATTATTTTCATAAGTTTTATTACTGAACTTAGATATTACGTAAATAACTTTTTTTATATTTGACTTAAATAATAGATTAGGTACATATGTTATAATTTTAAATTTAATCATCGATTATTTTTTGTTGCAAGATAATTCTGAGTCAAAAAAGAAACCATTTTTTACCTGCCTCATAAGATATTTTACAATT
Source organism: Pardosa pseudoannulata (assembly GCA_032207245.1). Taxonomy (NCBI): domain Eukaryota; kingdom Metazoa; phylum Arthropoda; class Arachnida; order Araneae; family Lycosidae; genus Pardosa; species Pardosa pseudoannulata. The sequence goes on along the minus strand of CM063504.1, from coordinate 88,425,129 downwards.
CTGGAAAATTTAAAATTTACTGATCCCTTCATATTACGGGCTATATGCTAATAATATATAAAATTCTATTAACTTATTTTGCATTTGAACAAGTACGTATTTTAAACAATTGCTATTTTATATGCTTTAAGATTATCAGTCAATACAGCAGCAAATGCATTGTGTTTTGTGGGAGGGACATGATGCAATATAAATAAAACGATTTTGCTTCTAAATCTTCTATACATTTCTCAATTCAGAGAAATAAATATATTAAATTTTCAGTTAAAATTTATTAACTGAAAGTCCATTTTCTCAGTAATATAAATAGCGAAAAGTTATCTACTTAAGTATATGTTAACACTTTTATATTAAGAACTGTGATTTGAAAATGTGCATATAGATGTTAAAATGTATCATTTTAAGTATGGAAACAAAAGTAAAAAATTATTGCATGAAAATTAAAATTTTATTTTAAACAAATATACGGACAGTTAACAAAAAACTAGATTTTTCTTAAAAATATTGTGAATTTTATTACACGAAAATTACTGTTATATAATAAGTTTGAACATATGTATATGAAAATATCACTTCTAGACTTCTATATTCTTTTTCGTTTTACATAATCAATATTTTTCTAAAATTCGAATATAATCATGATACATTATAAAGAACAAAATTTTAGTACAAAATGTAAATTTAGTGCTGTCTTTTATTGGTCTTACCAATTGTGTTGTTAACAGTACTTTATGACAGTGACAATCAATAAAACCATCTATTAATGTATATTCAAGAATTGATATTGATATATTTTTATATATTTTTTCCGACTTCCAACTGGCCGAACGATGGCCGATTGGTTAGGGTGCTGGCCTTCGGTACCGGAGTTCGTGGGTTCGAATCCCGCTGTGGCATGGATGTTCGTAGCCGTTCGGAATCGGCTTTAAGCTGTAGGTCCCGGTGTCATTAACCCTCGTGTTGCAAAAAGTAGACCGTAGCACTACAAACCAAACTAAACCAAACCGACTTCCAACTGAGTGATACAAGTTTTGTCCGTCAGTGTAAAAGAATGCATTAAACAAGATAATATATAATTGAAGATTTATTACCATATATTTTAAACCAACAATAACAAAGGATTATTGTTAAATACTGTAGAACCTAGATTATCCGGACATCAATTAACCGAAAGTCTCCGTTAACCGAAGTCGATTTCTTCTTCACTTTTTTTTCACTTTCTACTACCATCCAAAATTTTCTCTTTACAAACATGCATTTTTTAAGTTTTCTTTTTTCTCCCATTCCTTTTTTATGCAAACTGTTCTAGGAGCGCAGATAAATATTTTGGAATTCCCTTTTTAGAATTCCTTTTCGCAAGCACAATTCTCGGTACCCTTCCCTACTTTCAAACGTCCCTGTTCTACACAAAAGCACACTCCATTTCGAAATTTGGAAGATCATACTGCCAAGTCCCACAATAATCGAATGTTATTGTACCAATGACATTATTACATATTAAACTAGATCAATATTGATGAATTCTCGATTATCCGAAAATTTCTATTATCCAAAGTAGGATCGGTCTCAGTTACTTTGGATATTCGAGGCTCTACTACGACATTATTTTCAACTATAAAAGAAAAGATAAAAACATTTTCGTTAGTCGAAGGTAAGGATAGGGCTCGTAAACTATTGTCATTATTTTTAGCATCATAATTTGTGAGAAATTAAAAAAGACTTAATAAAAAATTTGTAAAAGTGTTATTCAGAATTGCAAAGAAATTTTATTTTAGAATACATCCAAAAAAGGCTTTTGTAATAAAGATTTTTTCGAAGTGAAGTTACAACGTTTTGTCAAGACTATACTAACTGGCTATAAAACGCCAACTCATAAAGGAACAGCATAACAAAGATTTAAAAAAAAACTCATTGGTTATTAAAATGATGTTTAAAGTTGAACGTTTTTCCACGTTAAAACTGGGATGAGTTTAGAAATAGGCTTTTTATTAAACAATTTGTAGGATACCCACTTATGGGTGTGAAGCACCACTCTTTCCTATAATAATCTCCTTTCATTTCATGAGTTATTTAAAGAATCCTGAAGGGCTTTCTCATTAGCTTACAGAAATGTTAACCAATACATTTTAAAATTCGAATATATTTTCATATATTTCAATATATTATATAATGTTGGGAAGTTACAATGTTTTCTTAAGACTATACTAACTGGCCATAAAACACCAACTCATAAAGGAACAGCATTATAAAGATTAAAAAAAAACTCATTGGTTATGAGAATGATGTTTAAAGTTGAACGTTTTTCCACGTTAAAACTTGGATAAGTTTAGAAAAAGCTTTTTATTAATCTATATGTAGAATATCCACTTATGTATATGAAGCACCACTCTTTCCTATAACAATCTCCTTTTATTTCATGGGTTATTTAAAGAATACTGAAGTGTTTTCCTATTCGCTTACAGAACCGTTAACCTATGTATTTTAAAATTCGAATATATTTTCATATATTTCAATATATTATATAATGTTGGAAAGTTACAATGTTTCTTCAAGACTATACTAACTGGTCATTAAAGCCAACTCATAAAGGAACAGTATTATAAAGATTAAAAGAAAACACATTGTTTATGTGAATAATGTTTAAATTTGAAAGTTTTTCCACGTTAAAACTCGGATAAATTTAGAAATAGTCTTTTTATTATCTATATGTAGAATATCCACTTATGTGTATGAAGCACTAAAATTTCCTATAATAATCTCCTTTCATTTCATGGGTTATTTATAGAATACTGAAGGGTTTTCCTATTTGCTTACAGAAAAGTTAACCAATATTTTTTTTAATTCGAATATACTTTCATATATTTCAATATATTACATAATGTTGGGAAGTTACAATGTTATCTCAAGACTATACTAACTGGCCATAAAATGCCAACTCATAAAGGAACAGCATTATAAAGATTAAAAGGAAACTCATTTGTTATGAGAATGATGTTTAAAGTTGAAAGTTTTTCTACGTTAAAACAGGGATGAGTTTAGAAATAGGCTTTTTATTAATCTATATGTAGAATACCCACTTATGGGTGTGAAGCACCACTCTTTCCTATAATAATCTCCTTTCATTTCATGGGTTATTTAAAGAATCCTGAAGGGTTTTCCCATTTGCTTTCAGAAACGTTAACCAATATATTTTAAAATTCGAATATATTTTCATATATTTCAATATATTATATAATGTTGGGAAGTTACAATGTTTTTTTCTTAAGACTATACTATCTGGCCATAAAACGCCAACTCATAAAGGAACAGCATTATAAAGATTAAAAGAAAAATCACTGGTTATGTGAATGATGTTTAAAGTTGAACGTTTTTCCACGTTAAAACTCGGATAAGTTTAGAAATAGGCTTTTTATTAATCTATATGTAAATACCCACTTATGGGAGTGAAGCACCACTCTTTCCTATAATAATCTCCTTTCATTTCATGGGTTATTTAAAGAATCCTGAAGGGTTTTCCCATTTGCTTACAGAAACGTTAATAAAAGTTTTATTGCAGAAATAGAGAGCGACAGGGAGAAAGAGGAGAAGTGGGAAGAATGAAACTCAGGGACTAAAGTGGAGAGCTGCGTCATTAATTAAGAAATGTTTTTGTGTGTGACTCAGAACAGCTTGGCAGGAAAAGTTATAGTCTTTAATGGATACCATAATAACGCTGCAAGTTTATACGCTTGTGGAGATTCATTATGTTGAAATTTTCAATTAACTTTTGCGGTTTGAACTATCTTCTTACTACGAAGAACATAAAAACGCCTCTCAATCGAACTTATATTCCGTACTTAGTAAGTAAATAAAAAATGATAAGTTTCCTAAGTAAACGAGCTACGCTTCAAAATGTAATCACGTCTATGAAGAGTAAAGGTGAAATTATTTCAAATTACTTTTGCTGATGTTGAAAATTAATTTGACAGGCTAACGCTAATCTTTACTTTTTCACCTTACATAGGAAAGATTTATTTTTTCAAAAGAGTTCGTTTATAAATTTAATGATGTGTATTGATAAGTTATGTCTTATTCAGATACTTGCTATAAATCATATACCATCAATTTTACATTCTTATTAAGCTTAGTTTCACAAAGGTAATTTAAAAAAATTAATTAAAATTCTTAATATGCTGACAAAATATCTAAATATTTGTTTTAATAATACAAATACATACAGTCATATATATATATATATATATATATATATATATATATATATATATATATATATATATATATATATATATATATATATATATATATATATATATATATATATATATATATATATATATGTTTGCTTGTACTCAGACAAGCTCCGTAACCAAAGAGCTTACAATCAGCGACGTATCGGACAAGGGGGGAACCCTAAAACATTCAAACCTTAAAACAACCTTAAAACAACCGACCGAGAAGATTCGTGAAGCTGCCACTGAAACCCAAGGGATACAACCATTCCAATACACTACAACTATTGGGATAGTTCACGCAAGCCTACAGCCTCAAGAACCTTTTTTTTTGGTTACCATCGTAATAATTAAGGAAAGCAGAGCAACTACAATGTAGAAATCGAACTAATTCGTGACAGAAAGTCTGTCCATTATTTTATGTTGCTTGAACGAAGACCTATTGTATGATCAAATCTTATGGATCAAGTTTATCGCAGATCAACACAGATATTTTCTTGAGTTCCGCACCAATTCGATGAGTAACAACCAACTTCTTAAGCCCGGAAGAATGTAAAATTTGGGAGCTGTCAGCTCAGTGTGCGCCTTCCAAAAATCACTGTGCATCTTCAGTAAAAGATTTATAGTTGCCGGTTCCCTATTCGCATTAAACGATCTTTTAACGGTATTTAAATTGATGTTTGGGAATTTTCTCGATTTTTATCTAATAAAATATTAGTAGAGTGAAACTATCTCATTCTTATTCATATTCATCTTAATTAGGCGTAGAATATTTATTTATAGTCTGAATCAGATAACACCATTAGCCATTGTGTGTTAATTTCCCAGTACATTAGTGTAGAAATAATTTTAAATTAGTGAAATCTAGTATATAAGTTCTGGATCTGTGAGAATTCTTGTTTTTCAGTGTTGAATTCTGGTCGAAAATTCACCATGAAAAATTGACCATGTTGAAATTCTTACTGATTGTGTTTCTTATATTCTAGAACGTAAAAGATTATTTGACTTTAACTGTTAAAGTTTCATAAACTATCATGACTTTTGACTTACTTTATCCTGGATATCTTTTATCGGATAAGTTATTTACAGATGTATAACACTGGATTAAAAACTATTCTCTACGACAGGGATTTAGAACAGGGATCGATGATCATATTTAAAAAGTTATGTTTGATTGCAAAAGAAACTTTTTAATTTGGTCAGTTTTTATAAAATTCAAAAAGTAGATAAGAGCCACTGTAAAATAATGGGGGTTCATTAACCCCTTCGCGACCAACGTCTCGTATACGCGACGCGGCGATTTCACTCTTATCAGTCCAGCGTCGCCTCCAGGCGATGATCTCCAGTTGATTTTGAGAGACCAGCATTGCGTAAGAGTAATAGGAGATCTGAAGGTTATATTTTCATATTTAAATGCTAGATTTAATTCCTAGATAGTGTTAAACGACAAGGGTTTTCACGAAGGTCGACTAGTATAGCATTTACGTGCTGGTCTTCAAGGGATTATATAAAAACAAAGATTTAGTTATTTTAAAGAGTTGCTTAAAGAGTTGGAAATCCTTATGTAATAAAATACCTTTTAGGGGTTCATGGCTATTTGTATACTTCAAATATAAGAATACACATGAGAAAGTAGGAAATCGTAATAGAAAATAACTTTTTTTTACAATTTAAACAAAATATAACAAAAATTGAAAATACACAAAAACTGTTATACTCCAACAATTGAATTTTGAATCTGTTCACTCAACAGTTCTAGTTTAATGTATTTCATATTAGCAAGTGGGAAGACTAAAAAATAAAATAATATATGGACTAAAATTTATAATGTGATGAAAAGAAAATTTTTAAAAAAATTAGTGGGAGTATTGTGGACTGTCACTGCCATCAATTATGTTAGAACAGCTTAGTAGAAAAATAAATCATTTTTAATGGGTAAAATAATAATAATAATATATAGTACCATAATAATATCCAATATGTTGTAATTTTTAATTAACCTTTGTAATTGGAATCACTTTTTTATTACTAATAATACAAAAATGTTTCTCAAATAAAAGGGTTTTTTTGTGTACTTAAAAAGAAAAATAATAATAATTTCGCAAAATATATGAGTTACGTGCCATAATGTGGTGAAATGAAAAGCCTATGAAATATAAAGATTTGGTTATTTCATTTTACTTTGGCTGTTATCAAAAATTAATTTAAGAGAACAAAGTTAATCTTCAAATAGTTTCATTCTACTTTCAAGACCTTTTGCAAAATTTACTCATGTGAACTTAGGAAAATTAAGAGTACACACATACATTTTATGTATATATATATATGTATATATATATATATATATATATATATATATATATATATATATATATATATATATATATATATATATATATATATATATATATATATATATATATGTATATATATATATATGTAAGGAAAATTCTCAGGGGCTTTCAAGACTTAAATCAAGGGTAGAAATTCCCGCGTCATTTTAAAGTCCTCTTTTTAACCCCTAAATTGACCTCTGGGGCTGCAGGTTACGCCTCTAGAGAAGGAGCCTGACCAATTACAAACCTACATGACCCTAGTGGACAATTTAGGAAATTTCCAAATGAAAAGGAGATACACGCTAGCGGAGACAGATTTTTCTAGATATTTTCCCACACATGTTGACCCAGGTGTTACGTGTCATGAACGTCCGGCTAGCTGACCCTTCAGTTTGTCCTGTTCCTATGATGAAGTGGGAACCCGTCCTTCAACGTTATCTTAATAAAGGTCTTTAGCTGAAACGGTATCATTTTTATGGCCATGACTGCAAACCCCCATCGAGAAGTCCGTCACATTACACACACACACACACACACACACACACACACATATATATATATATATATATATATATATATATATATATATATATATTATATATATATATATATATATATATATATATATATATATATATATATATATATATATAATAAGACGGACCTTGCGATGAGTGGTTGGTGTTATTTTCATGGGCCATGACTGTAAACGTCTGTCTTATTACATAATCATGAAGTCCGTCTGATTACATTTATAAACAAACATTTTTAAATCTTTAATTTCTTCGCCAAAATTTTCTTCAGAATTTCTATACTGATTTTTAATGACTGTGTATCTCTTATCTTTATACGATTTTAGATCATTATCCCATTTTTTCAATTCTAATAGTTGAGTTTTACACGAAATTTATATACTAACTTTAAAACACGAACGAAAGGCACGCGATAGTACTATTAGACAAAAGGCTTTTTCCCATACGTTTTTCAAGCGATTAAACCACCATAACATAATACATGTTTCAAACACTATGAGTAAATATGTGTATATATATACATATGAATTGAAACCTCGATTCATTGATTTTTAAGGGGTGGTAGTAGATAACGTTGGATGCATATAATAAGTGTAAAAATTCGGTAAAATATGTAAGTAAAAATAAATTATTCAAAAAATTTTGGAATATATTTAATATTTTATAAAATATAATTTTTATTTAGAATGATTATTTTTCTAGAAATCTTGGTAAATGTCATTGTTTTTCATATAAATGTGGTGACTTCGAACTATCAAGCTTTCTGTTGCTAAGTGCTTTAAAATAACTCATGACTCTTAAACTATGTCATCGGCGTGCCCTCGTGACTGGAAAATTATAACTTCTAATTGGTTGGCCCATTCAACTATATAACGTAAATGTATGTGTTTTGCTGACAGATCGCCAGGAGAGAAGTTGCCTCAATAAATTTTGTTCATTTTGATCAAGAAATTTCTTTATTCAATGATGTTTTTGGCCTGATAGTCCGACTGCATTGCATTCAAGATTGACTCTCGTTCAATTGTAGTAAGATAAATCATTACATATATACACAGTTTAATTACCTCAGATCTTTGTAGAGTATGGTGTTTAGTAAATTATATTTCAAAAGTGACTTAAAGTTTCCTATTTACCTACAGTTTCAAATTAAATGTCATAATATAGAAATAAATTCAGATAAGCTCTACACTCAAAAAAGAAAAAAAATTATCACTACCTTTAAAAGCATAAACAACCTAAGAAACCAATAAAACTTGACCTTGTTCCTGAGTCACGTAAGTTTTTCCTTGTACCATGTGGCTTTACGATTTGTGATATAGATTTAATTTTCTTAATACTGCGAGACGAGTGTAAAAGAAAAATATGTCGGTGTAATTATTTTTAATATTTGTGAGCCTTTGGTCTCTTTACATCTTTTAAGAGTTATTTCTATGATCAGCAATTTTTAATGGTGATTAAATTTTATAATCATGGCTGCTTTGAGAATTCTCTTGTGAAATCTTATTAGCGACGTATATAGATTTTAATATTTATCAATTATAAATGCTTAATCGATATGGTGAGGAAATATAAAGTTAAGGAAAAAATTTCTAACGTTAAACATCAACTCTAAATATAAATGTTAAATTTATGAAAAATTAACAATTTCAGGGAGCATGTTGGTTTTATATAGATTAAAATTTCTTTTAAAACATTCAGCAGGTGATTCTTATTTTTAAAGAAGATTTAATCTTCTTTTAAATTTAAACAAAAGGCAGATTATTTTGTTGTCGTAATCTTTTAAGCACTATGCCTTCTACTGATGCAGTGAGCGGGTTCAAATGGAGTTGATATTTAAACCTAAGAACAGTAAGGATGTTTGTAGAATCAACTTAGTGTAGGAAGTTTCGCTTTGCTTATCCCTTGTGTAAAATAGACCATAGCACTTCAAACGGAACCTAACCAGATTTTACTGATGAAATTCTTTATTCTTTATGACTTGTACTTAATTAAGACCTTATGTTTTTACTATATTCAAAGTAAACAAGGAAATCCCCATGCAGTTATCTCTACCAATCCATTTAAATATATAACCTTTTATCTCGAGAATATATGAAATATGTGCAAGATTCATCCAAAAGCACACACATTAATTTCGGGTGACGATACATTAAATCCATACAACAGTCAAGAACTTTTAGAACATCGTGCACACACACTTTTTAAGTATAGAATTTTTAAGGTAAAAAAGGTTACGAATAATCCCTAAGCACATTTGATCACGTGATAAAAAAATAACATGTTTAAAAATAACGCGTTTACTATTGGCTTAATAAGTACAGACAGAGGCTGAATTAAGTCTATCGCTTGTCTGGACGGAAAAATCAGAATTACTGTGCAAACCCCAACGTAATTTATGAACAGAAGCTATTAAATTAATATTAAAATATGTAAATAAGTTAATTTAATATTATGCATATCTATACATTTGAAGAGGATGTACTGTTAAATATTAAGTAACAATCCGAAAAATCGTTTAATGGTTTTAGTGTTAATTTGTTTTGAAAGCGTTTTTCTCATCAACCTTATTGCCATTGTCGTTTACTGCATGAATTTCTTGATTACTGGCATTATCAGGTAGAAATTTTATTTATAATAAAAATAATAAATTAACAACATTACACAGTTAAGTCTCCTATTAAGTGATTATTTTATATATGGGATTATATATATATATATATATATATATATATATATATATATATATATATATATATATATATCACAGAGCAAAAATTAGTCAGGTTTCCTATTATACGTTCTCTTCATAACTCGTGTTTTGTTGAAATATTTTAACTGCTGAAATATAAAATGTATTACACGAGATACGCACTTTATGAAGAAGCCTTATTTCAAATATTAAAATATCTGAATATTCATTGCCATTTCCATTTTAAAATTGAATTTATTATCAGTATCGATCCCATCTTGATACTTCACGAATGTAGTTTATATATGTCTGAATAGGTCTAATTATGGATCATTTATTTATTTCTGAAATTCTATATAACGTAATATTTTTTTAACTTAACGTTGGTTTTTATGTAATGCTGTTTTCATATGCTGTTGTTGTTGCCAATACCACTTGGACGATGCAATCACATGTGCCAGAACTTTTAGAGTGAGCTTTTCGTTTGACGAGCACGTAATTTGAAAGAACACTTTAGCTCAAGTGAGTCTTCGTAATTTATTAACATGGACAAAGCAGAAGACCCCCTAGGCTGGGCCTGTCACTTCCAGAGGCATTCTTTGAGAATTTGAGGACATTGTGACTATAAAAATACTTTACACATTCCACTAGAAATTAACGAACATGGAGTATTTCAGGCCAGTTTGAACACCGTAGCCTCAACACTCCACTAACAATATCGTTGCCTTGCCGACTGAGCTACCTTGGCTCAACTTTTTTCAGGTATAGTCGTTGAAACTAATTAATTTTTTCTTATTTTTATGTTTATATAAAACGAATTTAATTATTTTATTTAATACTGAGTTTCATGTCACATGTTTTCCATATAAAGCAGTATGAATTAATCACGTTATAGGGGACTTGACCATATCCGGTATTTATGTTTTTCTATAAAAATGCATCTTTCCAAGCTACAACATATGTCAAGTTGTACTATAGTAAATGTAATGGATGTGAAACGAAAATAAGAAATTACATAGCTAATAGCTTGAAATATAAAATGTATTACATTAGGTACATACTGTATGAAGAAGCCTGATTTCAGATATTAAAATATATTCATTGCCATTTCCATTTTAAAATTGTATTTATTATGATAATCCATCCTTCTCTGGATTTTGTAATCTTAAAATTAAATTTAAAGTGAGATTTCAAAATTTATGTGAATTAGGAATTTTTCTAGCTCACTGTGCTCTCATGAGAGGATAATTGTTTTAATTTTATAGGATATTTCATGCAAGATATATATTTAAATTATCACGTATCACTAGAAAATACATCTTAAGTTTTAGGATGTTTTAATCAGGTTTGTAAGTTAAATCAAGTATGTCATCCATTTGAAGGAACTTGACTGTGATTGTATAAGAAATGTGACTTCAATAGCATAGATATCTAATGAATAAATAGTGTATACTCTGCTTCAAATTTTTTAGAGAATCTATTAAATTTGGTAAATTTTGTTCGCATATGTTATATAACATATCATTTTGCTTGTGTCAGTGATGATATTATTTTATAGAAAGAGGTGTTATATAATAAGGGTACAAAAAACGTAGAATCTTAGTTTTTTAGTTTTTAAATTTTTAATGATATTCATTTGAGAATGTATTAAATATAAGACACTGACATTTATTAAAAAGTATTATTTTATTAAAATATTAGACTACAATATATTTTCAATAAAATTCCTTAAAAAATACTCCTAGGCATTGCATACTAAATAATTGCTTTTTCATTTATCTTTTCAATTTTTATAGGATTACAACTGAGTATTACTTTTCAATTATGTTAAATACTGTTTTTTATAACGCGATTATATAATGTTTTCACAACTTTTTTTTGCCAATTTAATCTATAAAGTACTGTGTATCTTGGAAATTATAACTTTGTCATTTTAAAAATCGAACCCTTTTCTTTAATAAACACAGAATTAATCTCCAAAATTTTGATAAAGGAATGCATAAAAGTAATGCACCTGAAAACTTTTTTAAAATTAATAAATCAAAATAAAAATTATCAAACTGAATAATATTTTAAAAGTTTAACCCATATTGTACCACACCAACTGAATATTTCTGTAAGTTATTAAAACTTAAACCATATCATTAATCTGGTGTAACTAAATATATAAAACCAAAATTGTGAAAAAATATTTTTAATTTTTTATGTAATTGGCTGCCTTATAAATAGGACAACGGTCCATTACACTACTAAAACTTAACAAATATCACTTACGTTGCATTAGGCTGATTCATAGGAAAATTTGGGGAAACAGTCAAAACAAAATCCAACATTACATTTTAAGCATACTGTTGTAGGTTTACTGGCAGTAAGAGAGTAAGTTTATCTTGCAAAATATCTCCAGTTTTCTGAAAAGAATATACATCTATTTACCCCTTGTTGTGTCCAGGTGTGTGAACAGATATTTGAACTGGTTTTCATTGAAAGATAAGAAAAGAATGTGCGCTATCAATGCAATATCGAATTCAGAGAAAAATAATCGGGATTGAAACGTCGTCTTAATTTTAGGGCACCTTTTTTATACTTACAAAATACACATGTAAAATATATTTTTCAACAAAAACTTTTAGCTACATTATCAGTTCTGTTTTTAAACTAAAAGTAACCTTCACAATGTTTAAAAAATAATAATAATAAATATAAAGTTAAAGATTAAAAAATGACAATTTTTAAGAGGTTGCTGAAAATAAATTTTACAATACAATATAATTTGATTTCTCAGTTTTTTTTTGTTACTATGCTAAAGTGTGTCTATTTTAAAGGTGTTAAAACAAAATCCACTCAGAAAATATTTATAACTTTATTATTAAATTTAATTTTATTTGTTGTCCTGTTTATAGGACAGCGGTCCAATATGCGTTAAAATAGAAATGTGTTTACAAAAAAAGTGTCTTTAATAAAATTATGTTATTTAAAAAATATCTTTTGATAATAAAGAGTATACCTAACGATTTTCAGAACAAAAAAGCATTTCAGATTTTTGCCTGCATTCTGGTATTTTAACAGCCTTTTCTCCCCTTAAATACCCTAAATTAGGTTAAGCCTTAATGTTACAATATATATTTTTATCATTCATTTATAACACCAGTATGGCTTCCTCCCAAAAAATACATTACCTAATAAAGTGTATTGTGCCAATGAAACCGTGATATTCTGACATTGTAACAAAGTTTTACTGATTAAGCGGAATACCTTTTCTTTCGCAATTAAATGTCAGCACAGAACATTTAGATTATATTCTCAACAACAAATAACAATTGATATGGCTGTAATATTATCATTCATTGATATCACGAAGAAGAAGACTAATTCTATTTTATTTTAGTAAATTGATACATTTATTTCTTGCATTAGGTTTTCTAAATCTTTTGTTCCAGATTTCATTTTATAAACTAATTAACTTTATTAAGAGATGCCAAACTGCAGAAAAAAGTACAAAGTATGAAGTTATGTTTTTTAAGAGAAGTAAAATATGTTTAAAATATTAATGTGGAAATTTTATTACTGATTCCAAATATCAAATACACACACACACACATATATATATACATACATATACATATACATATACATATACATACATATACATATACATATACATATACATATATACATATACATATATATATACATACATATATATATATATACATATATATATACATTACATATACATATACATATATATAAATATACATTTACATATACATATATATACATACATATACATATACATACATATATATATATACATATACATACATATATATATACATATATACATATATGCATATATATACATATATATACATATATATATATATATATATATACATATATATACATATACATATATATATACATATACATATATATATACACACATATACATATACATATATATATATACATATACATATATATATATCATATTATCATGTATAATTCTATACTGTGCTTTCGACAGAGAAACATGTCCTCTTCTTTGATCTTAAATAAAAGTTAAGTTCTATTACGGAATCGCCAATTTTATTTGATGGCTGTACAACTGCCATGTACTACGTAGATTTCTGTTAGCTTATCCGTGTCCAGCAAGCCCAAGCATTAAAAAAATAGTGGTTTAAATTTACGTATTGTCGGTGGATTTTTTTTGTCGCTTTACACACACACACAGACACATATTGATGGAATATAGATAGATCAATCTATCCTACTTCATTACATATATATTAACACTAGAATTACGGTGGTCTTTGTATACCAAAATTACTGCGGGCGTCATTTTGAAGATATCTGCATATTTCTCTATATGATATAATATATTTGTAAAAAATAAATTAAAATATAGCAAATTATGACAACTATAGTTTGTTTTTAAAAATATACAGACTTTGCAGGTATGTAGTATCAATTAATCGATTTATTACGTTCTCTCCTAAACTTTGATAACTTGATCTCATTTCATCTTTACCTAAGTAGGTAAATCCGTTTAATAAGTATTTTGTCCTAACATCTACTTCTAGCCAAAATTTTATTCCGAATTTATCGAGCTTGTTAGGGATCTACTGCAAAAAACGACATCTTGTTTTTGTAGGGAATAACTGTTCATCAAACGGAATATTTTCATTTGGTTTGTGTGCAAATCTTACAGTTTTCTATAAAAGTATTCCATACCTCTGATGTTAGTGTAAATTTATCACACTACAAACGTGAAGACCTTGTTAGTTTATTTTCAAAACGAAGAAATTTCATAACTTCCGGAAACCTATCTCTACTCATAGTTTCATGAAAAAACTTTGGTCCCCCCAAGTCTTGGACCACAAACTAAGAATTGGTAAGCCCTTGGCGGCTAATACCCTCTTACGTACAATAATGCTATGAATGCTTCCAGTTCTGCTAATAACATACTGAAAGAGTCATTATGAAGTTTACACTTGTCTTCAACATCAGTATACAGCCTGCTGTAATTCTAGGTAAAATCATTTGTTAGGGCTAAAATAAAAATACGATTTTCTTGAAATCTTTACTATTTTGTAAATCACAATGACTTAGGAAAAGTCAAGAAAGGATTAAGATATTTGCAAAAAAATAGAAGAGCTGTCAGAGATAAAAGTTCGCTAGGTGTCAAAATGACCTCTTCCATAATTCTAGTGTTAAATACATTTAAAAGAGTTTTAGTTCGAATATTAATACAAATTCACAAAAAGAATTTACCATTTGTTTCTTAGACATTGTCTATCTTTAAATAGAGAAATTAAATCAGAAATAGAATGTTTTCAACAGCTTATTATTAGTTTTGATGAGGAAAGATTCCACTGAAAGTAACCGATTCCTTAAAATTGAACACAGGGGAATATTACCACTTCAAATATTGAAAAGCAGAAAAAAAAATGTGTTTGAACGAATAGTTTTTTAAATGAATGAATCTATCTATTTAAAAACTCACAGCCACTTTTTATGATTGCAAAAGAAAAAGAATCCTTTTCTGGCAAAAGATTGTTTTACAAGAGAAGGAAGGAAAAGTTATTTCCATGGCAACAAATGTTTTTTTACTAATACTGCATATGGAGATTGAGAGGATTCTTTCTTCCATAAAATAAGACCACTTTATCACTAGAATATTTTTTTTCTGCATGCATGACCTTTCGATATAATGAATCTAAGTATACTATGCTGTTTAAATATTATATTCATTTTAGATCTTATTTTTTAAAATCATACGTTTACACAAACAGTAATTTAATTCTTAAAATAATACAGATTTAAACATTTTATACCAAACTATTCGTTTCGTGGAAAATACTTTCTTGGTTTTTTCTTATATATATATATATATATATATATATATATATATACATATATATACATATATTATATAAATATATACATATATATATACATATTATATATATATATATATATATATATATATATATATATGTATATATATATATATATATATATATATATATATATATATATATATATATATATATATATATATATATATATATTATATATATATATATATATATATATATATATATATATATATATATATATATATTATATATATATATATATATATATATATATATATATATATATATATATATATATATATATATACATATATATATACATATATATATATATATATATATATACATATATATATGTATATATATATATATATATATATATATATACATATATATATATATATACATATATATATATATAATATATATATATATATATATATACATATATATATATATATAGATATATATATATATATATATATATACATATATATATACATATATGTATATATATATATATATATACATACATATATATATATATATATATATATATATATATATATATATATATATATATATATATATATATATATATATATATATTATATATATATATATATATATATATATATATATATATATATATGTATATATATATGTATATATATATATATATATATATATATATATATATATATATATATATATATATATATATATATATATATATATATATATATATATATATATATATATATTATATATATATAATATATATATATATATATATATATATATATATATATATATATATATATATATATATATATATATATATATATATATATATATATATATATATATATATATATATATATATATATATATATTTAACTAAAATAATTCATGAGGTTGTTAAATCGAAATGAATGTACTTAAATAATGATATGTGCAAAATGTTCATTTTGCTTATCTTTTTATATAAAATTCTTCAGTGTGTGTGTTTGTTATAGAATTCATGCTAAACGGATGGATTTTGATGAAATCTTCGGTATGTACTTAAGTTGGTTCGAGAACGATTTAATTTCAAAATTTGATCCGATAGAAATTGATTTTTATTAAAAATCCATAACTGCGTGGTTATTTATATTATTTTAATGCCTTTTGAAACCTTTTTATTGTCAACGTATTTATGGCGCAGTGGTCAACGAAGCGGGCTTTAGTCCTAGAAGTCCCGCGATCGAATCCCCGTACAGGCTATGTGCGAATTTTAATTTAGTAGTTTTTGATGATTGTACGAATGGTCGGTTTAAGTATTTTTCAAATATTTTTTTTCTTACTTTTCTATCAAAACGGTTAAAATTAAAATTGTTTTAAAAACATTTAAGAATTTTTGTATTTACAGCGTTAAAACAGGACAACGTCTGTCGAGTCATATATAACCAAAAATAAATATAATTTTCTCTTTATTCGTATGCATGTAAAAGCAAATGCGTTTAGATTTGTATGTGCTTAGGGGGTTCCATGCATTCTAAAGTAGTGGTTCACAACCGTCTTTGCTTACAGACCCATCTGAGTTCGTAAATCTTGCCATTAATCTCCTTAAAAGATACTTTTTAGACTACATAATAACGAATTTATATTTTTATGTTACTGTAAAAATACATCTCAGTGCATTTTAACATTGATATTTTAATAGTAATATAGAAATAAAAAATAAAATATTTTGACATTTAAATTAAAATGTTTTGAAATTATTATGAAATTATCAATTGTTATTTGTTCATTAAGTGTTGATATTAAGCAACTTAATATTTACCTCACTGTAAGTGATTTTGTTTGGAACTACGGTTTACTGTTTTGCTACATAAGGACTAATTAGACTACGACCTAGTACTTAATGCCGATTCCAAATGGCTACGAATATCTGTAAAAGCATTGAGATTCGTTTCCGTGAACTCTTGTACAGAAGAGCAACTCTCTAATATTCACCTATCGTTCGTTGTCATTTTAATTGAAGAAACAGCCTTCTTTATTTATTGCTATTTATTTATACTTTCGTAAAAAATGAAAATGCGTTGCAATTATTTGATTTTATTTTAAACTTTAGTGACCTGCAACCGTTGCGACGCATACCTAAATTAATTTTCCCTCAATGGTATCGTGGATCCAGGCGGGTCAGTATGAACCACTGTTCTTAAAATATCGTTGCAGGTTGAAAATGTTTGTGCTTCAACCTATCATAAGTTTCTAAATACCTATGAAATTATAAAAAAAAAATAATTGAGATTTTGAAAATCATTTCACCTGTTATTAAATTATAAATTTATCCCCAATACTAAAATACTATACTACATCACAATCCATAGGAATTTTAAAAAATCTATAAATCATAAAATGTCTTCTGCGCGTATATAGTATTATTGTCTACAGATGGAATTGCTATTCATATATTTAAATAATTAGTTTAATTTTAATGACTAATTAGTTATTTTTTCACTCCTTTTCTGCATTTTTTTAAAAAAACACTTTTACGATTTTTGATCTTTTTATAAAAAAAAATTTTACATTATTAAGTCATTTTTAATGCAGATTTCATAACAATGCAATTGAAGTTGAAGACATATTTACAAGTAATTTATTGTGCATTTTGAGTTTTTAGATACAGCTAAAAATTCTCAAAATATGTATTAGTTGTCATTAGAATAAATTAAAATGAATTATTTCATTAGTTTAGAAATATTGCAGTAGGTATTATATAATTCTCAGTTATTTTGTATTTAATTAAGTATTATAGAAAGAGTTGAGGTTTATCGGTTTATATACACTTTCAGCATACATCAAGACTCCTTTAAAAGGTATAAAACCCCTTAGTGGAATTGTACATATTTTTAAATAGCAAAGCATAACATACTAATAATACATCAACTGTTACTTAGAAAGCAATAGCAAATTTTATTCATTTATTTACTACAATCTTATAAAAAAGAAATTATACTTTAAAAATAGTGAAAATAATACCATGGTTTTTAATTCTAAACCACAAAATCAGTTACTATCACCCTTTATGTTGAATATTAATCATTTAGAATGGGAATTCAAACATTATTTTCTTATAAAATAAAATAGATCATTTGTATGGGGGAGGAGAAGTGTGTTTTCAATATTCAACTATATCATATAATTTTCAACTTGCCTAGTAAGGTGGTAACTAAATGGCTCACACTAAGCCAGCAGAAAGATATATATATATTTTTCATTTTCAATGTTTAAGAAGAAAATAATTTAGCTTTATTGTAGCTGCAACGTCGTATATTCAAATCACAGGAAAGATAATTTTGAAGGTACAAAATTCCTACAATGCTTTTTTACAGTAAGTTCATGACAGATTCTCCGAATATAAAAAAAATAATTGAGATTTCAAAACTCATTTCACCTGTTATTAAATTATAAATTTATCCCCAATACTAAAATACTATACTACATCACAATCTATAGGAATTTTGAAAAATCTATAAATCATAAAATGTCTTCTGCGCGTATATAGTATTATTGTCTACAGATGGAATTGCTATTCATATATTTAAATAATTAGTTTAATTTTAATAACTAATTAGTTATTTTTTCACTCCTTTTCTGCATCTTTTTAAAAAAACACTTTTACGATTTTTGATCTTTTTATAACAAAATATTTCTACATTATTAAGTCATTTTTAATGCATATTTCATAACAATGCAATTGAAGTTGAAAATATATTTATTGTGCGTAATTTATTGTGCATTTTGAGTTATTAGATACAGCTAAAAAATTCTCAAAATATGTATTAGTTGTCATTAGAATAAATTAAAATGAATTATTTCATTAGTTTAGAAATATTGCAGTAGGTATTATATAATTCTCAGTTATTTTGTATTTAATTAAGTATTATAGAAAGAGTTGAGGTTTATCGGTTTATATACACATTCAGCATGCACCAAGACTCCTTTAAAAGGTAAAAAAAAACCCTTAGTGGAATTGTACATATTTTTAAATAGCAAAGCATAACATACTAATAATACATCAACTGTTACGTAGAAAGCAATAGCAAAATTTATTCATTTATTTACTACAATCTTATAAAAGTGAAATTATACTTTAAAAATAGTGAAAATAATACTATGGTTTTTAATTCTAAATAACAAAATCAGTTATTATCCCCTTTAGGTTAAATATTAATCATTTAGAATGGGAATTCAAACATTATTTTCTTATAAAATGAAGTAGATTAAGTGTATGGGGGAGGAGAAGTTTGTTAATCTTCAATATTCAAATATATCATATAATTTTCAACTTTCCTAGTATGGTGGTAACTAAATGGCTCGCTCTAAACCAACAGAACTATATATATATATATATATATATATATATATATATATATATATATATATATATATATATATATCAATGTTTAAGAACAAAATAATTTAGCTTTATTGTAGCTGCAACGTCGTATATTCAATTCACAGGAAAGATAATTTTGAAGGTACAAAAATTCTACAATGTTTTTTTACAGTAAGCTCATGACAGATTCTCTGAACTTTATATTTTCATCCTTTTCAATTTAAAAATAATAATATTTGTAATAATAATATTTATGTTAATAAAATTCTAATTTTAAATAAAATTATTAACTTCGAAAAATGTGTTTAAATATTTCACTCAACTTAGCTATCAAATATATTTATACATGAATTATTAAAATACTAAAGAGATAAATACCTTAATGAGAAAAATACAAACACATTATACTTCTATTATTAGAAATTTATTTGAACGGAAAAACATTATTAAAGAATCATACAACATCATAAGAGAATAGTCCTTTAGTAATTGAATACCTAAAAATTTCGAGGAAAACTGATTTCCTAAAAATATCCGAATAAGATATTTCTGCATTATTATAAAATACAAATAAAATTTTTCAGTTTCATTTATTTATTTCCGTTTAGAATTCTTCCCGTACAGTCTGACTTTCCCGGAATTACTTGGAACTGCTGGTGACCTATTTGAAACAATGTAGCAAGCAAAGGGAACTTAAATACAGATGACAGACTGTTTGCGTGCAGCCAGTTAATTTTAAGGAAAATTGAGTAACAATCATATTATAGCGGAAAACGGTGTCATAGTTTCAGCTAAAAATATAAAGTTCACTTATAATATCAAACTCAATAGAAGAATTGTTTTTCTGGAAGTTTATCATTTCCTCTTAAAGTTTTAAATGTGTTTTTCAATCTATTTGAAAGCAACAAATTAAGCAAATATCTATCTGCATATATATATATATATATATATATATATATATATATATATATATATATATATATATATATATATATATATATATATATATATATATATATATATATATATATATATATATATATATATATATATATATATATATATATATATATATATATATATATATATATATATATATATATATATATATATATATATATACATATATATACATATATATATATATATATATATATATATATATATATATATATATATATATATATATATATATATATATATATATATATATATATATATATATATATATATATATATATATATATATATATATATATATATATATATATATATATATGTATATGTATATATATATATGTATATATATATATATTATATATATATATATATATATATATATATATATATATATATGTATGTATATATATATATATATATTATATATATATATATATATATATATATATATATATATATATATATATATATATGTATATATATATATATATATATATATATATATATATATGTATATATATATATATATATATATATATATATATATATATATATATATATATATATATGTATATATATATATATATATATATATATATATATATATATATATATATATATATATATATATATATATATATATATATATATATATATATATATATATATATATATATATATATATATATATATATATTATATATATATATTTATATATATATATATATATATATATATATATATATATATATATATATATATATATATATATATATATATATATATATATATATATATATATATATATATGAATTATATATACAAGAATTTAAAATGATATTCTATATTTGTCAAAAATTATTTTACAGTTATAAATGCCATTCGTTAACTATTTTGAGGTAATACATTTTCAATGAAAATTGATTACATATTTTTCCTTTAAGTTATACGAATATTACCTTGGCAAAATTATACATGTAAATAATAATTATAAATATATGTAACCAGACTTATAAATAAAAGAAAGATTGAAAAATAAAAAAAGTTTTCTTTTAATGTTTGAAACTTATTTTTTAAATAATTTTAATAACAATAGTATGGTATACATTTTGAATTTGCAATACATTAATCAAGAACAGAATTGTAAAAATAAAATAAAAAACTATTCAGAGCATAATACCTAAATATTCATAAAAAATTAAATGGTACTTAAACAAACAAAACATATGGGATATATGGGACCTTAAAATAGCCATAAAATTTAAATGAAGAGACATAGACATATGTGGTTACATAACCACTCTTAAAATTAACTAGAAATATTTCAGTTATACATAATTAGAAGTTTCAATAAATTCTTAAGAATTAATATAAATATAATTATCTTAGAATAAATCAAATAATTTCTTTAATGATTTCAAATTTCACACAATTCAGCCAATCAATTATATATGTTTATTTTTTTTTATTTCTTTAACATAAACTGTAATAGCTGAAAGTATAAATTATATATACTAAATAATATATAATATAAGTTACCATACTCTTACAGACTATTGATCATTTCTCAATTTTAATACCATTTAGTCCTCTTAGTGTTTTTATAAAAACTAAATTTTTCCAAGAAAATTTTTATAAGTAGTTATAAGTGGTGACTTTTATATCAATTAAATTTAAGATAAATTACTTGTCAAGTATTCTGAATTTTGTAGAAAACAAATACATTGAAAAATTTAATTAAAATTAATTAAAATGAATTTTTTTAAATAATTAAAGTCCGGTTATTGCAGTACATACCGTTTATAAGTGATTTTCTAGAATAAAAATAATTTTTAGTCTTATTTGTCCATAAATTTAGTTATGTATTATTTAGTATGATTTCTTCAAAAAAAATATGGTTTAAAAATTAAATTGATATTCATAAGCAAAGAAATTTCAAATATTTTCTTACGTATGTATTTTATTATTGTTTGTTATTATGATAGCATATTATTTTCAGAGAAACATATTTCTGCATATTTTTACTATAACTATTTTAAATATTTTGAAAAAAATTATTAAACACCTGTAAATTACTTAGTGAAAGCATATTACATAATGTTTATAGATATATTTATGTATGATATTACAGAATTATATTTAAATATATTCTTTATTTTTAATGTAACATTTAGCTTTTTGTAAAAGTGACCGTTATTTCGAAGTTTACTTATTTTTACCATACTACTTATATTTATTTTTTTTTATCAAAATTATAATCATACGCAGAAATAATTGTTAAAACTTTTAGCATTTTTTGTATAAAAACTTAAACATTTAATCACTGAAATATATTTTAATTTTAATTCAAAAGTTGACATTAAAATATTTTTTAAATATTAATTTCATTTTTGAGTGAAAGAAATATTTTAATTAATCTGTCGTTAGTGTTAGAGAAAATAACTTCCGAATAATTCGTAACAGTTATTAAATTTATAAAAAATAACTTTTGTAGAAGACTATTTTTTGGTGCGAGAAAAAATATTTAATTTTTTTTGCTATTAATAATCTCAAAGACAATTAAAATAAACTACATTAAAGAATGTATAAAACTTTAGGCATGCAACTTCAATTAAAATTAAGATATTTTAATATGAATTTAATTATTATGTGATGCTTATTATTTAAAAAAAACTATGAGATTAACGAACTTTAACTCCTGGTAGTCATGTAGCAAGCATAATTTATGTATCATAAAAAAGTAATACCTGTTTATTTAAGTATCGTAAAAGTATGCGTTCCTTATTAATTGTTTCTAAATACTTCAGGTATTTTTTAATATATAAAAAGTGAAAATGCAATTTTTTATATTGCGTTCTTTGCAGCATTAAACGCTTACCAAAAATAAAATTTCTTTTGAAAATTATTAGTTTTTATTTAAATATCTTATAATTCATTCTCTTAAATGTTTATTTATTAACAAAACCTTATACAGGAGACATTATTAACGGAATTAATAAGAAATATTAATTGAAAAATCAAATTAACAAATATTTGATATAAACACTGTCTACTACCGTAAACATCATAATGATAAATAAGGTTGATTTTGAAATAACACCCTAACTTAAGAAAAATTATTAAAAATGAATTTACAAGAACAATAATTAAATTCAAAGTACATTGAGAACAACACTCACTAATTTTTTAGCTTTAATATTTTCATAGAATATGACTACGGTGTTAAAAGTGTATTGTTTTTATTAATTTATTTTTAGAATGGCAACACACATGTTTTCTGCATGGTTTCTGTTTTGCTGATGGCAATTTCTGTAGTTGGTAATAAAAGAATGTGTTTTTGAAAATTTGCGTTGTGTATAAGTTTTTTTATAATTTTTAGAAAGCGGAAGGAACGGTATTTCCTTAAGCAGATTTAACATACGGATAATAAATTTTAATTTTAACCTTCTTTTTCAAAGGTGGAAGAAGGTTTATAATATAATACAAGTAAATTAAATTGATATAAACTTCTTAACTTAAAGTATGTCTTTATTAAATATAATTATTTAAGGGTAAAAATGACCCAAGAATATCAAATAAACGAAGGAAATTTCGTACATTTTAAAGAAGAGGATAATAAATTTAATACTTTTAAAGTTTTATGTTTTATTGAAGGTTTAAAATTTTCTAATTTTTGAAATAGAAATAAGCATACTCATATATTTTATATATACTGGTTTAGGGAGCAAAAGTACAATTTTCATGGGCAAGCCCCTGTGAAAAAACCATTGATCTTTTTGAACGAAAAAGCAGTGATTTATGTCTGTAGAAAGCTGATAATTAAAAGAATGGATGTAGGTTTATAATATAAGCAATTAAATTAAATTGATATAAACTTCTTAACTGAAAGTATGTGTTTAATAAATGTAATTATATAAGAGTAAAAATGACCCGAGAATATCAGATAAACGAAGGAAATTTTATATATTTTAAAGAAGAGGATAATAAATTTAATACTTTTAACGTTTTATGTTTTATTGAAGGTTTAAAATTTTGTAATTTTTGAAATAGAAATAAGCAAACTGATATATGTTATATATACGGTTTAGGGTGCAAAAGTGCAATTTTCATGGGCAAGCCCCTGTGAAAAAAACCATTGATCTTTTTGATCGAAAAAGCAGTGATTTATGTCTGTAGAAAGCTGATAATTAAAAGAATATGTTTCCCATCAGATCCATCAGACCGTTCACGATTAATCGATAGCGGCGAGGTGTCAACTGATATTCTCCGATGTGATATAAATCTGTCTGAAGGACAATAAGGGGTAATAAAAATTATGGCATCAGCGAAGCGAAAATGTTATTTATTTTCGTCTTTATAGAACATACTTCTTTTCAGCGAACAGAAGTGCATAGAGTGTACCATTTTTATTCACGCAACGTATCATTTATGTTTCAGTATCGTATATAATAAAATAAATACATATTTATGATACCTTAAGATGTTACTCATTATTTTCTATAAATGTTACAAAGCCTTAATTCTCCGTTTTGTAGTAAAACAATACTCATAGTAGTTAGTAAAACTGTATTAATTTCTTAAATATCTTTTGGGAAATCGTTTAGAATAAGAACATTATATTTATTGAATATATTTAAGTGCATCACATTTTTAAAAGCCCCATGTTATTAACTAAATCTAATTAAATCGTACATCTTAGTTTCAGATTTTTTAATTCTTATAAATTGTGCTTTATAATTTTTGTTATCAGTTGAAGAATTAGTACAGATTTCCTATTTTGTTAAGCATACCTTATATTCTAAATGGACAAGTATATAATCTCCTAATTCTTGACAATGCATGTTCTGCACTTTAAAATATCTAATTATGGTTTCTCAATGAAAATGAATGTGTAAAGGCTGAATAAGTAACTAAGCTCTGTAAAACATATAAATCTAATTTCGTTCTATCACTCTTGGGAAAGTATTATGATATTCATTATATTTTAATCCTTTTGATATTGATAATAGATCTTAAATACGTCTCATTAAAAATGCTTTTGTACGAGACATAAAAATGGCTTCTATTTCAATTTTGACAAATTAAATGTTTTGCATTATCACACAATATGCAGGCGTAAATTAATCAGACGCAACCTGTAACAAATGTAAAAAGCTAGAATATAAAGTATAAATATTTTTCCAAAAATAATCACCCTTGTTGTAGTGTAATTAAAAGTAAAACATTTTGGTAAAATCCAGTGTAAGTAAATTAGACTCGAAATATCATAATATTCTCTTTGTGTCAGTAGCTCTATTTAAAGACAGCTTTACATAGTTACATGAGCAGAGAGTTCTAATCTAGTCAAAGATTCACTCGTCAACACAATATGCAGGCATTTAGTAGTAAATTAATCAAGAGCAACCTGTAACCTATGCTTAAAAGCTGGAGAAGAAACTATAAATATTTTTCCAAAAAATAATCACCCTTGTTGTAGTGCAATTTACAAGTAAAACATTTTGGTAAAATCCAGTATAAGTAAATTAGACTCAAAATATCATAATATTCTCTTTGTGTCAGTAGCTCTATTTAGAGACAGCTATATAAAGTTATTTCAGCAGCGAGTTTTAGTCTAGTCGAAGGTTCACTCGTCAACACAATATGCAGGCATTTAGTAGTACATTAATCAAGCGCAACCTGTAACCTATGCTTAAAAGTTGGAGGATAAACTATAAACATTTTTCAAAAAAACCATCACCCTTGTTGTAGTGTAATTTACAAGTAAAACATTTTGGTAAAATCCAGTAAAAGTAAATTAGACTCGAAATATCATAATATCTTCTTTGTCTCAGTATCTCTATTTAGAGGTAGCTATACATAGTTATTTCAGCAGATTGTTCTAATCTAGTCGAAGGTTCACTCGTCAACACAATATGCAGGCATTTAGTCGTACATTAATCAAGCACAACCTGTAACCTATGCTTAAAATCTGGAGGAGAAACTATAAATATTTTTCCAATAAATAATCACCCTTGTTGTAGTGCAATTTACAAGTAGGACATTTTGGTAAAATGCAGTATATGTAAATTAGACTCGAAATATCATAATATTCTCATTGTGTCAGTAGCTCTATTTAGAAGCAGCTATACATAATTATTTCAGCAGAGAGTTCTAGTCTAGTCGAATGTTCACTCATCAACACAATATGAAGGCATTTAGTAGTACATTAATCAAGCACAACCTGTAACCTATGCTTAAAAGCTGGAGAAGGAACTATAAATATTTTTCAAAAAAAAATCACCCTTGTTGTAGTGTAATTTGCAAGTAAATTTTAAATTAAAAGTAAATTAATTTTAATTTACAAGTAAATTATACTGGATTTTGGTAAAATTCTGTATAAGTAAATATCATATAATCTAAATATCATATCTTCTTTGTGTCAGTAGCTCTACTTAGAGGCAGCTATACATAGTTACTTCAGCAGAGAGTTCTAGTCTAGTCGAGGGTTCGCTCGTCAACTGTTTCAGCCACTCCAATATTTCTCCCTTATTCAAAAATGAACAAAAAGTACTATATCAAATACAAATTGCTTCCAATTATAAGGTCAATAACGGTAGCATCTAGAAGCTAATAGTGCGTATGTGTAGACATTTTACCTGTAGATATATAACACATATAAGGTTTATTTACCTCAGTAGTCGAAATCGTCATGAGTTCTTTTTTTGTCTGTGTTTCATGATAAAAAAAACAATAACCCATCATCGATTCAATTGATTCCATCCCAAATGAATTTATCCAATTCATTTTCCTTTTCCAAATGCGAACAATCCCAGGAGGCACGCTTCATTGAAACTTAAAAAGGTTCAGGAAATCACTCATTCAATCATTTCACTGGTTTCCCACTCATTCCCACTACAAAATCGAGTGACTGACCACAAATCCTTATAAATGTACAATTAATATACATTGGAATATTTCAAACAACAATGAATGTTTAATTCTCCACGTGACTACTAGCGGAAAAGCAATTAATAGAATGGTTTTATGTTTGCATCTCAGATTCAACAGAAAATCAATAAATTATTGAATGGGACATTTGTATCTTTACTTACTTAAAAGACTATTTACATTTTATGTTGTTAAGGTTACAAAAGGAAATGGCATTTAACGAAATTCTAAGTTTACCACTTTAATGAAACAACACATCTTAACACCATTTATGTAAGTTTTGTATATAAAAATAACTTTTATTATGAAGTGGGCATTCAAATTTACACAGAATATTCAATAGTGAGTTATACAGAGGAAAGCATTAAACAGAAAAAATGATTTCATTTTATATGACTTTCCTTGGTTAAAATGTGTTTAACCCCTTCACTGTTTTGCCCGTACGCCGTACGGGCACAGCTTTTGGGCCTTTACTCATTTTCCCGTACGGCGTACAGGCAATCTGATATCTATTTCGATAGCACTGTTTAGGCCGTATTTTTTCCAATTTTAGTAACAAATTATTCGTATAGATCAAGTAAATGATAGTTTGCAGTTTATTGTATTTTCTACTCTGATTGGTTTAAACGCGCGGGTTTTTTCGCATGTTTTGTATCAAAAGAAGAATTTTATCTTTCAGTGTTTAGCTTTCTGGTTATATTTTACTAACCGCCTGATAATTTTATTGATTTAAGAGTTGAATAATATATTTTTACTTTTAAATAATGGATAATTCAGAGCGTATGGAGCTACTTTCTTGTGATTCGAACTGTGACTCGGAATCAGAAACTGAATTATCTGTAAATGATAGTAGCGAAAGTTTACTAGATGACCTGGATAGTAGTGACTCTGGTAGTAGTACAGATGGAATCAGTCAAGCAAGACAATTTTTTGAAATTAATTATGATAATCCTTCGGATCCACCTCTTAGATTTGCTTTCACTGGAATTCCAAAAATTAACTTGGATATCGATGAGACTAAAGGTAAACTTCAGTTCTATGATGCTTTCATAGAAAGAAAAAAAGTTGTAATAAATGCTTTAAAAAATAGAAATGTTAATTTTAATAACATATCTTTAATTAAAAATGTAAAATGAACAAAATAAATGCAATAAAAATGTGACCGAATTCTGGAAAAAAAATGAAAATGTCAAAGGATTAATATTCAAATATTCTGAGAACTGTCAAGGCAATTGGTAAACTCTTTTTGTCCATGAATATTATTCGTTTGAATATCTTGATTGGCGAATTGGTAAACTGCTTTATTTAAAAAAATTTGAGCAGAAAATTTTATATTACAAATATAAAGATTTTTTAAAAATATTCTTAATATTCTGAGGGTGTCCAAGGCAATTAAACAAAGCATTATTGTCTTCGAATGACTACTCTTAAAATGCTTTGATTTTTTTCAGTCTTCGTTATACTTTGTGACAATCGAAATTTAAACATACGAATATATTTCATTCATTTGTGAATTAATTTCCGAATATATCTCTCTATAATACATGTTTTTCTCAATGTTTAAATTTTTAAAACTGACGGAATATCTCTAAATACACTTATATATAATCATATATACAGGTATATATTAGAAATATTACAAATGTTAATTTTAATAACATATCTTTACTTAAAAATGTAAAATGATAAAAAAAATGCAATAGAAAAATTTGACAATTTTTGACAGAATTCTGAAAAAAAATGAAACTGTCAAAGGGTTAACGATAGCTCTGATTTACTAAGTATATTTAAATCTGCAGTATGCATTCGTGGGTATGTGTGTAGGTGTATATTGTGCTTTGGAGATACAAGTTATATTGAATATAAGATATTTACAATATAATACCGTTTGTGTAAGTTTTGTTTCAAAAACTAATAATTTTAATTGTGATGTGCAATTTAAAAATTACACAGGACCTCGAATAGAGAGTTATTCTGAGACAGATCAATAAAGAAGTTCGAAGATAAAACCTATTTATATTCCTTCTCGGAAACAATTAAATTTTTAGCATCATTTTGTGTTTAAGTTTGTTTTCATTTTACGTTAAAAAGTTGCTCTGGATTTTTTCTCAGAAACTATATTGAATAATTAAAACTCCCTTACAAATGAGTAAAATGTCAAAATTTCACATAATTATCTTTATAGAATTCGTTACTGATATTTAAATAAAACTTCTCGAGTGTCACCAATCTTTAGAGTTCAAGGAACTTTGTTTATATTACTAGAGCAGTAAATAACACAAAATAAAATGTATATATATATATATATATATATATATATATATATATATATATATATATATATATATATATATATATATATATATATATATATATATATATATATATATAACTTCAGATCTCTTTTTTGCAACAACCTAAATTAAAATCATCCAACAATTTCTTTTTTTTTTGGGCGGGGAACTAATTGATATCAATATTTTTCTTTAAATAATTGGTTCTAATTTTAATTACTTAAGATCATTGAACAAAAATGAATTAGTCAAATTATGCCACTAAAATATGCTCAAAAGTTAAAACTTTTTTAAATGATTGAAATTTTTAATAAGTTAAGTGAATTTATTTCTGAAAAATGTGAAGAAAATTTATGCCACGGCATATTAGAAATATATTTACAAACTTACTTTGCAGCATTTGCATATACGTATGAATCATTCAACAATTTCTTTTTTATATGAAACTAATTGATATCAATATTTTTCTTTAAATATTTAGTTCTAATTTTAATTACTTAAGATCATAGAACAAAAATGTATTAATCAAAATATGCCACTAAAATATGCTCAAAAATTAAAAATTGTTTGAATGATTGAAATTTTTATTAAGTTATGTTAATTTATTTCTGAAAAATCAGAAGAAAATTTATGCCACGGCATGTTAGAAATATATTTACAAACTTACTTTGCAGCATTTGCATGTACGTATGAAATTTAGTATCTCAGACAGTTAATTATATAGTGTTGGAATAAATATTCCCTCAAAAATATTCCATTTAAAGAGAGAAAATTCACTGTTTAATTTCCAAATGCAATATTATCGTTCGTACGCCAATTAAAGGCAGTAAAACCAATATTTGGATAACAAACAAAACTATCGTATTACAAATCGTGTTACGTTGAACATCGCGTGAACGTTGATGTATTAATTACATCAATGTTCTTTTAATTTATTGTTTTCTTTTTATTGTAACAATGATATGAGAGTCAGTAGAGAAACCATTTTTATTTTGGATCTGATGGGCTTTACTTTCTTTTGGATGAGAATATAATAGTAATTATTTACTGTATAGAAATGCCTTACATACCAAAAATCTGTGTTTTATAGTTTTATAGTTTCAGAAGAAAATTTATGCCACCGCATTTTAGAAATATATATACAAACTTACTTTGCAGCATTTACATATACGTAAGAAATTCAGTATCCCAGGCAATTAATTATATAGTGTTGGAATAAATACTCCCTCAAAAATATTCCATTTAAAGAGAGAAAATTCCCCATTTAATTTCCAGATGCAATATTATCGTTCGTACGCCATTTAAAGGAAGTAAAACCAATATTTGGATAGCAAACAAAACTATTATATTACAAAGCGTGTTAATGTATTAATTACATCAACGTTCTTTTAATTTATCATTTTCTTTTTGGTGTAACAATGATATCAGAGTCAGTAGAGATACCATTTTTATGAAGCTGTTTACAACTAATAGTTTTATTTGTTGAAACTAAAGCCAGAATTGTGATAATTTCAGAATTTTTTACTTGAAATGTTAAATATAAACAAAACTTATTTTAATATTGTTACTTTTTTTTGATAAATTAATTGTAATTATTTACTGTATAGAAATGCCTTACATACCAAAAAAATTTTTTATATATATTCAGAGATTATATCACGATTTAGAAAAATTACAATATTTAGCATACAACGATAAAAATTTATATAAAATGAATTATATACTGTTGGAATAAATACTCCCTAAAAAATATTCCATTTAAAGAGAGACAATTCATCGTTTAATTTCCAGATGCAATATTATCTAGTTCGTAAGCCAATTAAAGGAAGTAAAACCAATATTTGGATAGCAAACAAAACTATTATATTACAAAGCGTGTTAATGTATTAATTACATCAACGTTGTTTTAATTTATCTTTTTCTTTTTAGTGTAACAATGATATGAGTGTCAGTAGAGAAACCATTTTTATTTTGGATCTGATTTGCTTTACTTTCTTTTAGATGATAATATAATAGTAATTATTTACTGAATCGAAATGCCTTACATACTAAAAAAACTGTGTTTTATAGTTTGTTAACCTATGTTTTAAATTAAAACAAGGAAAAACATTTCAAATATTTTTTTAATATTCCATTACAATAGTTTTCATGATTTAGAAAGGAAAATTGTAATAATTTCCACAGAAGTAAATTAATAGAACTGATTCATTTATTACAAGCTGGCATAATGCAATATCAGAAAATTTACATATACATTTCATTAAAATGTACGATTTTAAAGCGATAAAAAATTTATTAATAATTGGAATAAAGGCAATATATTCCAAAATATCTCGAATAGCTTCCTTTATTTTAAATGCTAATACGGATTTATCTAATAAATCTAGACGACTTTCGTTCTCTGCAATAAAATGTAATTTATCAAATTGACTGTTTGAAATTCAATTTCAAAATTTCAAAATTTTGCAGTAAAAGTAATTTTTAGAATTTCCATTTATTTTCCAGAAATACACTAAACTGGAATATAATCTTTTTTTCAAAGGCCATTTCAATTAAAATTTTAACAGTAGCAGTTTAATATTATGTATGTGTTCAAATCATAATTGATTACATTAAAATATATGTAGTTAGTATTTAAAGCCTTAATTAATATAGAAATGTATTTAAATAAAAAAGATAAGTATTTACTGTCTTGCGTATTTTTTACCAGTTATTTTTTAAAGTAACTTTATTTTTGGAATAGAATTTTCTTTTTCGTGTTAAATACTTTTTATTTTAGAAATTACTTACTTTTAGTAACTATTTTTTTCCTAACTCAGAAAGTTTATTGAATTACCTACTAAGAAATATATTTGGTTTAAAAAAATCGTATCACAGAATCAAAGATTCCCCAAAATTTGACTTTATGATATCCTATGCGAAGTTTAATATTAAACTCAACATGAAATAACGTTTCCAAATAATCTGGAAAATTCCTAGAAATTCTTATTTTACACGTAGACATGTTATTTCTAATAATTCAATTCAATATCAATTTGTTGTATTAGTTGGAATGTTTTTTAATCTGAAATTTTTGATTCTGATAACACTGCAATTCTTCTAAATTTTTAGTTTTAGTTTATACTCTGCTAAGATAGTATAAATTTTATAAACGTCATTTTTACTAGTTCACTAGTTCACAATAATCAAAAGTGAATCAAATTTTTCATTAAGCATTTGCGTATGTTTTAAACATACAAATTCCTTTTAAAATTCATAATTATTTTCCCATTACAATATACTTTTTTTAATTGGTAAATAGAATTGGTTATAAAATTTTAAAACTATCAAAATTGATTAAAAAGCTTTATCTGGTTATTGCTCTTGAACAACCTGAATAACCTGTATTAACCAGTATTCTTCAGCAGTATGAACAGATTTGTTGAAAAATAACGTAATATTTTTGCAGCTATATTTTTATATGTTTGCATTAGTACATCAGATATTGCATAGAACTATATAAATGTAAACTTTCATGTGGGGAAAATTGGTTATAAACTTTTTTGATCTTAACTTTTTAACGCCACAGGAAGTAGAACGTTTCACCTTCAGTGTAGTAATGAAAGATACCGTATATAAAATGTATAGGCTATATCTTGCATAACCTGCTAGAATACTACTCGGCTACGATTTTACTATCATGGGAAACTTCTTTTTCTTCATTCTTCACCCTTAAAACTTTTATGATCAGTTAATCTTACAATAATGTCATGTCTACTGAAGTACATTACGGTATCGTAGAATAAACAGATTATGTTCATATATGCTTAGTAGTATATATTGTGCAGTAAGTAAAAGAAAATTCTAGATGAGAAATTACTAACACGGAATAAAAATAGAAATGCCAACATTTACAAATTATAAATTTAAAAAAGTAAAAAGTAAAAACATTTTGCCTGGAAAATCAGGCAATTTTAATATTTACAAAGGATTGGGAGGTTGGTGGAAATCAGATCTCTGTATAAAAAGTAAGAATAAGCAATCATTCACTTGACATTCCATTGTTTATGTTTTCTACGATAACGGTTTTCTTATTAAAAGAAAGATCATTGAGGAAGTTCACAAAATAACAGAAGTGATCCTATTGTTACCAAAGTGTTTCAGCGGATAAAGAAACTACAACATAAGGTATCTAGTCTATAATAACGTGTTTTAAGAATATAGGAAAATAGAAACTCTACCTCTCAGAGGTCATAAAGACATCACTTCGCTTGCATTTTAGACTAGTACCAATCTTGAATACACAGTATTTCGACAGACAAAGATTCCGCATAGCAAAACTCATTCAAAACTTAATACATTTCTTTCAATACTACTTTCTCCACCCCCCAACCCCCAACAGCGATATTAGACTAAAATCAAGAAAAGCTTATATTCATAATATGTATTTTCAACAAACATTTTGTAGATCTTACATGGGGAGGAAATATAATGGGGCGCGACAAGGCTCATTTTATAAATAAACAGTCTTATGTATTTTTGA
The DNA here is from genome assembly GCA_032207245.1 of Pardosa pseudoannulata. Classification (NCBI taxonomy): domain Eukaryota; kingdom Metazoa; phylum Arthropoda; class Arachnida; order Araneae; family Lycosidae; genus Pardosa; species Pardosa pseudoannulata. Next base: position 88,390,370 of record CM063504.1, on the reverse strand, counting down.
AAATATTGGGCAGTAGGAAGCACGCACCACAAAATTCCCTTATATTCTCCAAAAATTATCATCTGTATAATGATGCAACTGTGAGATTAATCTCTGAGTATAATTTTTATTGAGAAAATTGACAATGGTCCTGCTATATAGTTAGTGACGGGTAGTATATAAGTGGGATGGTGTAGATATTTGTTGGGTTTTATCACTCTTAATAACCTTTTATTAACAAGTTTTAATGTGAAATAGTATTCACCACATATTCTGCAGCCTATAAATCATCTTCAGCAAAAACATTTCACTGATATGCATCTCATTAGCTGATTTTCTTGTAAACCATCACTAACTCGTTTGCCGGATCGCTCTATTTCTGCTTATGAGACCACATAATAATTTGATGTAGTCCACTACGCTGAATGTATGGAAAAGTACATCAGACCAATTATAATCTGCTGTTGAACACAATGTCATATTGAAATATTTCGTATACAAGATGTCACATCTATCAATTTTATCACATCGTCCTAAAGAGAGTAAAAGATGTGTTCATTTTTATCTTGTAATCAGTATTTCATTTGTTTAAACATACTGATTTTATCTCTTTTTTCGTGTGTAACAGAGACATGCTGTGTCCCTATCTTCTTTAATACAGTTCAATGACATATTTCTATATACCTCAGTAATATAGTGTGTATATAAATAGTTTTATTCCTTGTTGGTAATTTACTATGCTGCATTTTCTGTGTCTTTCAATAAAGTGTCCTCTTGCAGATATATTTGTATTGATTTTTCATACTATTCCCCTAGCTCATATTATATTTAGTCCATACTTAAATTCTGGCATTCATTAGCTAACTTCTTTCTGCTCCAGGATGCTGTAAATTGAGCCTGTTTAACTATCACCACCTGGTATATATGATACCATATGTATATTCTGATACTTTTAAAGTAAAAACACGCCAATCGCATGTATATGTTATTCCACTGAAATGAAATAAATTTATAGTAACTAACATTGACATACAACACTGTCCTCTTGCGGATATATTTGTATTAATTTTTCATACTATTCCCCTAGCTCATATTATATTTAGTCCATACTTAAATTCTGGCATTCATTAGCTAACTTCTTTCTGTTCCAGGATGCTGTAAATTGAGTCAGTTTAACTATCACAACCTGGTATATATGATACCATATGCATATTCTGATACATTTAAAGTAAAAACACGCCAATCGCATGTACATGTTATTCCATTGAAATGAAATATATTAATAGTAACTAACATTGACATATAAAACTGCGTAGAAATATATAATTTTTCAACAAGACACCTCATCTACCTGCTTTACACTCGATTAGAACTCGGCCATTAAGACGACTTTTATGATTTCCTAGTGACCACGAACACCAACTTAATTTCTGCGATCTTATTTGCAGCTGCTTTAAGCTTCATTTTAATTGAGGTATAAATTTTATGGCAAGAGGCCGGATGTCAGCGGAAATGAGCTCATTTTTCTCTCACTCGGAGCTTCGAATTTAATGGTCGCAGTGCTCGGCTGACCGAACAATATGGTAATCATAACTTGGCCATAGACGGTTTGACGACATTTTTAAGAGCTTGTGTTAATATGTTATTAGAAATGTTTGAGAAAGTATTTTCTTGTTTGACTTAATTTTAATCAACTCAATGGGTAGCTATTTGTTACGATGTATATTTATATTTTAATAGAAAGACTGTTTCAAATATTTAATATCTGTAAATATTAAGTACACTTTAATCATTGTCTCATAAGAAAGTTTTCATAAGAAAAATTTTTTACTAGACAAAGCTATCTAACAATCTTATTTTTTTCACATAGGAATAAGATAAACAGATACTTTTTAAGTAAGATATTACCCATTCAAATATGAAACAAATATGAAATATTGCATATTATGAATATCGGTATTTTAAAACTGTGTATTAATTCTGAAGTCAACAGTTCTTTTTTTTTCTCTCAACAAAGCTATAAATTTAGCAATTAGTTTTAAAATAATTCATACGTTTTTTTATAGAATCATTACATGCAGTTATCACTAATCTGTAATAAACTTGAAAATATTGCAAGAAATGTAAAAAAAAAAAATGTACATACTTTTATTGGAATATATATATTTTTCAAATGAACTGTAATTAATAGTTGTATGAAAATATATGCAAGAAATAAATTTTGCAGTTTTTGAAGCATTACAGAAGCAAAAGGAAAATTATGACTATTTTGCTTTTACATTTTAAGAAAATGACTAGATTAATATGTAATTGAATTATTAATAAAGACATTTATTATGTTTCGAAGTTTAATAAAACTGCAAAATGAAATCTTTTTAGCAAATTTTCCATTTCAATTTCAGTGAATATTCTTCATATCTGAATTTACTAGCAAATCCATTTAAACATAGCTAAAGTTGAAGTAAAACTGCTCAATAAGATACTTCAAGGCAAAATAAAATGAAATTGCAGCATCTGGGTATAAAATGCATAGACATGCGATTTATTTTATTCAATTCTAAAATAAATTACACTACGTTTTCTGACAAAATTCGAAATATTACATAGGAATAGGATAAACAGATACTTTTTAAGTAATGTATTACCCATTTAAATATGAAACAAAGTATGAAATATTTTACAAAAAATTGCATAATATGAATATCGGGATTTTATATCTGTGTATTAAATCTCAAGTCCAAAGTTCTTTTCTCTTTCAACAAAACTATAAATTTAGCAATTAGTTTTAAAAAAATTCATAGTTTTTTAAAGAATCATTACATACAGTTATCACTAATCTGTAATAATATTCAAATTTTATGTAAAAAAAATGCACATACAGTTATTGGTTTATATATATTTTTCATATCAATAGTAATTAATAGTTGTATGAAAATATATGCAAGAAATAAATTTTGCAGTTTTTGAAGCATTACAGAAGCAAAAGGAAAATTATGACTATTTTGCTTTTACATTTTAAGAAAATGACTAGATTAATATGTAATTGAATTATTAACAAAGACATTTATTATGTTTCGAAGTTTAATAAAACTGCAAAATGAAATCTTTTTAGCAAATTTTCCATTTCAATTTCAGTGAATATTCTTCATATCTGAATTTACTAGCAAATCCATTTAAACATAGCTAAAGTTGAAGTAAAACTGCTAATAAGATACTTCAAGGCAAAAGAAAATGAAACTGCAGCACCTGGGAATAAAATGCATAGACATGCGATTTATTTTATTCAATTCTAAAATAAATTACACTACGCTTTCTGACAAAATTCGAAATATGTTCTTAAAAGAATTGAGAGTACTTGATCATCTTATAAAATTTATCAAATGATAATTTATTGTAGATAAAATCTACAAATGGCAATAGCGTTAGTTTAAAGATTCATGTACAGAATAAAATTTTCTTTGCAGTTTTTGAAGCATTACAGAAGCAAAATGAAATCTAACATTATTTTGCTTTTACATTTGAAGAAGATTCCTGGATTAATATGTAACTGAATTATTAACAAAAACATTTATTACGTTTCAAAATTTTATAAAACTGTAAAATGAAATCTTTTAGCAAATTTCCCAATCCAATTTCAGTGTATATCTTCTTATTGAATTCACTAGTCAATCCATTTAGACATAGCTAAAGTTGAAGCAAAACAGCTCAATAAGATACTTCAATACAAAACAACATGAAATTGCAGCATCTGGGAATAAAATGCATAAACATGCGATTTATTGTATTCAATTCTGAAATAAATTATACTACACTTTCTGACAAAATTCGAAATATTACATAGGAATAGGATAAAGAAATACTTTTTAAGTAAGATATTGCCCATTCAAATATGAAACAAAGTATGAAATATTTTAGAAAAAATTCCATATTATGAATATCGGAATTTTATAACTGTGTATTAAATCTCCAGTTCTTTTTTCTTTCAACAAAACTGTAAATTTAGCATTAGTTATAATAAGTTAGTTAGTTTAAAATAATTCATAGTTTTTTTAATGAATCATTACATGAAGTTATCACTAATCTGTAATAATCTTGAAAATAATATAAGAAATGTAAAAAAAAATGCACATAGTGTTATTGGTTTATATATATTTTTATATAAATAGTAATGAATAGTCGTATGAAAATTTATGTAAGAAATTTATTTTGCAGTTTTTGAACCATTACAGAAGCAAAAGGAAATTTAACACTATTTTGCTTTTAAATTTTAAGAAAATGACTAGATTAATATGTAATTGAATTATTAACAAAGAAATTTATTATGTTTCAAAATTTAATAAAACTGTAAAATGAAATATTTTTAGCAAATTTCTAAATTCAATTTCAGTGAATATTCATCATATGTGAATTTACTAGCCAATCCATTAAAACATAGCTAAATTTGAAGTAAAACTGCTCAGTAAGATACTTCAAGGCAAAATAAAATGAAATTGCAGCCCCTGGGAATAAAATGCATAGACATGCGATTTATTTTATTCAATTCTAGAATAAATTACACTATGCTTACTCACAAAATTCGAAATATTACTTAGGAATAGGATAAACAGATACATTTAAGTAAGATATTACCCATTCAATTATGAAACAAAGTATGAAATATTTTACAAAACGTTGCATATTATGAATATAGGGATTTTATAACTGTGAATTAAATCTCAAGTCCACATTTCTTTTTTCTTTCAACAAAACTATAAATTTTGTAATAAGTTTTAAAGTAATTCATAGTTTTTTTTAAAGAATCATCACATGCAGTTATCAATAATCTGTAATAATCTTGAAAATATTATAAGAAATGTAAAAAAAATGCACATATTATTATTGGTTTATATATATTTTTCATATGAATAGCAATGAATAGTTGAATGAAAATTTAAGTTAGAAATATATTTTGAAGTTTTTGAAGCTTTAAAGAAGGAGATTTAACAATATTTTGCTTTTACATTTTAAGAAACTTCCAAGATTAATATGTAATTGAATTATTAACTAAGACATTTATTATGTTTCGAAATTTGATAAAACTGTAAAAGGTAATCTTTTTAGCAAATTTCCTAATTCAATTTCAGTGAATATTCTTCTTATGTGAATTTACTAGACAATCCATTTAAACATAACTAAAGTTGAAGTAAAACTGCTCAATAAGATACTTCAAGGCAAAAGAAAATGAAATTGCAGCACCTGGGAATAAAATGCATAGACATGCGATTTATTTTATTCAATTCTAAAATAAATTACACTACGTTTTCTGACAAAATTCGAAATATTACATAGGAATAGGATAAACAGATACTTTTTAAGTAAAATATTACCCATTCAAATATGAAACAAAGTATGAATTTTTTTACAAAAAATTGCATAATATGAATATCAGGATTTTATAACTGTGTATTAAATCTCAAGTCCACATTTATTTTTTCTTTCAAAAAAAAAAAAAAAAAACTATAAATTTAGCAATTAGTTTTAAAAGAATTCATAGCTTTTTTAAAGAATCATTATATGCAGTTATCACTAATCTGTAATAATCTTGAAAATATTATAAGAAATGCAAACAAAATGCACATAATGTTATTAGAATATATATATATATATATATATATATATATATATATATATAATATATATATATATATATATATATATATATATATATATATATATATATATATATATATATATATATATATATATATATATACACACACACACACATATATATATATATATATATATATATATATATATATATATACACACACACATATATATATATATATATATATATATATATATATACATAATCATATGAGTAGTAATAAATAGTTGTATGAAAATTTATGTAAGAAATATATTTTGCAGTTTCTGAAGCATTACGGAAGCAAAAGGAGATTTAACACTATTTTGCTTTTCCATTTTAAGAAAATTCCTAGATTAATATGTAACTGAATTATTAACAAAGACATTTATTATAATTCAAAATTTTATAAAACTGTAAAATGAAATCTTTTAGCAAATTTCCCAATTCAATTTCAGCGAATATTCTACTTATGTGAATTTACTTGCTAATCCATTTAAACGTAGCTAAAGTTGAAGTAAAACTGATCAATAAGATACTGCAAGGCAAAAGAAAATGAAATTGCAGCATCTGGGAATAAAATGCATAGACATGCGATTTATTTTATTCAATTCTAAAATAAATTACACTACTCTTGTAATTCTTTCTGACAAAATTCAAAATATTACAAAGGAATAGGATAAGCAAATACTTTTAATTAAGGTATTATCCATTTAAATTTAAACAAAGTATGAAATATTTTACAAAAAATTGCATAATATGAATATCAGGATTTTATAACTGTGTATTAAATCTCAAGTCCAAAGTTCTTTTCTCTTTCAACAAAACTATAAATTCAGTAGTTAGTTTAAAAATAATTTGTAGTTTTTTTTAAAGAATCATTACATACAGTTATCACTAATCTGTAATAATCTTGAAAATATTATAAGAAATGTAAAAAAATGCATATAGTGTTATTAGATTATATATATTTTTCATATGAATAGTAATGAATAGTTGTAAAAAAATTTATGTAAGAAATTTATTTTGTAGTTTTTGAAGCAATACAGAAGCAAAAGGAAATTTAACACTATTTTGCTTTTACATTTTAAGAAAATGGCTAGATTGATATGTAATTGAATTATCGACAAAAACATGTATTATGTTTCAAAATTTAATAAAACTATGAAATGAAATCTTTTTAGCAAATTTTCCAATTCAATTTCAGTGAATATTTTTTTTATGTGAATTTACTAGCCAATCCATATAAACATAGCTAGAATTGAAGCAAAACTGCACAATAAGATACTTCAAGGCAAAAGAAAATGAAATTGCAGCATCTGGGAATAAAATGCATAGACATGCGGTTTACTTTTATTCAATTCTAAAATAAATTACACTACGATTTCTGACAAAATTCGAAATATTGTTCTCGAAAGAACTGAGAGTACTTGATCATCTGATGAAATTTATCAATTGTAATTTATTCTAGATAAAATCTACAAATGGCAGTAGCGTTAGTTTAAAGATTCATGTACAGAATAAAATTTATATTTACTTAATATTTGAATAATATAATAAGAATCATATTTGAATCTTAGCTAGTTATATTTATAAAATATAAATGGAAATTTTAACAATAGATTTAAGTCCATTTTAAGAAATGAAATAATATAATGATGAAATTAATTTCAGGTTATTACTTACGTTATTAAAAATATATGTACCATATCTATCTATCTATATATATCTATATATATATATATATATATATATATATATATATATATATATATATATATATATATATATATATATATATATATATATATATATATTTATATATATATATATATATATATATATATAATACGTCCGAGTGATCAAGGCATGGAAGACACATACATACTGGTTCGTGTATAAAATATTCTTTATTGTTATTTATTTTGTCTATGTCTAAGCCATTAGATATCCTTTGTTCATATTTTGGGACGACAAGCGTGTAGGATGTTATCTTCTCAATTCCCCACTCAGATGTGCCTTTTGGCGTTGCTTACCTGAACAAATTCTTCTTGTCTACTTTCGCGTCAGCTTCTTTACTATGTATAATTCCACTCGAGGGTGTGTTTTTTCCCTGTTAGGTTACCGTTAAAGGCTTCCAACTATTTTTAATTATAACTCGCTTAATTATTAACCCTATTTTTATACCTGATATATATATAGATATATGTGTGTGTTTAATATAAGAGTACAATATATAAAATATATATTATATATTGTATATATATAATATATATATATATATGTATGTATATATATATATATATATATATATATATATGTATATATATATATATATATATATATATATATATGTATATATATATATATATATATATATATATATATATATATATATATATATATATATATATATATATATATTACACACGCAAACACATATATATGTATATGTATACATAGATTTGCTTTCACATGTCTTTACAAAAATTAATCAAACGAATAAAAAGGGCATCGGTACAATAAAACGAAATATACATTACGGAAATCGGTACAATTTTGATTTAAACGTAGTCACTTTTAAAACACGTATGAAGTAAGTAATTCTCTTTTTATTGAAATATTGGATCGAATACATAAACAATGTATGTAGTCTTGGTCTAAGAACAAAACTACAATGTCGATGTATTAATATAGAATGATCAGTTAAGTGTATATTCCATTTTTGACTGGAGACTTTTACAAATCTAACTCACCAAGAGATGTTTTAAAATGACTCCCTGCAATCGAATTAGTCTGTTTCTTCTCCCGTGACGAGATTCTAGTCTGTTTATGTTGTTTAAAATATTTGAAACTCCAACCTTTTCAACAGTACCAATAACAATATTTTGTCTATAAATCAGTACATCAGAAAGAACAGTATTCAGTATGCTAAACAACTATCCAATTGATTTAAACGAATACACTATTTTTTATCATACAAAATCTTCTTCGTTACAGACATTTTAAATTTCTCACTAAACGAAATGTTCTGCAATCTTTAGTGCGTATTTCAATATCGATTAAAAAAATAATTAGATTTAGTTTTGTTATAAAAGAACAAGATATCATAATCATTTTTTTATTTTCTAAGATACATAACAAAACCTTTCATGGAAGCAGTAGATTTGAATCCTAGATCATATTTTTTCAATCATTTTTAGTTTAACTCTGTTATAAAAGAACAAGCTATCATAATCTTTTTTTTTAAATTTCCAATATACATAACAAATCTTTTCATGTCAGCAGTAGTATTTGAATCCAAGACCTTATCTTTTCAACCATTTTTAGTTTAATTTAGGATTATTCCAAATCCAGACATAAAAGGAAATAACGTATGTTTTGTTAACAGTTTTTAAATACTTTAGTACTATACGTCTCCTATAAGAAGTTTGTTGAAATGCATTTACTCATTCTCAAACCCATTTGACCTCATGTTAATAACAAACTGAACAACCTAAATGAATTTATTCCCCCGATTTCACCAACTACTATGACGTCATAATATTTCCAAATTAAATACTTTATCACTCTCACGTTCGTGTTATCCCCGAGTTCCGAATTTTGTCATTAAACCCCATTTTCTAATTTCTCGGTGACCAAGGAAATTAGCGGAGTGTAGCCGACCATAATGCCAGATATTTTAGACTTAATTTAAATTAGGATATAAATTTTATGGATGAGGAAAGGGGTAGATACTACCTGAAATGAGCCATTTCTGTCTCGGTGGAAGCTTCCACTTTAATAGCTGCAGTTCCTGGATATGGTGAGGATATTTAGGGTTGTCGTTACACGATATGAGAGGCCTTAATGACATGTTTAAATTCTAGAACTTGAGGGTTGTTGAAGCTTTAGAAAAGAATGGTATTGGTAGAAAATACCAATTTGTTCGATTAAATTAATTAATCTTTGGTATTCCCAAACTGCTTGTATCAGGATAATCCTTCCAACTATATAAATAAATAAATTTATATATCTATATCTATCTATCTATCTATCTATTTATCTCCCACTCTATCTCTCTCTCTCTCTCTCTCTCTCTATATATATATATATATATATATATATATATACATATATATACATACATATATATATATACATATATACATACATATATATATACATATATATATATATATATATATATATATATATATATATATATATATATATATATGTATATTACATGGTCCAGTGTTAAGGCGAATATAAAAGAGTCTTTCTTGATAATAATAAGTTTATTAAATCATCGTTTCATTTAAAAGCTAAACTTGCTCCATTTTCATTTGTTCGTGGTGAAGCTAAGCGTGGAAAGGTGTTGACAGCTTCATGTCCAAGAGCTAACTAACTCATATCGGTTATCTTAACTATAAAATCCAATAAATATATTTCCGCTTGACCGGATGATCCCCAAAGCTTACGCGAGAGTGGGTCTTTTTCATTTTATTATTATTAAATTGTTCCCTTTTTTAAAATCGTTTATAACTCACGTAATTTCCAAGTACACCTTTTTTAGACCTCTCCCTCTCTCTCTCTCTCATACACACACACACACACACACACATATATATATATATATATATATATATATATATATATATATATATATATATATATATATATATATATATATGTATATTTATTTATGTGTATATATATTTGTATATATGTATGTATGTACGTATGTATATATATGTCAGTTTAAAAATGGGGGTTAACAATTAAGCGAGTTATAATTAAGTATAGTTAGAACTCATTAAAGACAACGTAATACTAGAAAGACACACCCTCGAGCGGTGCTATACAGAGTAAAAGAGCTGTTGCGGAAGTAGTCATAGGAATTTTGCTTAGGTATCAACGCCAAAAATGACAGTTTTGAACTCGGGCTGATATGGTCCTCCACGCTTGTCGTGGCAAATTATGAGAACGAAAGATATCTAAAAGGCATAGCTATGGGCATAAGGATTACAATAAAGAAGTTTTTTATATATGAAATCAAATGTGTTTTCCTTGCCTTAACTAATTATCCATGTCATATATATATATATATACTGAAAACAATATCCGGAGTGAGAATTTGCACGTTTTGCCTTACATCTAGAAAACTAAATATTTAATTGAATAAATGCTAAAATTCTGGAACTTCGGTAGTGTTAAAAAAATATTAGGTGTTCAGTTAATATTTTGTCTCGAATATAAAATGGGGACTAGACACAAAGTTTAGGAAACACAACAATGTGTGTGATAACTTTAGAAAAGTAACGCTAGAAGCAGCTTATAGCTTTAGAATATAACTATGAAACTGCTTTTAACTGTCTGTTTTTATTTACGTAAGAGTAAATTCATAGAAATAAAGTATTCTATATATAAAAGGTTTAGTTTATAATATTCAGGTTGTCGACACGATGCATTGTCGTTCTTATCAAAGTTGACAGCACCCTATTGTTTACAACACCCTATTGTAAGAGTATAAAAATGGTAAATATTTTTTATTATATAAAAAATTTAATTAAATATTTTTTTACTGTGTATGTATAAAAATGTTTTTTTTGTGTTTGCATAATTCAATAGCACAATATACAGTGCCATTTCCATTTTTATTTAGTGCCATTTTCATGAACTTCTTAAACTAAGGTAAACAAAACAACATTTAATATTTAACAACATATGAGTATTTTTACTAAAACCATTTAATGGTACATTTGCAAATACAGTGAAACCTCTTTTTAACGACCCCACGATACAATGACTCCTTCTTTAGAACGGCCATCTTAAAAAGTCCCAATTATTTTACCATAGGAGTAATTTTAATTTTGAATCATTACAAGGACCCCAAGCTTATTATTTTTCGTTAGAGCGATCGCCAATTTTAGTCCGCAACTCATGAGCAAGTGGACTATTTCAAAATTACTGTACTGTGGTGCAACTTCAAGAAACCTGTACTCCTCTCTTTGTGTTTGCTTAAAGGTGGGGAGGGGACGTGACAAAAAGGGGAGAACTAAATCTTCAATTATCTTTTGATGAGTTTGTTGCGGTAGACTAAACTTTACAGTGCTGCGGAGAAAATTTGAATGAGGACGATTTTATTGCCCGTATTACTGGAAATGAAGAAATCTGATGAAGAAATAAATTTAAGTAACGTAGTTTTGGTTGGTATTGAAGTTAACTAAACTTCACCTTTCAGTTATTTTTCAGCTAACATTTTATTTGATTGCTACTTTGTCGAAGCGGATATTTATGTTGTACAAACCCTATGTAATGATGTTATACAGTAAAACCTCTTTTTAACGACCCCACGATACAACGACCCCTTCGTTAGAACGACCATCTTAAAGTCCCAATTATTTTACCTTAGAAATAATGTTAATTTTGAATCATTACAACGAGCCCAAGCGTATTATTTTTCGTTAGAGCGACCGCCAATTTTAGTCAGCAGAACTGATAAGCAAGTGGGCTTTTTCAAAATTATTGTACTCTGGTGCAACTTCAATTCGATTCCGACGACGGAGAAGAAATCGTCCAAGCTTTTGAATGAGTGAATGAAAAAGAAGCCATCAATGCCTTGCGTAAATATTTTGAAGGACAATTTAATTCTGAAGATATTCTTCAAAATCTAACAGATATGGGATCAGTGATAATGAAAAATTCCCAAGTGAACTTGAAATAGGCTTCAATCAAAGACATTTTTTTCAAAAATTCAGTAATGGAAATAGAAATAGGTAGAAGTGTTCGCTAGGTATGTACTGTTGCATCATTTCTTTGCTCAATTTTTTTTTATTATTTTATCAGTTCGTTACAACGACCTTTCATTACAACGACCATATGATGTTGGTCCCACAGGGGGTCATTATACCGAGGTTCTACTTTAATATAAGTTTTATATTTATATTTAAATTTTTTTAAAGATATCAAAGATATCAGGCTTTATATGAATTTTTTTATTTACGTCATATAAATAATTATTAAAATTTTGCTCTAAACTTTCTCTAATATTTCAGTATAAAAATTCAAAATTTTGTAGTAATTCGATAAATTCTAACACTATTTCCAAGAAGATACTTCAATGTTTTGTAACGAATAAAATGCTATTGCAACATATATATCAATCTTTCAATATGAGAAAAGTACAATATCTAATTTAAATCCTTTTACACAATAAATCCCGCAGTTTGTATGAAAATTAGATCCTTCTCATCTATATTAGTCTTTAAATGTAATAAAAGTAAGTTTTTTAATGTACCTGCAATAAAGAAAATTAGTTTTTTCTAATTTTTAATGTTAAATTGCAAGCATGTTCCAAAACCTCGATATATTTCCCCCATATTTTTAATTTCTATAAAGGTATTTGAATCATCAAGTTTTAAATTATATAAACTATACACTAAATTACAAATTATCCAACCGTAAATTTTCCCAGAATATCTCCGAAATTGAGAATAAAATATTTTTAATGAAGTTTTAAAAGTATTAGTATGAAACTAATTTTATTCTACATCTTTTCAATTATTCAGAAAATGTGCAAAATACAATTTTGAAAGAAAAGTTCAGCTAATAATTATTCTGAGAATCCAAATTAAAATTCCAAAATTTATTTCACTCTAATTGAATTGAAATTAGTTCCTCTCTTTATTAGTTCTTCTGTGGTATTTTTATTGTTCGTGGAATTGTATGTTATCCCACGGCATTAAAATATTGGTATAAAATCTAATTAAACCAACCCAGTGAGTCTAATGGGAATCTATCTTAAAAAGTTAAAATATATCTTATTTATTTTTAATTTAAAATTCTTTCTGAACCACAATTTAAATCAAAGAAATTTCTTTTTGAGTATAGAAATGCGGAAATAGTTTTCCCGTCTCATTTAGTTTATAATTAAAACTACGCCAGCTTATAAATATATAGAACTATAGGCGGTAACGTTTACCCATATGAAATTTCTTAGAAAAGCAATGGGGGAGAAAATATGAGGTACTTCAAATGAAATAACATGTTTTTATTCTATGAAGTCTGCTCCATAAATGAATAATTTAACGAGGCATGGCGTCCTTTCAATTTTTTTTATTTATAGTATTGCAGAAAGGATTAAAATTGATTCTTCATAATCTAGTAGAATGAATATTGTGGGAAGTAAAGTATCTTAAAATAGTTTTATAATTAAATTTTGTTATTAAAATTAAATTTATAAAATTTATAAAATTTTTATTTATAAATTTTTATTTATTAAAATCTGTAAAACTGTATGTGACAATAATGTTACGTTGATTTAGTGTTCAACCCTTTCGTGGGTCGTGGGAAGATTACTTCCCACCGACATGATCTTACAAAATACATCTGTGGGAAGCACAAAACCCATTATAATATATTGGTCTTGTTATTGAAACGACGGGAAGATTGATTCTCGCTTCGGTTTTGCGCTGTAATCAATTGTTCGATCGATTGAATAAAATTAGCATCTCTGTTTTGAAAGTTTGGAAATGTGCAGTGAAAAATAAATGGCCCACGAAAAGGTTGAGAATAAGATATTAAAACTCATTAAAAAACACAACTAATGTGTCTTGATTAAATGATTTTATACGATTAAATGCCTAATGAATACATCAGGATTACAACTTATCGCTTGTAGATGTGAAAGATACCTCTGGACGTGGCGTCGGTATCGCAAAAATGGTGTGGCTTTTTTGTCTCGTGTCGCTTCAAATATGTATCTCGCAAGCAGTGGATGCCAGCAGCGTTCACCCTCTTCTTTTTTTCTGGTAACAACCTTGTCCTCTAAAAAAATTAGACTGTCCCGCGGAGAAACAACAGGGGCCCACTCAAGAATGGAGGACTCCCGCCTAACCAACCTTCTATTGGTTGGAAGAAGTCCGAAGTTTCTTTTTAGGTCAAACCGGTCATGTTCTGTATGTCTTTGACGATGGATTTGGAGAAGGGGTAAATAAAGTTGAACCGAATGTAACTTATTGTTACATGATATTAAATAGTAATATTTTTAATTATTTCTTTTTAAATTGTTTGAAAGACTATGGCACAAGAAATTGTGCATGGTTTTTCATATTTCTGTATATTTATAACTTATTAAAGTATTTTTTGATTATTATAAAAAAATAATAAAATTCGAGCTTTTTATAAATATATACATATATGAATATAAAAATATGATATTAGCATCTTCATGCACATTTTCACTATCGAAATCTAGAAAATCGTATAAAATATAACACTTGTTTCTTTAGTAAAAGAAAAACGTGTTTTTCTCTTTTAATGTATGGAATTCAAGGAAATATTAAGAGGGAGAAATAAGCATCAAAACTGTTATTTGTTTAAAATGACCTAGGGAATGCAATCCTATACAAATGCTTCTCCGTTTAAGGTAAATATACCGAATGCGTATGGAAAAGGCATAAAAAACAGAGTACAATCGTTTTTCAACAAACTAATGTTATCTACGGGAATGCAGTTATTTCTAATCCACATAATTTAGACGTTGACATGTACACTATTGTTGAAGTACTGGATTCTGTTAATGAATAGATAACAAAATAAATCCTAATACTTAATAATAATATAAAATCAGAATTCATGGGAGGAAGAAATAAAGAAGTGCAAAAGATTTTCAATGTACATGGTTTAGCTGGCATGTTCTCAAAAATCAATGCTTAAATCTTGAGATTATGGATCCAAATACTGAATGTTTTAAAGCAATTAACTCTAGACAGGTGAACATTTAACCCTTCATTTGGCTAAGTATGGACGCTACACCGGACTTGTATATTTATAACTACTATATAACATAACTAGCAAGTTTGCCCGTGCTTCGCTACGGTGAACTTAATATATTACTTTTAAACAAAGATTTATTTTTCGTGAACAACTCTCTAAATTCGTCACAGTTCAGTTCGAGTCATTGGCATGTTTATATATTTCTATCATAAGCGTATTATATAACATTATTCAGTTTTTATAATCGAATTTGTCTTATATTAAATTTACTCAAATTTTTTTTATTGTAAAATATAAGCTTAACCCTAAATTGCATTACTGTATTACTACTGTACGTTGATTAGCAAAGTTAACAGATCTTGCCATATTACGTGATAGAATAGGAAGCACAGGTTTTGACAGCAACAGTGCTAATTTTGTTGGTAGTAATAAATGTTTTCTAAAATTAAGGAAATTTATGACAAACCACATAGTTTTGTATGAAACAGAAACACACATTCATATCGACAACCATATGAATATGAAGATAACTATATAAAATGATAGGTTTTATTTGGCCATGAGAGTCACTGAAATTTGTACTTTTTGTACTTAGAATATTGTTGATATGCATTTCATTGTAACATAAAAATGAACCAAGAATTAAATTTAAAATTAGTTCTCATATAAAAATGCTATAATTTGCGTCACATAGAAATGAAAGTGAATCACTTTATATCTCAAATTTCAGTTCAAATCGAATAGATACTAAGCAGACGATTTTAAATAATATAAAATAAGAAATGAATAAATGAAATATTTAAATGAATGACGTCATAATGAAAGAAAAATATCATTTTCGCCTATTTATTATGTGATGAATTGAGCATTTTAATCTCCTGCTTTTAACCGTGGAAAACTGCGTTTAAAACAATTACTTGCGATGACGTCACATTGCTAGAAACATTGCTTCTTTCCCTTAGATATGATGCGATAAATTAAAAACTTAATCGTTTGCGTTTAACCGGGGAAAATAATGCTTGGAATAATGACATGAAATGCTCGAAAAAGGGGGAAGGAATGAATTTCGAACGTTGAAAATTTACAAAAACCTTCCCAGGGATATACCTAAACATTTCCCAAATTTTCACGGCGATTGGATGGATAGTTTTTGAGTCTATTGAGTACATACATACAGACAGACAGACAGACAGACAGACACACACAAATTCATTTTTATATATATAGATTATCAGTGTTCGTCACAGAGGACATTAATTATATCAAAAATGGAAAATGATATTTATTTTTTGTTTACTTTACAGAGATACTAATGTCTATACAGACATGGAAAAATAACAGAAATTAAAAACATATTTGAAATAACATCTTGTCAAATTAAGGGTTAAAGGGATTTAGAGAAATTTGTCATGAATAAAACATTACAGAAGAAACTACGTATAAAAGTGTATTTTCTAATGTTACATCTAGAACTTCCCCTTTGTAGGTACGTTTTGTTTCATCGCCATTATCTCTCTTACCCGGATCTCTGAATCTCTAGATGACGAAAGTAATAAATGGTTATAAGTGCATTTATGTTTTTTGAGAATAAATTTTGTTATATATATTTTACAAAGTTTTTTGTATTTTTATAATAAATTTGGATGTTATTTTAGTTTTAGAACTATATAAACAGTAATTTGATCTAATAAAAATTCTATATTTTAATCACATATGATACACTTTGTTCTTTTGATTTTACAATTAATTTATACATTCTTTTTAAAACATCAAAAACAAAGATTTTAAAATTAATCTCTGACATTATTTATTTAAGTATCTATTATATTAAAAATATACAAGAAATTTTTAATGTATTTTTTAAATTTTCATTTCCTTCTGTAAAGCGGAAAAAATTAAGTACACTTACCCATACTAAAAGTTTGAAATAAAAATTCACTTTTCAATAAGTTTTAAAACTCAGTAATTCGTGGAATCCAAAATAATGCATAAAGAAGAAACATTTTATGATTAAATACAAAACCTATTGATGCATAAATCCAAATACCGGCACCAAATACCAAATGCATCTACTTAAGGATTCCTTTGTTATTGCAGTAGTAGTTTAGTTACATACACTAACAGTCGCACGATGGCCGATTGGTTAGGGTGCTGGCCTTCGGTACCGGAGTTCATAGATTCGAATCCCACAGGGGCATGGATGTTCCTAGCCATTCGGAATCGGCTTTAAGCTGTAGGTCCCTCTCTCGTTAGCCCTCCTCGTCTTGCAAAAAATAGACCATAGCACTCCAAACCAATCCAAGCCATACTATACACCAACAAGAACTCAAACACGAAGATTGCTTATACTTATTTATACTTATTAAGTAGAGTAAGTTACTGGTAGAGAGACCTCAACCACTAACGAGCAATGAGAGATCGCAATGGGTAAAACATATCGTAGCCATATTGAAATTTAGCCTAATTTAAAAGCAATAACAAAAATAAAATATAACTCAAGAAATTTGCATAATTTTTCAATTAATCTAATGAATAAACTAACAATCGCAAATGTATGGGACAAATGCTCCCTACTAGTTAATGTTTCTAAGTTGTCATCTGGTGTCGTTTTTGTAACCGTTTAACATAACTAACAAAAATAGCCTTGTTACTCACTCTATTAGGGCTTATATTTCAACAAAATATTTACAGTATTTCTCTCAATTAAATTGGGACTAAAATGAAATAGAGATTTATATTTTTGTGTCAAATCTAGTTACGATTTATTTATCTTGCTGCGTTTTGGGACGACAAAAATATACACAACCTAGTTTTCCTGTTTTCACTCTGCCCTTTTAAGATATCAAATCTAAGCAGGAAAAAAACATGCACTAGTACTATTCCTCAAATAGTTTTTCGTTCTTAAAATATTTCTGTCATTCAAGTTTTTTATTTTCAATAAGCGCACATTGTTAAGATTGGAATGACTATATAGACACATATAGTCTTTTTACTAATCTTTTATGAATAGTAATGTATGAAGATAATTACAAATATTCACGACGTGATGCTGCCGGGCGTTTAAACGTTACACGTCATTTTGTAATTTTAAAACGCTGTGACACCTATCACTGTTTACAGTATTCATTCAGTCTTATGGATGGAGCTAAGAGTCATTTAAAAGCTAACTTATATGAAAACGGGAATAGTATAGTAGTTTATATTTATTGAGTTACATATAAAATGACCCAGAGTCGTCAGAATTTAACTATGTGTGAATGAGTGAAAAGAGTTATATATTCTGAGAGCATCCGTTTAGCTAGAAGTGCTATGTTCTACTTTGTTCTACGAGGATTAATAAAAACGGGACACACTACTTAAAGTAGCCTGAATTGGGAAGAAAACCCACTAAGCAGGTGCAGCGTTAAACCCATTTGGCCAATTTTCAGCGAGAATATTAGTATGTGAAAACAATTAAATCAAAATCTACTATCATATTTTTATTTTTTAATATATAGGATATTAACCACTTTAAAGTGATTAATCGCTAAGTCGCAAAGTAGTAACTGCTGAAATTTTGAACGAACTTTTCACATAATAACATAAGGGAAACTTCACTTAGGTGTAGAGAATTAGGAGGGGAAATAACGGTAAAAATTGTACAAAGGGAATGTGAAATATCTATTTTGACTTTCAAATAAGTAGAACAGAAATTTAGAAATTTTTGGAAACACTTCACGTGTGTTAAAGCTTCTATATATTTATTACGTGCACCATAACCCGATTTGGGCACTCAACGTGAAAGTACAAAATATGTAAGAATGCGACGAAAGATTTTGAATTCTAGACAAATGGCTGAAGCATCCAAACTGGTCGATATCGATTGGTACCAGAAATAGGACTAGGGGCTCAAGCTTTCTCAGACTACTACATCAGATATATTTGAGTAAGGATTCCGAGATACTCCAGCGTGCTTTAGAGAAGTGAATTTAATGTGACTTTGCTTAAATATTTGCTGAATTTCAGGATTACGAGGGAAAGTGGGTTTCCTTGTATGCCGCAATTTTTTTTCCTGGTAATTTAAAAAAAATCTGCTGTAGGAGAACTGATGCTACACTGGAGAAGAAAATATGTATTGAAAACTAATATTGCGCAAAATGAAATTAATTTTG
Source organism: Pardosa pseudoannulata (assembly GCA_032207245.1). NCBI lineage: Eukaryota > Metazoa > Arthropoda > Arachnida > Araneae > Lycosidae > Pardosa > Pardosa pseudoannulata. The sequence goes on along the minus strand of CM063504.1, from coordinate 88,370,849 downwards.
CTATCAAAAATGAAATATCAATAAAATATTTTCTGTGTTTTCTATTTGTAATTATTAATTGAAAATATAACATCGGGGTCAATGATGAATCTTATAATATTATTACATCTTAATCAAGTATGTATTACAGGTTAATATTGAATGAAATATACGTTTCTTTTGTTGTTAAATTATGATGTATGAATAAGACGATTTCTTTTTTATATAATTTATTTGGATATGAATTGAAATCATGAAAAGCGAACTTATCATGAATCTATAATTTACTGTTAAGTTACCTTTACTATTAAGATATCTTTACTATTAAGTTATTTTTTTACTTCCTTGTACAAACTAAAACAAATATTGTATTTAAAGTAAATTTTAGAACTCAGATGTTAATAAGAATATGTATTTTGTTAATGCCAGATTGAATGTGAACCATTTACAGTTTTGTGTATGTATATGCCTGCAAGGGAAATTTAATTTCAAAAATTTACTCTTGACGAGTGTAAGTACATACATATGTCTTGGGAAGTCTTCAGCTTGGTAACTACTTCCAAATTGCGAAGACAAACACACATCAGCAAAGTCAATATTTCCCCCTAGCGGTGCTCTTTAAAATGGAAATAGTATCCTTTCATTTTAATTCGAGTAGCCTCTAACTCACGAGGTTGGTTCGTTCAAATGTATCAACAGTACAACAATAATGTTGAAATATTGCATTTAAGTCTGTTGGAATATCTTCTTTTGCTCATCTTCATTTAAATGCAAATTGAGCTATATCTGTCAAAAAATTTTAACATAACATATATTAACACTATGGGACTTAACTCAAAAATGATTATACGTTATAAGTTGTAATTGTGTTTAGGATTGGTAAAACGTAAAGTTCTGCACACTCTCCTTGATTACAGTCGGAATTTATTTTTCAGAGTTATGCTCTACATTTCTGCTACACTAAGAATAATGTGATCGGTAAATGCTCCTTAAAGCCGTTTACGAACGGCTAAAAACACTGTTTGTAAAATATACAAACAACATCGGCATTTGATCCCTCGAACTTTGGTACCGAAGAACAGCCCCCTGTCATATAAATTGATAGATATAGATGTGTAGGTAAATATATATATATATATATTATATATATTATATATATATATATATATATATGAATATATATATATATATATGTATATATATATATATATATATATATATATAAATATATATATATATATATATATATATATATGTATATATATATGTATAACACACACCACACACATATATATATATATATATATATATACAGAGAAAGTATATATTATTAAATTATATTTATTATGTGAAATATGGATTTAATAAATGCATGTAGTTCAAGTTTAATTTAGATGAATATTTTATTATGTGCATTTAACAATTTATATTTAACAATACACACACACACACACACACACACATATATATATATATATATATATATATATATATATATATATATATATATATATACAGAGAGAGAGATTATTAAATTATATTTATTATGTGGAATATGGATTTAATAAATGCATGTAGTTCAAGTTTAATTTAGATGAATATTTTATTATGTGCATTTAACAATTTATATTTAACAATACACACACACACACACACACACACATATATATATATATATATATATATATATATATATATATATATATATATATATATATATATATATATATATATATATATATATATATATATATATATATATATATATATATATATATATATATATATATATATATATATATATATATATACATATATATATATATATATATATATATATATATATATATATATATATATATATATATATATATATACATATATATATATATGTATATATACACACACACACACACATATATATATATATATATATATATATATATATATATATATATATATATATATATATATATATATATCAGTAGCATCTATATTAGCATGCATTTATATGGGATATATTGTGGATTAAAAAGTGTCATATATCAGAGTTGTACATTACATTATGTGTTAACAAGTTGTGTGGAATGTGGTCTTGAAGTAGTAGAATGATGAATAAATTCTCCTTCCCGTAAGGGTTATTATAGTAGCAAAAGGACGTGTTAGGGTGTAGTCTAGGTTGCCTTCGGGATGCATCTGTATTATAATAAATAGCAAATTTTTATAAAGGGTATGTAATAAGAAAATTTTCTTCCTATTTACTATTTTCTCTAATAATCATATTTAAAGACTGATAATCATATGCCTGAGTTTCAAAATAGTTTTTAATCCTAGAAATTTTTAAAATTTAGTATGGTTTTTAGGGCATTATGGTCTGTTTTTGACAACACAGAGGCAAATATATCGTCATTTTCAATCAGACGGGGATTCTTCTCGAGCATCATTTACTTTTTATACATTATACCTACGTTTCAAGAATAAGCACTATTAGTAAAATTGGTTCACAAAACCAGAACTACGTTATAGTAGGTACAAAGAGTTTCATTATCTACATGTGTTCATTATAGATTATACAGAATCTTTAACTGATCAACTTGTATTTATCTGAAGTATAAACAATTCCTGTATTTTAACATTTGAAATGTGGTATAGAGTTGTTCCTTTTAGTGTTAACCATTTATTTCCCGTAAATTGAATATGCTGTATTCTACTATACAAAAATTCTTATGGGGGATTTTGCATTTTTATCCCTACAAATAAAGACTGCACCAATCGCAGAACGGGACCGCAGTGGTTAATAAAATATTTGACTTTTGACTCAAGAAAGTTTGTGAGAGTGCAGCTAGGTTTTACATAAGGTTTGCGAAACTGATCTGCTCGCCGCACTCACACATTGTGGGTTGCATGCCCAAGTATTTTTTCGCGAATCCAGGTGTCTTGTGGTGTGTCCTGTGGAAAACACTGTACTTAAACTTCACGAAGTTTCGAGAATTGTGATTGGTCGTCAGGAGGCGATTCAGGACCATGCCTGGAGTTCAGGTCAATCTGGTTAGAAGCGGGAAAGAACGCATTGTGCCCAGGATAATGGACGCATCAGTACAGGATAATGGAAAAAGTATAGGGTTGCTAGAGTAGTTCAGAAGGAAGGAAAAGAATGCAGCATGCTTTTGGACTTTGGCAATTTTTCTTTCATGTGTATAATTTTTTTAATATGTTTTAGCATATTTCCTTATTTTTTGTTCTATATTTGAATATTGTAATATAGATCAGTGGTATTTTACTAAAGTTAATATTAAAGACGATATAAAGCAAACTTGGGTTATTAATGGATTTGAAGTAACAACAGCAATGTACCCCAACACAGCAAAGTTAATACTCGCAACTGTTGAATTTGGATAAAGAAAAACCCTCATTCTATACTGCAAAAATACATGACAGTATAATGGGGTTTTATGGCTACCTTAATCATTGGATCAATAATTGGTGAATAGATAACCACAAATGGTGATGTAAATGTCCCTCTCTTTAAAGAAACAGACGTCGAACTGTAATGAACAGTAATTTATTCAGTTCTCTAGATGTCCCGGCGTTAAAGGGCAGGCTTGACAAATAACACAAATCTTGAAAAGACACATACTTGAAATTGAAGTAAAACCGCTCACAATAAAACTTCATAAACTGTAAAACATGAAATCTGTAAACTTGACTAAAACTCGATAAAAACAACCCAGTCTTTCAGAACGGCACTTCCCACCACGTTAACTCATGAGGCTGAAT
>CM063504.1:88342093-88357093 GCA_032207245.1 Pardosa pseudoannulata | reverse complement strand
TATATATATATATATATATATATATATATATATATATATATATATATATATATATATATATATATATATATATATATATATATATATATATATATATATATATATATATATATATATATATATATATATATATATATATATATATATATATATATATATATATATATATATATATATATATATATATATATATATATATATATATATATATATATATATATATTATATATAAATATATATATATATATATATATATATATATATAATATATATATATATATATTATTATATATATATATATATATATATATATATACATATATATATATATATATATATATAAAAATTATATATAATTTATATATATATTTATATATATAAATATATTTTATACATTATATATACAATAAATTACAAAAAAAAATTATAAAACTCTTATAAAAATATATAAAAAATATCTTATTATACAGTTTTTTATCTATATATTATATAATACATATTTATATATGTTATGTAATATTATATACAAAAAAAATTTGGTTGTTTAGTTTAGGCATACAAAAACAGAAGTAGCTCTGAAAACCTAATTATGCATATTTAAAAATTAAATATATTTTTGTATTATATTAAGTTATTTTATTTTGATATGTATATTAATATAAATTTTTTTTTTAAATGAATATTATTAAATTTTATAATATATTTTTTGTTTTTAATGCTGATCTAAAAATGCATTTGGAGATATATTTTAGAAATACACAAATTATATTATATAATATTTTTCGAAAAACAGATAAAAAAATGCATTTTTCTTTAAAAAACGTTTATTTATGCAAAATTTCAAATATTACAGAATGTATTAGTAAAGTTTAATATTTTTAATAAATTTCAATGTTTTACACTTTAGTGTAATTTGAAAGAAACACTTCTTGCATAAAGTTTCAGTTCAAAATATGTTAATCTTAAAATAAAGGGAATTTTTTCCTTTCTTTGTCTTATTGTATTTTTATAAAAGAAATCAGATAATTAGCTTTTAATAAAGGAAAATGAGGAACCTTTATTTTTTTCCTTTATTAAATATTTTCGAACAGCTCGCGATTCCTCATACAGATAATTTATGAACATTGGTATTGCATTAAACTACAGACCTATAATTATTGAGTGAATGAACCAGTAAATTTTACTCTTTTATGAAAAGGAGTATCTTGATTTTATTATTATTCATAACGTGCCTTGAGTCTGAATTAAATATATTTTTTTTTTTGTAATGCATAAAAGGTCATACAACTTATAACTTTATATAATAATATCTTTACAGCTTTATATAGCCAATATATAAAAATATAAATATTTATTTTTCTTTATAAAAATCATTTAATTTTTATAAAAATATTATACAATCGTTATATATTCATCAGAAAAATGTTTTTCAAAGCAATGATAAGATTTAAGATATTTTCATTAAAATATTATTTTTATAGTTCAACCGACCATTGGAAAGTTTTTTTAAAACAATGGCTTAGTTTTTAAATTTTTTAGTTATTAAAGTTATATCTATTTAATAATATTTTATATTACTTATTTCAACAATATATATTTAAAATAGATTAAACTTATATCTTTTTTTTATCTTAAAAATATATATATATATATAATAATATTATATTAATTATATTAAAATAGATAATATTCATATAAATTATTAAATACTTTTATATATTATATTATATATATATAATATTAAAATATATATATATATATATTAAAAAAATAATAATGATATTTTGTATATTTTATGATTTTTACATTTATTTAGGAAATATACATACCTAATCTATGAAAAAAATTAAAAAAAAATACTTTACGATTACACTGTTTTACTCTTTTTTTAATACACGATACAAATTATCTTTATGTAACATGTTTATACAAAATTATTTTTTTATTAATGGAGTTAGGAATGAAAGCTAACAAATAAAACTTATGTTTTAATACTCAGTTCATACATATTTAAGTCCACAGATTAAAAATATTTTAAACGTACTTAAATTATTTGATGCATGAGACATAAAAATCGATATACTTATATCAGTATATGAAATTATATTTTACCTTTCATGGATAGTCTGTAAGGAATTATTGAGTTATTTTAAATTACGTATGCACTGATAAATGAGGCAAAACTTAATTCATTAAGACATTCATTCCGTCTAGTTGAGATAAAGCGAAAAAAATAGTCCTAAAATGTGCCAAAATACACTATTAGGCAAAAAAATTCAACGCACAAAGAAGACATAATTTAAATTGAACACTAATTGATACATACAGTTTTCGACGGAAATTATAAAATTTGAGAGTTTGGCTGCCAATGTATCCAGGTCATAAATTCTTTGCTAATTTTACAGTTAGACAGTAACTATGCTTCGCAAACAGATGCTTGAATTGCAAGTTTGAGCAAGTGTCAGTATTTCAGAGAGGACATGTAGTTGGGCAGTGTTGGCAGATATGGGTAAACCATAGCAGAACAACACAGCGTCAAGAATGAAGCTGTCGACAGAACGTGAGGACCGAGTAATCGTCAGAGCGGGACTCAAAGCCTTAGACACATCATTATCGTCGATTGTAAGTGCAACTAGTTCTTCAGTGACAGCAAAGACCATTCAAAGACGGCTTACAGAAAGGGGGTGAGGTTGAGCGCCCCTTGCTCCGACTAATATTGACCTCTGTACAACGATAGACCCGTTTGCAGTGGTGTAAGGATCATTCAAAGGGAAATGTCAATGACTTGAATAGAATAGTCTTTATTCATGAGTCCCGCTTTGAACTAAACCCCGATGACCAACGAAGACTTGTTAGGAGACTACCCAGACAGCAGTGGGATGCGAACTTGACTATCTTCCGTCATACAGACAGACAACCAAGAGTGGTGGTCTGGAGTGCCATTTCATTTGACTAGTAGGATTCCTTTGGTTGGCATCCGTGGCACGCTTACAGAACAGCGGTACGTCCACGAACTTCTAAACCCCGTTCTGTTGCCCTTTATGTCACGCCATCATTGGATTACATTTCAGCAAGATATTGTCTGGACTCAAACTCGATTCGGTTCATCCGCCACATCTATCAATCAGTGCCAAGCTGATAAAATGCTTGCATAAGGGCCAGAGGTAGACAGATGTGTTATTGAGTTTTTCACTTTTTGTAAAGATCTATCACTTGAATAAAGCATCCAATTTTCTTCAAATTGAAATAATTTGTTTTTCTGTACATCACATCTACCGATTTTCGTTCCATTCGGAATAATCCTTCTTAGAGAAGCTTTTTTTTTGTCTAAAAGTGTATCTTTAAATATTTGATAGTTTTAAAGTCACTTAAAAACTTTTTATACTAGTAGAATCATAAAAAAATGAGTAATATTTGATCGGGAATAAATTCCCATGTATATGGTTTTAGTTCATTCGTTAAAAAGTATCTATTTTAATCAATATTTCGTACATTTCAGTAAATGTGGAAGTAAAACATTTATAATATAGTTCATGAAACAAAAACTGTTTCGTGTTCACATTTTTGTTTCATTGTTCTTAGTTTCACTTTTATCAAATTTCTAAGTCTTTTATCTTTAATCACGAAGGCATTTATGCTTAGAACTAGAACCAGCAATTTTCGGCGTCAGAAAACTTAAAGGCTGCAATTGCCGCAGAAAATTACGATTGTGCTAAGTATTCTCCTGAAGTTACTAAAGAAAGGCATAAAATCAATAAGCATGTCCTTACAAGAACTAGACGGGAGGTAACAAAATCCGTAGAAAATTGATTGCTGTGAGAGAATGTTGCTCACATTATTTGGATTTTCAATAACTATATTTTGTTGCATGTACACATCAGTATATGTAGGCTTGTATTTATCTATCTCTTTATATATAGAATTGACTAAAAGTCTAGAACGAAAGTAAAACCTACAATTTTCTTACTTAAAGGAAGTATTTTAATGCAGTAAAGCGTATATGACTGAGAAAATTTTAAATGTCATATTTTTATTGTCATACTTCCAGCCATGCATCATAAATGCCTTAGCACGCTTTCATAGTTTGTGTAATGCCAAGAATAGTGCTGCCTCAGTGTTTCTTAGAAATTATATCTACTCCATGATGGGTAGCACATTTCAGTTCTTTAATATCAGTGTGGTATACTAGTTTATAAGTATGGCCTCATAAGAAGGTGAAAAGTCATTGGATCTTGGAAATAATGATTTGGGTCCCTTGTGACTAACCCAGTTCCCACCAAACATATGACCAATTAACATGGGTAAGCATAGTTTTGTTACAAAAGAATATTATGATTTATTACATCATTATTTGTTATTACTAGAGATTTTTATACTACACTGTCCACCAATAAGTATTGGACACCTGTAATAGAATAGTAAAACTAACTTTATTCAAAATCAATAGTTGGTAGAGCCTCCACGAGAGGCAATTACAGCCTGAATCCTCCGGGACAAACTTTCCACTGGTCTTTGTATTACAGCTAGTGGTATTGTCTTCCACTCGGATTTAGTAGACATACAAGTTCCTTCACCGATTTCGGACGGGTAGTGCACCCCTTAATTCGGTGATTCAACTCGTCCCAGAAGTTCTCTATAGTGTCCATGTCTGGGCTCTGGGCAGGCCAGTCCATTCGATGAACTCCATTGGCACCATACCAAGCCTTGGTTAACCTCGAAACATGACAACTGGCATTGTCGTCATGAAAGTAACAGGGATCCAACTCGTAAATCTGCCTCAACGTAGGAAGCACATTGGGATCCAAAATAGTGCAGTAGGTACCGACGTTGAGCTTACCATGAATGGAGACCAAGGGTTCCAGTCCATACCAGGAGAAACACCCCTAGACCATAATTCCACCTTCGTCGAACTTGACTGTTGGTACAATGCATTCTGGCAGGACACGTTCTCGAGGCAGACGCCAGACCCAGACCCTGCTATCTGAAAGATAAAATGTGAACCTTGATTCGTGGCTCGAAAGAACCCGTTTCCACTGATCTACGGTATAATTTTGTAGCACATTAACCGAGCAACCGGGTTGGACTTCGTGATCAAAAGCGTATGGGCAACAGCACTACCATCAATAAGTAGATTTGCTTCATTACGGATGGCATTCATTGAAACAATACTCCCAGATGCCTGTCGGAACTCCTCGTAGATGAGGGGCATTGTTTGGGTGCGGTTCTTCCGAGTTTCTCTGGACAGCACTCGTCGGTCTCTATTTCCCAGTTTCATTGGTCTCCCGACTCAGGGTACATTCCGACAATCACCGCTTACCTTCCACTTCTTAATCACATAGGCCACTGTCAATTTTGGGTACTTCAGATCGCTACATATGTCCCTTAAGTATCGTCCACATTAGTGACACCCGATAATTATACCTTTCTAGAAATCAGAGAGCTACAAACTACACGGCATCTTGCATGCGACTAATGCCGATGCTGTTTTCTACACGATGTATACCGGAGGAGGCCGTGACGTACCTCAGAACCGCAGATATCGTCATTTGCATAGGTGTCCAAACACTTATTGGTAGACAATGTATATTAAAGCATGTGTATCCTATGATGGTGATATCTTTGAAGAAAATAGTTCAATTAAGAGGTCGATTGTCCCACAACAAGGCACATTAAATTTTGGGCAGTAACGCCCATGTATCAAACTCGATACCAGAAATTTATCACTTATGATGAATAACTACCCTCAACACATGAAATAATGTCTCAAGAAAATAATATAATGACAGAAGTGCAATATCATATTGTGGAAGCTTTAGTGTAGGTTCAAGAATTCCATTCCATTGTTATTAAAGAGCAGTGTAGGAGAAAGATACAGCAACAAAATATTTTCTTTTATTTTCCCAATAACTGAAATAAGGAAGTAGCAAGAAAAGATAGTAGACATGTCAGTAAAGAATATGAAACTGAAAAAATATTTTATTACAAATAACACATCCAAAACTGTAAACATACCAAACGTTTAACCTACTTTCAAACAGAGTTGTGTTTAATTTACTATTTTAAGGTAAATATATTTTTGCTGTAAAAAAATCCATTAAATACCTAATGAATGTAATGGGACTTAACTTATACATTCAAAATTCTTTATCCTAGAAGAAAATAAAATTCTTTCATTTTGATACTTTAAATAGATATTTACTTTAGAAAATAAACTTATTTGACATTACTGAATTTAACCCATATTGTACCGCACCAACTAAATATTTCTGTAAGTTATTAAAACTTAATCCATATCATTAATATGGTGTAACTAAGTATATAAAACCAAAATTTTGAAAAAATATTTTTAATTTTTTATGTAATTGGCTGTCCTATAAATAGGACAACGGTCCATTACACAACTAAAACTTAACAAATATCACTTACATTGCATTAGGCTGATTCATAGATGAAATTTGGGGAAACAGTCAAAACAAAGTCCAACATTACATTTTAAGCTTACTGTTGTAGGTTTTCTCTTGCAGTTATTGAACTGGCAGTAAGAGAGTAAGTTTATCTTGCAAAAAATCTCCAGTTTTCTGAATGGAAAAGACATTTTTTTACCCCTTGTTGTGTCCAGGTGTGTGAACAGGTGTTTGAACTGGTTTTCATTGAAAGATAAGAAAAGAATGTGCGCTATCAATGCAATATCGAATTCATAGAAAAATAACCAGGATTGAACCGTCGTCTTAATTTTAGGACAGTTTTTTATGCTTACAACATACACGTGTAAAATACATTTTTCAACAAAAACTTTCAGCTACATTATTAGCTCTATTTTTAAACTAAAAGTAACCTCCACAATGTTTAAAATATAATAATAGTAAATACAAAATTAAAGATTAAAAAATGACATTTTCTAAGAGGTTGTTGAAACTAAATTTTACAATACAACATAATTTGATTTCTCAGTGTCTTTTGTTACTATGCTGAAATGTGTCTATTTTAAAGGTGTTAAAATAAAATCCACTCAGAAAATATTTATAACTTTATTATTAAACGAAATTTTATTTGCTGTCCTATTTATAGGACAGCGGTCCAATATGGGTTAATTAAGTACGTCACTCATATAATTAAGTTATTAAATTGGTATTATAAAAATAATTGTGAAACTATTTATTGATAAATGTCAAGATTTCATCTTAATTTTTAAAAATTTTCTAAAGGAAATTATTTTTAACCATATTTTCTCATTAAATACCATATACACACAAATAATTAGCTTTTTTAAAGTTATTAAGGTGTTATATCTTCGATCAAAATGGAGAGAACGAAAGTGGAAATTTCTTGGTTTACTGCAGCATTTTCACAGGATCTGAGCACATTGTCAGTTATTTTATTCAATTCATTAAGTTTATAAAATTTACTAATAAAAATTACCTTACACCTGTGAAAGTATAAACATTTATTCACTAGAAATATCTAAAAGTATGATTAAATTTGTTTATGGAAAAAGTAGCATCTAAAAAGAGTTCCCCCAGTAGTTTAATTTTCTGTAGAAAACATGTTCCTTTCTGCATTTAAAGATTTGCATTACGAAAGATCTTCCTAACTTTGCAGTAGAAAATAGCTTCTCATTTACCCCCCCAGGACACCTTCATGGTAATGTCACAAACGAATCAAGAGTTTAAAAGCTACGAAAGCATATTAAAATGAAAACCGAGTGAAATGCTGTACAGCATTGTAAAATAAAACGTTTTTTGAAAATAGAAGTCAGGAGAGGGAAATTCGTTTTTTTTTTTTCAAAATAAGGCAAGTTAAAAACCAGAAAAACATTCATTATATACACAAACACACACATATATATATCCTTAAGTCTTTTACCTTTCAACAAATTTTCATTGGAAGAAATCTTCGTAGCTTTCAAATTTAGATTCAAAACTTTATTCAAGAGGCAAACGTAAGTAATTTACAAAGAAAGAGAACATAAAGAAAGAGTAATTTCTCTGGAGTAAAACTCGAGATCGCCGCATATATTCTTTCAGAGTTACTGAGAAAGACAGAAAAGAAGTTGTAAGGAATTTAGAATAACGCTTCTACAAGTAACTGGATATAAGAACAGTATTTGACTTTTAGGTAAATGGTACTCTTTAAACGATTTACAAAACCATTTATCGATATCTTTGTATTTTTTTTTAATTTATTCTCTGCAGCAAAATGATTTAGGTTGATAGTGTTACGAATTTTTTTAGTATACCTTAAATTTAACATTTGACTCTATGGGTATCTTTCCAAATTGGCGATATATCGGCTCGTTGGCGACAGTTTTGGCAAATTTTTGTCGCCAAGTTCGTTGCCGAATGTTGTCAAGGGTGGCGTCAGGTGACAATTTCCGGTTCTGGTTTCTGGAATATTCCAGCTGTTTCTTCGGGCCTATATAAGGCAGGCTGAGTCCCAAACAGAGAGAGTCGTTAAGTGGATCTCTTGGTTTGCAGAGTACGCACGGTGTGATGTATTTTCCAACTGAATGCTAATAAATGATAGTTTTCGTGCTGTAGTCTTACTTAAAGTCCATTCAATTCCCGAACCCAGCTTTTGAAGTTCGTAACAATATATTTCAAATTTCTTTAAATTATTTCAATTTGACTTAGCGTGCTACCTTAGATTACTGGGATTAAGAATTTTGTGATTTAAAGCTAGACATTCCTCTTAATTTCTATCACTCATTTTAACCTCTTCTTCTCTTCATAACTCCTACCTTTTTATCCAGAGAAAGGATATTTGGACCCCAAAATTTATCCGAGTAAGTATACCAATAGATGTCCTAGAAGCCGGTCTATGCTCAAACATAAATTCGTGGGATCCTAAGGCCACACGTGACGGACACTTAATTGCTGTCTTTACATGATTCTCATTCGTTCCGGTCAACTCCGTGCCCACCGTCAATTATCGGGCCTAAAAATTTATCCATTAAAATTATTTATGTACAAAATGCGTCATAACAGAAGCTATTCCTGAACATATTTTGGTGTGTATTGAATGTGATGTCAATCGAGATCCAATCCCTGTGCAGTTTTTCGGTTTCTCAAAACTCAAGAGTTCATGAATTTGGTTTGATGCTGCTGTCAAACAAGTAGGATAAGCCAAGCCTACAAGATTCTGATTCTTATAAACTAAAATATCAAAAATAATAGCTCTTTTATAAGTCACATGTAAAATTTTACACACCAACTATCTTCCAGATTGTGGACTGATTGCTACGCGTACTCAATCAAGCTCCAATGCTCTTTCAATGTTATCGATTATCTTAGGTCAATGGGGGATTCGGCTACAATGAGATAACAGTGGGGGTAAAAATTGAAGATCTCGTTTATTACCTGCTTCCTTAGGGAATGTTATTCGGGAATTGTATTTTTTTCGTCTTTATTCTATAATAAAATTGTGTTTTCTGATAACATTCGATTTAGACGGAGATGAAGTGCAGTTATAACATAGCATTTAGTATGCAAATAGTTCAATAAATAACAAAAAATGGGAAAATCTGATGTTTAAAATAATAATTAGAAGCTTTGTACAATAGAATGATAATAAAATACTCATGCAGTAATTGTTCTATTAGGTAACATTTTCTCTATTCAATTTTCTTCTTTTAATACATGTATTTAATCATACGTATATGTAATCATATGTATTTGATATACGCATGGATAAATAGTAAGAATAATTATTAAAAATTGTTTACAGGAGCAGTAAAAATTATCTATCGCATAAAGCACTCTTTGAGCTTTTGCACTAAATTTTTGTAAAAAGTATACATGTTATACACGAGTATTTACGATAATTACGTTTTATAATTCATAATATAATAATTTATAATTAATGAACCCAATTATATAATAGTATGTCACCTTGAAGTCTAGTAATGTTAGAATATCATAGTTGGCTTCACCAATTTCTGTTTTATATTTTATGTATGATACTGCGATGAGCTTGTAAACTGTAAATTTAAACTATGACAGAGGTTTTGAAAAACTTTATGTGGGGTAAAAGCATATTTTAGTATAAAAAAATTGAATGTGTTTCCCTTGCAGACATTCTAAAAGAACGTGAGTGAAATGAATGTCATTTCCAGACATCTAAGCAGCATTCATTTCGAGAGTATTTATATTTCACATTTTGATAGCAGGTTTTGACACGTAGAAAATATTGAATATATATGTAGGTACCTGGCGGCAACATTTATTTATGACTCTCATCTGTGGCGCTGACAGATTTCAGATGAGTTTGTCAACCATAAATTAATGTTCTACATCATTAAAATATGAACAGAAAATATAGAAAATGATAAATTTTATGGTTAACCCATTCCTTGTAAAGGAATTGAAGTGAAAAAGTAATAGAGCTATTTTGAGAAGTTTAAATTTTACTGAGAATTTAAATTCCAAGACAAAGAAAAAAGAAAGCACAAATAAGATTTTCGATTACTAAAACTGAAAAACATAAATACATAAATTCCCTTTTTTAATTATAGTATTTTGAAAGTTATATTATAATCTTTTATTCAGTAAATGGCATTCTATATATTAAATATAAAGGTAGTGTAATGGCAAAAAAAATTATGAGAAAATAATTTAATTACTATGAAATATTTAAAGCTTGATTTATTTTTATTATTATAGACGATTTGAAGTAAAATTTAGGAACTTTAAACACAAGATACAGAAGGAAGAAATAAAATCCAGAACTACTTAAAATTAATTTTTTTTTTACATAAATTTATTATTTGTTTTAAATTTCCTCTAATTTTAAAAGTTACATTAGTTCCTTCATCATTCAATAGATGGCAACACATATATTAAATCTAAATGGATTTCAATCGTAATAATGAAAAATATTTAACTTTAGAAGAAATATTCCATACTTGATTTTTGTTTATTATAATAGAAAAGTCGAAACGTTGTTTTCATTTTTTCAATTTAAACTAAATTAATTTAATTTAAAATTTATATAGCAAAATTCAGAAAGTAGAAGTAAAATTATAGACTACTAGTCCTCAGAATTCGTGCATGAATTCCTTTTTCTCTCAATAAAACTTATAGAAAGAGAGATTTTATTTCAATTGAAGTAGTCCAAGGGTTTTTTTCTTTAATATTATAGAAAGTTTATAGAAAATTATCGTGAAATTTCCTGCAAAAATAAAATTTAAAACTACTAATACTCATTTTAAGAAATTTCAGCTGTTTAAAAGCTGCAAAAGTCTCTTTTATCATTCAATAGATAGCAACATTTTTTTAATAACTTAAATAGCAAGATACAGAAAATAAAAATAAAATTTATGTGAACTAAAACTCAATATCAACTATAATTCTCTTTTTTACTGTACGAAGTTGAAAAATTGTATCATATTATTAGTCAAACATTTATTATTAGCTAAAGACAATTTAATCGCAGTTTCAATAAATATTATAAAGAGAGCATGCCAATTGATAATAAGAAAGTAGAAATAATCATGAAATAAAATTCATGACAGAATTTTATTTAAAATAAAATAGAATCTCAGAAACCAGAAATAAAATTTTTGTGCCTTAGAAGAATCAAGAATTCTTTCATAAATCCATTTTCTATTTACTGTACGCCAAAAGTTATATTACATTTATTTTACGATTCTATAGATGGAAGCGCATATATCAGATTTAAAGGCAGTTTAATCTTAAAGGTAATAAAGCTTACAAAATAGAGCAATATAATAGACAAAATATACTAAAACTGATTTCTCTTTATAATTACAGTACACCTTAAAAAAATGAAAATGAAATAAAAACGAAGCATTTTCGTGTTGTTACGATAATCTGACGGTATGCATCGTTCAGTTAAATGAGTACTGATTTATCGAATGGAGATACTCGATATTTTTTAAAAGTCGTCTTTAATTGCAATATACGTGTCAAATTTTGTATACTACAATTAACATGTGCATATTAAGAGCATGTTGATTCTTAATTTTATGCTATGCATTCAGAGAAATATACATTTTATATTATATATTTTATTATATATTTCATATTATATATTGTTATATTACATATTGTTATACATTTTATATTATATATTATAATTATATATTGTTAACGTATGGATAGTCTTATAATTATATACTGATAAGTGTATATGCTATATATTCAGTGACGATACACTATATTAACTAAAATGACATTGATAATCAATAAGACAAATATCACATAACTTTTCTATAAGCTTATCTGAACTATTAAAATAATACCTGATAGTTTTTTTTTTTTAAATTTCTGATTAATATCAGTTTGTATTCTTATTTAGAAATTCGTCCTTCATGTAACGTTTAATCTAATTTACAAGTGTATCATATTACAGGCAACTTAACGTTCTTGCAATAAGAATAAACAAATTTTTGAAGGATTTTTACATATTTATGTATTTAATATTTATCAGTATAAACTTTTACTGTGTTACAATAATATGTGTTAGATATGGATCTACATACTTATAAATCGTGTTTCTATTTACAAGAAAACTATTTTATACCTGTGCATTTTATTAAAAGCGAAAACAGTTTCTTTTATTTAACAATGATATTTTTAAAAAACTTTTAAACTAATTTACAAGTGCATCATATTACAGGTAACTTAACGCTCTTGCAATAAGAATATAAAAATTTGAAGGATGTTTACATATTTATGTATTTAAAATTGATCAGTATAAACTTTTACTGTGTTACAATAATATGTGTTAGATATGGATCTAGATACTTATAATTCATGTTTCTATTTTTAAGAAAACTATTTTACAGTTGTGCATTTTATTAAAAGCGAAAATAGTTTCTTTTATCTAACAATAATATTTTTAGGAAAAGTTATAAAATAATTTATTAGTGTATCATAGTACAGTAACTTAACGCTCAGTTAACTTATACTTCAAATGTTTATATTCTTATTGCAGAATATAAAAATTTGAAGGACATTTACATATTTATGTATTTAATATCAATCAGTGTCAATCAACTTTTACTGTGATACAATGAAATGTGTTAGATAATGGGTCTAGATACTTATAATTCATGTTTCTATATTTAAAAAAACATTTTATATCTGTGCACTTTATTAAAATCGAAAATAGTTTCTTTTATCTAACAATGATATTTTTAGAAAAACATTTAAACTACTTTACTAGTGTATCATATTACAATAACTTAACGCTCTTGCAATAAGAATATAAAAATTTGAAGAATGTTTACATATTTATGTATTTAATATCAGTCAGTAAAAACTTTTACTGTATTACAAAGAAATGTGTTATATAATGGGTCTAGATACTTATAATTCATGTTTCTATATTTAAAAAAAAAACATTTTATATCTGTGCATTTTATTAAAAGTGAAAATAGTTTCTTTTATCTCACAATGATATTTTTAGAAAAACTTTTAAACTGGTGTGTCCTATACAGGTAATTTAACGCTCTTGTAATAAGAATATAAAAATTTCAAAGATGTTTACCTATTTACGTATTTAATATCAATCAGTATAAACTTTTACTGTGATACAATAATATGTGTTAGATATGGATCTACAGACTTATAATTCATGTTTCAATTTTTAAGAAAACAATTTTACAGGTGTGCATTTTATTAAAAGCGAAAATAATTTCCTTTAAATAACAATGATATGTTTAGGAAAAGAAATGAGTGTTATATAATTTGTGTCAACAAACTACAATATTTATAAAAAAAATTTTCTATTTTCAGAAACGTATGAAAAGCATAGGTTAAGTAATTATAGGATATAAACAAATGGTGTTTAACATATTGAAAACTACCTACAATTTTAACTTTAAACTTACAATAATATGTTTAGGAAAAGAAGTGAGCGTTATATAATATTTAACAAAAAATTTACAATATTTATAAAAAAAAATTTCTGTTTTCAGACATATGAAAAGCATAGGTTAAGTAATTATAGGATATAAACAAATGGTGTTTAACATATTGAAAACTACCTACAATTTTAACTTTAAACTTACAAACGCATTTTTAACATCTACATATTGTTAGAAATATTAAAAAAGATAAATTTACATATGTATATATATATATATATATATATATATATATATATTTATATATATATATATATATATATATATATATATATATATATATATATATATATATATATATATATATATATATATATATATATATATATATATATATATATATATATATATATATATATATATATATATATATATATATATATATATATATATATATATATATATATATATATATATATATATATATATATATATATATATATAATTATATAATGTCGTGTTCCAGAGTTAAGGCGAATGGAAACAGTCTACTTGATAGTAATAATTTTATTAACTCATAGTTCTATGTGAGAGCAACTTGCGCCATTTTCATTGTTCGTGGCGGAGCTAAGCGTGGAAAAGGTGTTGAGCGCTTCATGTCCAAGCGTTGATTGATCTTATCTATTTGCAAACTCATCAAATTGTTTCTAAATGCTTCCGCCTGACCGGATAACCCCAAAAGCTTACGCGAGCGTGGGTCTTTTTTATTCATTCTATTATTATAAAAGAGTTCCCTTTTAAAAATCATTTATAACTCAAGTAATTTCTAACTACCCCTTTTTTAGACCTCACACACACACACACACACACACACATATATATATATTTATATATATATGACATGGTCCAGTGTTAAAGCGAATGGAATATTTAATCCTTCTTAGCCCTTTATTTAATTTGGAATTTCCTATTCAGGCATGGCTTCAGCTATTTGCATTTATTTGTGGCAAAGGCAAACGAGAGTGCGTTGACAGATCCATGACCACGCGCTAACTAATTCTTCTCGCTTGATTAGTCATCAACTTCCTGTGACATATGTCTGCTCCTGACCGCATTACTCCAAAAGGTTAAGCAAATGTGTGTCTTTTTCATTTATTTTATTATTATAAAAG
>CM063504.1:88327093-88329593 GCA_032207245.1 Pardosa pseudoannulata | reverse complement strand
CTATATGTATAATAAAACACAACCAGTATTTTAACAAATTGACTTTGATGGAAATGAAAACGACTTCGGTTTTTTGTAATACGTATTGATGAATATTCAAAATATACGGTTGGATTCTCATGAAATATTTCCAAACGTTTTACACTGTAGCACTATCATTTGGGTAAAACAGTATGTTCAATACATTTCTAATTTTCCAAAGCTTCAATGCTACTACTTTATCGTAGAAAACAAATGCATTGCTGTTGTTTTAGTAAGCAAGCAATTTTAGTGTACTCTTTTCTCAAACAAACTAGTGAAAATCTGGATTGAAAATTAGTGTACCAACACCTCATATATACATTAAAAATAATCAGGAATAAATTATTCCAAATCTATAAATTATTATATAATAACTCATTATATATTTTAAAAATTATTTTATTTAACTATATGTATAATAAACCTTAACCAGTAATTTAACAAATTGTCTTGGATGGAAATGAAAATCACTTCGGCTTTTTGTAATATAAATATTCAAAATATAAAGTTTGATTCTCATGAGATATTTCCAAACTTTTTACACTGTAGCACTATCATTTTGGTAAAACAGTAACTTCAATATATTTCCAAATTTTCCAAAGCTTCAATGCTACTACTTTATCTTGAACAAACAAATCCACTGCAGTTGTTTTAGTAAGCAAGCAATTCAGTGAACTCTTCTCTAAAACAAACTGGTGAAAAGCTGGACTGAAAATTAATGTACCAAAACCTCATATATATATATTAAAAATAATCATGAATAAATTATTCCAAATCTATAAATTATGATGTATTAATTTATTATATATTTTTAAAATTATTTTCTTTAACTATATGTATAATAAACCTTAACTAGTTTTTTAACAAAAGGACTTGGATGAAAATGAAAACCACTTCGGTTTTTGTAATATATACTGATGAATATTCAAAATATAAAGTTGGATTCTCATGAGTTATTTCCAAACTTTTTACACTGTAGTACTATCATTTGGGTAAAACAGTAACTTCAATATATTTCCAAAGGTTCCAAAGCTTTAATGCTACTACTTTATCGTGAACAAACAAATCCACTGCAGTTGTTTTAGTAAGCAAGCAATTCGGTGAACTCTTCTCTCAAACAAACTAGTGAAAAGCTGGACTGAAAATTAGTGTACCAAAACCTCATATTAAAATACTGTTAGTCGTAGTCTTCTTCACACATGAAAAGTCACATTCAATCTCTAGCATATAAACGCTATTCCATAATAAATGCTCAAGCTTTTCCCTGTTTCTCTCTTTGACTATATTAAATTCTCCAGGGGAATATGTTTGAATATTATGTAAGGAATGTTAAAGTTACAAAGATTTTAAGGTGTAATAAAAGTAAGAAGAAAGTGCATTGGAAAACTCAGCTACGGCTGTATGTAGAGAATGTTAATTCTAAAGAAAAGTGAGAATTAGTATAAAACAAAACCTCAACAGATGATTTCTCTTATCAACAGTTTCCAGATCCTACAAATGAACTTTTGAGTCACAATGTTTAATTAAAATTTTTCCTATTTTCTATAATTTATAAAGAGGTTTGAATGAATATTTATAAGGCATTTATAATATTTGTAAGTCAAGAAAAAACACAAAATAATCGACATATGTATTATACATCTTAATTACATATATAAATGCAGTAAAATGTTGTTAATAAATCAAATATGTAAACATTAACTGTAAATAACAAAGTCACGCATTTCATTTCACAAACAATATTTGATCGATTCAGTTATGCTGTGTATTTAATTATCAGACAAAACTCAGTTTTCTCTCTGTTGGATAAATAGACTTATCATTTTCTATCATTCGATTGTGTATTTATTTTGCCTTCGGTTCACGTTCAGGTAAATTATGAAAAAGAATTTTCTTTAAATGTGAGCATAAAATATCTACTATTGGTGCAATGGAAATTTATTTACCTGCAACTTCAAATTTACTGTAACCTGAATTAATTATAACGATGAAATAAATCAGAATATTTAGTCAGATTTGGGCTAGAAAGAAAAATCATTTAATAGTAAGTCAGTACGTAAAATAATAAATAATTTTTTTTAAATATATTCTTGTGAAGAGTATGAGATTTATTCATCAGGAATTGTATATTAAGAATTTATTCTTAATTCAAAAATAATACCAATGTTATACTGAAATAGCATAAATATTTTTACTGAAAGAGTTTGTAAATTTTGCCCGCATTTCTAACTGTAGCACAGAACTATAGAAAGTTTATGAAGATTTTCATGAAAATAAAAAAAAAGTATATCACTATTATTCATTTAAGTAAAATTTAAAGTGCCTGTAGGCTAGAATTGCCTGAGAGAAGATGACAGAAAAAAAACATTATTATTTAATCAAAATAAACATTACCTATAAATTATATATTCTAACTTTGTAACAAAATTTTACATACTTATCTATAGTAATCCTGAAAATTATTTTCTATATAATAACA
>CM063504.1:88312093-88322093 GCA_032207245.1 Pardosa pseudoannulata | reverse complement strand
GCAGCTAGAATTTCACATTCTTCTTATGGGAACAATAGACTTTGCTTTTAAACAGTCTGCGTGAAACATTAGTGCATTATCGTAATATATGTATGCAGTTATCTTTTAACCCCAATCTAACTTATATATAATTGTATTTTTTAAAACATTCTGGCTATTCTATGTCTAATATTGTTAACTGTGGCAAAGCTCTTTTGTTTTCTTCTCATTCTGGTCACATTGGAGGCTTCGCGTAAACGAAAATAATTCCTGCTTAGTTCAACTATTCTTATATTACTTCTTTATGTAAAGTAGATTCCCTTCTTACGTGTCATCGTGTGACTTATTATTAATACTCTTATTGGTTGAATCACTCGGCTGCAAAAAGCACTCTATACAAGGTGCCAGAATAAACTCAAAATTTTTATTTCCAAATTATCATGTCGTTTTTTTAAGCCACGCGACTGCACTGTTTCTAGCAAAGATATTAGTTTTCATTTGTAAAAGGGTTTACAAAACCCATTATATGCATGGAAATATGGTTATAAAGTTAACACAAAATTTTCATTACTTCAAAAACTAACAACGGATAATTATTAAAATTAGCATTAATAAATATGGTCCACGCCCATTTTATTTTTAAGTAATAAAATTATTTTTATTTTAAAATATTACTTTAAGAATAGACGTGTAAGATAAGGAGAGGTTACTTCCTATTTTTTCATGTACAAAGTGTTTGTAATATTTTAAAATTAGTTAGTTATAACTGATTTTAAATTTTGAAGCTTACTATATAAATTAACTTTTAATTTATAATGAATTAAGGAGTACACGAGGAAGTCAAGGAGAGATTACTTCCTATTTTCTCGTGTACAAAGTGTCTGTAATATTTTTAAACTAGTTACTTATAACTGATTTTAAATTGTGAAGAGTACTATATTAATTAAATTTTATTTTTAATGGGATTAAAGAATAGATGGGAAAGTCAAGAAGAGGTTACTTCCTATTTTCTCGTGCACAAAGTGTCTTTAATGTTTTTAAATTAGTTAGTTATAACTCATTTTTAATTTTGAAGCGTACTATATTAATTAAATTTTATTTTATAAGCTATAAGATTAAAGAATAGATAAGAAAGTCAAAGAGAGGTTACTTCCTATTTTTTCGAGTACAAAGTGTCTGTAATATTTTTAAATTAGTTAGTTTTAACTCATTTTAAATTTGAAGCGTACTATATTAATTAACTTTTATTTTATAAGTTATAGGATTAATTGTAGATAAATTTTAGAAGAAATAATTAGTTAAAACATCGCCTGGAATATATCAAGTATTCATAAAATGCAACGTGAGCATTCAAAAAAGTTAAAAGTTATTATTATTATTATTAGAACTAACTGTACTGCATTTTGTTATAATAATTATACTCATTAATTGGTTTAAAATATATCTATTTTTGCTTCTCATCCAAAATAAAGTTAAAACATCACCTGGAATATTTCAAGTATTCATAAAATGCCCAGTTTGCATTGAAAAAGGTTTAAAGTTATTATTAATATTATTATTATTGTTGTTATTATTATTATTAGAAATAATTGTACTGCATTTTGCTGTAATAATTATATTCATTAAATGGTTTAAAATATATCTATTTTTGCTTCTCACCCAAAATAAAGTTAAAGCATCGACTGGAATATTTCAAGTATTCATAAAATGCAGCGTTTGCATTGAAAAAAGTGTAAAGTTATTATTATTATTATTATTATTATTATTATTATTATTAGAAATTACTATACTGCATTTCGTTGTAATAAATATATTCATTAAATGGTTTAAAATATATCTATTTTTGCCATCTCAGCCAAAATAAAGTTAAAACATCGCCTGGAATATTTCAAGTATTCATAAAATGCAACGTTTGTATTGAAAAAAAAAGTTATTGTTATTGTTATTATTATTATTATTATTATTATTATCATTAGAAATAACTGTACTTCATTTTGCTTTAATAATTATATTCATTAAATGGTTTAAAATATATCTATATTTGCTTCTTACCCACAATAAAGTTAAAAATCTAATGGAATATTTCAAGTATTCATAAATGCAACGTTTGCATTGAAAAAAGTTTAAAGTTATTATTATTATTGTTTTATTATTAGAAATAATTGTACTGCATTTTGGTGTAATAGTTATATTCATTAAGTGGTTTAAAATATATCTATTTTTGCTTCTCACCCAAAATAAAGTTTTTAACTAAATGAGCTAAAAATAGTATTTTCATTTAAATTCCACATAAATCATACACCGCTATTCCCTGAGGTTTGTAGTCTTTAGAATACGCGGATTCATAGTTGAATTTAGAAAGTTATGTATGAAATTAAGTTTGGAAGAGCGAAATGATGGTATTATTTATATCTTTCTTAAATTTAATCATCCTGAACATAATTCATCAGCAAAAAGTGCTCGAATTCACTGTAAATTTTAATACGGATTAAATTCATCTACCACTTAAGTTTCTTCCGTCTCTTGAAGCAAAATACTTTTGCCCGTCCCAGTACACTTGATCTTGAATAAACACTGAAACCTTTGCTATACCTCATCAACAGTTTACAATAAGCAGAAACTCCTCTCCCTCCTTATTTCTAAAATAAGCAGAAGAGTTTGTTGAAACAAAGATTTGTGACCTCTTACATTAATCCTAAAATAAGTCTCCTTTTTCTAATTTTAGAGCCAAATTTAGCGCCATAAGCGCTAAAGTTCCAGTGTTTCCCCAAATATTCAATTTAAAAGTTACTTCAGCTTTTAAAAAATGAAAATAAGTGTTGTTAATACTTTGTGAAACTATTTAGACAGTTCCCCGATAAAATATTAAAATCAATTATTCGTCGTATTCATATGTGGAATGAATGCTCCAGTGAAATTTTTGATTACTGCGAGTAAATAGTTTTCTCGTGCCCTAAATAATTAATTTCTGAAAACTTTGGTTTTACTTTGGTTTTATAGACAAAGGGTTAAGTTTAATATTTAAAGTTTTTAATACGGAAATCATATATTTTCTTGTGTTCAATATAGCTTTAAATGGATAAAAAAAATTGTAATATTTTAGACATAACGATCTCTGTATAAAATAGCTAAATTAATCTTATATAAACGGCGTCGTAGACGTGTTACACGAGCAAATTATTATTTTGACATAAAGTTTGGTAAAATAATTGCCATAAATAATTAATTTCAGAAAACTTTCGTTTTACTTTGGTTTTATAGACAAAGGGTTAAGTTTAATATTTAAAGTTTTTAATATGGAAAATCATATATTTTCTGGTGTTCTATATAGCTTTAAACGAATAAAAAAATTTGTAATATTTTAGACATAACGATTTCTGTATAAAATAGCTAGATTAATCTTATATAAACGGCGTCGTAGACGTGTTACACGAGCAAATTATTATTTTGACATAAAGTTTGGTAAAATAATTGCCGTAAATAATTAATTTCAGAAAACTTTCGTTTTACTTTGGTTTTATAGACAAAGGGTTAAGTTTAATATTTAAAGTTTTTAATATGGAAAATCATATATTTTCTGGTGTTCTATATAGCTTTAAACGAATAAAAAAATTGTAATATTTTAAACATAACGATTTCTGTATAAAATAGCTAGATTAATCTTATATAAACGGCGTCGTAGACGTTTTACACGCGCAAATTATTATTTTGACATAAAGTTTGGTAAAATAATTGCCGTAAATAATTAATTTCAGAAAACTTTCGTTTTACTTTGGTTTTATAGACAAAGGGTTAAGTTTAATATTTAAAGTTTTTAATATGGAAAATCATATATTTTCTGGTGTTATATATAGCTTTAAACGAATAAAAACAAATTGTAATATTTTAGACATAACGATTTTTGTATAAAATAGCTAGATTAATCTTATATAAACGGCGTCGTAGACGTTTTACACGCGCAAATTATTATTTTGACATAAAGTTTGGTAAAATAATTGCCGTAAATAATTAATTTCAGAAAACTTTCGTTTTACTTTGGTTTTATAGACATTATATATTTAAAGTTTTTAATAATTTTTATTTTCTGGTGACATAAACTAAAAAAATTGTAATATTTTAAACATAACGATTTCTGTATAAAATAACTAGATTAATCTTATATACAAGAAAATTTATGACAACTTTTGTCAGTGGTTATGTTTTTTTTTATTTGTTTAGAATGTATATATATATAGAAATTCTCTAAAAATATTTTAACTTATGGTTATATAGAAAATTCCTTTTAGTGACTATGTGATATGTCTTGTGACTATGGTGTGGTGTGACTTAATGACTATGACAACTGTGGAATTCGAACCCACGATTTCTAGTCCCGGAGATCAGCGCTCTGCGCATTCGGCCATCTTTCGGCACTTATTGTAAAAATAAAATACATGACTGAAAAAATAATTTAACCAGAAATCTGTCTAAAAAACCAAATAAGTCTTCTTTTAAAATTAAATTTTATTCCTTGGCTCTCTATATATTATTTTCTTTATTAATTGTTATTTTCATCATAATCATTATTATTATTTTTATTTAAAAATTTCAACTATGAGTACTTTATATTTTTTGTTATTTATACATTAAAAATTTATGTTTTCTTTAATATTAAAGTGAGAAATGATCACTTTAGATACTTCTAGTTAACGTTTATTTTATTCTGTGTTTTTCAAAATGATATTTAAGCAGAAGTGTTCATAAATTGACTGTATTAAATCACACAGCATCCAAAAATAAATTTTAGTTCACCTCTCCAAATCAATTCTTTTATGTAATTTTAATCAAATTATGTGTTAAGTGTATCTAAATGTGGTGTTCAAAATGTCTCTTAAAGTTTATTAGTTTATTCTAATTCTGAAAAAAAAAACCCACATTTGATAAAATTTTAGTGATTCTCAATAATTTGTTTCGCATATTTCAATGTTTTCTTTAAAATTGTACACTAAAATGTCTTCTGTATGAATTTCCATTCTAGTTTTTTTTCATTACTTCGGTAGTACAACATATCAGATAATGAAAACATTTGCTTCTAAATTAGTTTAGGTTACTTACTATTTGTAATGGTTTAATCTGGAGCCCTACAGTCTGCTTTTTTGCAACACGATGTCTAATGAGACGAAACTTACTGCTTAAAGACGAATTTGTGTGACCACGAGCATCCATGCCACTGGGGAATTCGCCCCCTTGAATTCTAGTACCCGAGATAAGAGCTCTAAACATTCGGATATCGTTCGGCACTTTATGTAAAAATAAAATACATGACTGAAATAATATTTTCTATAAGAATCCATTTATATATATATTTTTTTTAATTTAAAAATTTTTTCATATAATTTTCATTTAAAATGCCTTCTAAATAATGATCAATATTTCATGAAGTGTATTTTATAGGCAAGAATGTATTTTGTACGAAAGGTCAAAGAAGCAAACCTTCTTTGTAATAAAAAGTTAAAAATTTACAATTATAATTAATCACCACGATAAGTCCACTTTCATTCTATCTTTATTTATCCATACTAAGGGCTATAATAATGTACAATTTAAACATATGAATTGGAACAGTATAATAAAGTAAGTTTAAGTATTTCAATGAAAATCTAAATTAAAGGAAAGGGGAGAGAAATTAGCAATTTATTACGAATATAGTTAGTGCTGAGTTAAACAGAATATAGCTTGTCGAATAGGTTTCGCCAACAGATCTATAGATACAGGGTGTCCAAAAACGACTGCATAAACTCTGCACAGCTAGATTCCTCGT
The DNA here is from genome assembly GCA_032207245.1 of Pardosa pseudoannulata. Classification (NCBI taxonomy): domain Eukaryota; kingdom Metazoa; phylum Arthropoda; class Arachnida; order Araneae; family Lycosidae; genus Pardosa; species Pardosa pseudoannulata. The sequence goes on along the minus strand of CM063504.1, from coordinate 88,316,314 downwards.
TAGGAGTACATAAAATCTGCCCAAAGAAGCGCTCCTGTACGACCCATAGTTTAGGAGAAAAGAACGAAAAAAAAATATGATGTCACTGCAGGTGCAAGGAAAAAAAACACTTTATTGGATATATCAACAACAGTATTGGCATCTTTCTCAAGACGATAATGTTTAAAACATTCGCACGCATATCGCATCATGCATGCGCGCACGCCATGTATTGACGTTAAGGCGCAATTGAACTGGTATTTAAAAGACTGCATCTTGCAGATACCGGTAGTCTTCCTATGGTGGCCATGTTTTACTTTCGTGACTACTGCGACATGTACCTGATGTACGGCCGATATAATGGAAATACCTTAACAACTCTTAGGGATTATGTGCATGTACTGCTGTTGATATATTTAATAAAGTGTTCTTTTCTTGCACCGGAAGTGAAGTCATAATTTGTTCTTCGTATCTTTCTCATAAACTATGGACCGTACAGGAACGCTTCTTTGGGCAGTTTTATATATTCCCAACGGGGTTTTGGTTTGGTTTGGTTTGGTTTGGAGCGCTACGTTCTACTGTTTTGCACACGAGGCCTAACTCCCAACGAGGAATCTAGCTGTATAGAATTTATGCAGTCGTTTTAAGACATCCTGTCCCCCCCTCTCTTTCTCTCTCTCTCTCTCTCATTCTCTCTCTCTCTCTCTCTCTATATATATATATATATATATATATATATATATATATATATATATATATATATATATATATATATATATATATATATATATATATATATATATATATATATATATGTATATATATATATATATATATATATATATATATATATATATATATATATATATATATATATATATATATATTATATATATATATATATATATATATATATATATATATATTATATATATGTATATATATATATATATATATATATATATATATATATATATATATATATATATATATATATATATATATATATATATATATATATATATATATATATGTATATATATATATATATATATATATATATATATATATATATATATATATATATATATATATATATATATATATATATATATATATATATATATATATATATATATATATATATATATATATATATATATATATATATATATATATATATATATATATATATATATATATATATATATATGTATATATATATATATATAAAATATTATATATATATAAATTAATGAAATAAAGAAATGACAGGAATTAAAATTATTATATTTAAAGGAATGAAATAAAAGGAATGAAAGGAACGAGAATGATTACATTCTAAAGAAATGGACTATTCATTACTTTAATAAAGAATTTTCTTGCGTAAGAAAAAAACATTCACAAACATACAGTCCAATAGAAAGTCTATATAAGCAAACCTAAGACAAGCTTCCATGAAGCAGAATACAGAACGCTAAATGCGTAGTGTTTATTTAGCAAACAACTCAATCGCCTATTAGAGAATCCCGTAGTGCTCGATCACTAAATAAACAGAGGCGAATTTAGTTTCCACCACTGTTTCGATTCACGCATAAACCTAACAACATAGACAAGAGCCTGAAAATTACAATAGTATCTCGTCAGTGTAGTTTACTATGAGGCATTGTACGTTAATTATATATTAACATACATATTGTATTGATTCCCATATAATAATCAGGTAATATTATATATTCTCCTATAACAATCAGGTAAATCAGCAAAAAGTGAACAAACTAAGTAAAAAAAATGAAAATATGAAAAATGATACAAGATATTTAAATACAAAATTGTATAAATATTTCATTGATTCGTATCCCACTTGTGGAATAAAAATTTATAGCCGTTTAAAATTATCATCAAGCTTCAGTCTCGATCTTTTGGGAGACTTTGGACTAATTTTTCCTATGGTTCTTGTATTACCTTTCTTTTATTTTGTGGTTAGTAAAATGACATTTATTTCGAAACATTTTCTCTATTCTACAAAATGTGGATATTTTTCATCGTGTGCAGGTTCTTAAAGAGATCGTTGAATTTTTGGACGATGAGTTTAAAACTTCACAGAAACTGCTCCCAGAAAGGTCAGTATAATTTTCATAGTCAATATGATTTCAAGTAATTAGATATACACTCAGAACTTTTCGCGTACGAAGAACTCTGCGACGAAAATATTATTGAAGAAATAATATCTAAATAAGACCTGGATTGAAAAGAGGACACTTCTATTTCTATAGACAGTGACGAGCTAACAAAAGCTGACATTATTAATGGATTATTGATTATTAAACATTTAATTAACGTTCGGAAATATGTAGCGAAGAAAGTTTTTAATTACTTCTAGAAAAATATTAATTTATTTTTAAGAACCACGTGGATCCAGAAAATCAACTTAGTATAAGAGATTTGGTGTTTCAATATTGAATTGGCTGTGGTAATATTTTTATACATAATAAGAATTATCCTTTTGTTATTGTTTTTGTATTTTTAAGATGATCAATTAGTCATGAATTTATTTGAATGAAAGTAAACTTTACTGTTTTTTGCTGGTAGTTCTCTGGTCCTGAGATGACGCAATCTTTGTGATGAAAATTATTATATAGTTAGTGCTGAGATAAACAGAATATAGCTTGGTGATTGGGTCTCACCAACATAGCTATATATATATATATATATATATATATATATATATATATATATATATATAGGGGAGAGTGGCTCACCTTGGGACACAGTACACCACGGGACAGCTTAATTTTTTGCCCTAAATTTTAAATTAACTCTTAGCTCTTGTAGATGCAGATGGATGTCAGCACAATCAATTTGTCAGATGTGTTTTGATTCCATTGATGAAGCAGGTAAGGATTTATTAAGATTTTTATTTTGAGCACATGTCTAGTAACTTTCATGTAAAATTTTGATAAGCTGTAAACTCGATTTTTAATGAAAATATTTGGAAATAAAAGGTATTATAAGGAAATTTAAAGGTTTCTCTATAAAACTGATGTATAGTAATTGTTCTGGTGCTAAGCCTAAGAGCATGACATTCTAAAATTTAATAGAGCGTGTATGGTACACCTTGGGACAGGTGGAGGTGGTCCACCTTGGGACACAACATACATCTACAATGTTAGTAAAACCACCCTGAATCGCCCTATTAAAACTTTTAAAGAAAGTGAACAGCCAAATTTTAACTTCAAATATGTATCAAAGATACAAAGTCGAAAAATATTCACTGATGATGAGGAAGAAAAGCTGGTAGACTATACTTTACAAGCTTCGAAATATCCCTATGGACTAACAATTAGTGATGCTCGTACCCTTGCATATGAATATGCTTCAGCAAATAACAAGAATATTCCTTCAAGTTGGGAGCATGAAAAAAAAGCTGGAAAGGACTGGTACATTGGATTTAATAGAAGACATAGTGCCGTGTTTTCTCTTCGAAAACTAGATGCAACCAGCCTTTCTAGTGCCACCAGCTTTACAAGGGAGAATGTAAATAAGTTTTATGATAATTTATAATCAATTATTCAGTGTAAAAACTTTACAGCTAGTGAGATTTATAATCTTGATGAATCAGGAATTACAACAGTACATGTTCCACCTAAAATTATTGCTGGAAAAGGCATAAAAAAGGTTGGTCAAATGACGTCTGGGGAACGAGAGAAACTTCTTACAATTATTTCTGCTGTTAATGCAATTGGCAACACAGTTCCTCCACTTTTAGTTTTCCCCAGAAAGTTTTTCAAGGACCATATGTTGAAAGGGGCACCACCTGGAACCACTGGCCCTGCAAATCCAAGTGGTTGGTCATCACCTCAAATATTTATGCTTTATCTCAAACACTTTGTGAAACATGTCAAGACATCCAAAGATAACAGTATTATTTTAATCCTTGATAATCATAACACACATATAACTATTGAAGCTATCAACTTCTGCAAAGAAAATGGTATTCATATGCACATTTTGCCCCCTCACACGAGTCATAAACTTCAACCTTTGGACCGCACAGTGTTTAGCTCTTTTAAAGTCCATTATATTGGAGCTTGTAGTCAATGGATGCTTAATCATGCTGGGAGGCCTATATCAATTTATGATGTTGCAGAATGTGTAGGGAATGCATATCCTCTTTCTTTTACACAAAAAAACATTATTTCTGGTTTTCAAGTAACTGGTATTGATCCTTTCAATTGAGAT
>CM063504.1:88282093-88307093 GCA_032207245.1 Pardosa pseudoannulata | reverse complement strand
GAGAACTAGTACAATGCTTCTAAATTGTGGTAGTCAAATTCTGACTTTCCTGTTGAACTAGAGATTTATTATAAATGTCATATAAATAATGCTCCTCCAAAAAATTTTTAAGAAATACACTTTTTGTAGTATCAGTTTATAAATAATTCGGAACTGTAATATATTTTCAAAGTAATTGTTATGTATTTGAAATTGTTTTTGTATTATTTATCTATTAGTGATTATTTGTTTCACACTATAAACTTTTAATACAAGAGTACCTTATATATATATATATATATATATATATATATATATATATATATATATATATATATATATATATATATATAATATATATATATATATATATATATATATATATATATATATATATATATATATATATATATATATATATATATATATATATATATATATATATATATATATATATATATATATATATATATATATATATATATATATACATACATTAGTTAAATAAATATATTTTCTACTTTAACACCATAAGTTATAACACTTTATACGTTAGGCCACTGAGTGTTGAAACATTTTTGCGTTATTATTGTTAACAAATTATTAGTGAAACTAACATTTTAGACAATACTATATAAATAAATTTAATTTTACATAATCTAAAAATACTTAAAATGTGTTTACTATGTAACACTTAGAGACACGTATAAACCTGAGTGCATATTTTTTTTACAAGCGACATTAGACTTTGAATATTAACCTACTCCAATTTTGACTAAAACTGTGATACATTTTAGCTTAAAATTTTAATATGGTATTAGCGATATAATTAAATGAAAGTGTGTTAATAAATTAATAAATTTTTATTAATTTTAAAAGTCATAAATTATCATTTAAAAGCTGTTTCAAAAAGCGTATTAGTGAAAATATTCTATCCGAATCCATTTTACATACGTTAGATTTCTTTTATTAATATGCTATCTTTAACGCTTAAAATAAATTTATCTTTAAATTTTAGAACTCACTATAAATATAGTTTGAAAAAAAAACAGCTATAGCTAAACATCCATTTTCCGTCCGAACAACATAAGTATAATTATTTTGTAACTTTTATTTTATGTGATACATCAGTAGTTCTTTAAATAGTTCCTACGAATTCCCAGGGTCAGTGTTAATTTTAAATCAGTACATTGCACATAAAACTCAATTTGGGGGTGTATCAGTAACATATGAGTGTCCACAAAAAGTTTAACAATTAAAGCACTATATTTTCTTTTTTTACAAATGTTAAAATAATTAGCAATAAATAAATTTGTAATCCATTTTTAGCTGTTCACGGAAAGTTTGGTTTGCTTACTGTTAAAATTTATGGATCTTTATTGCAGTTAGAGTATAATTCAATAATCCGATTACATTGTTTTGAAGTAAATGCACAAACGTAGATGATTCCATACTGATACAAGAGCTACTTATTGAATTATTAACAAGCGGAGCTGTTACTATGTTATACTGATTTAAAACTTTGTATACTTGATCACTGTTAGGTAAATATTAAGCTTAACGTAACAGTTGCTTTTCAGACTTCCTATTTAAAAGAACATAGATTTTAGAAAGAAAAAACCCCACTAAAAACTAGTACTTGTGAAGATGTGAAAATGTTACTCGATATAGTTTTAAGTTGAAAATGAAATTAGTAAGTCAGACTGAACAGGTCGGAACATCTCATTGGTAGTATTAAAAATAATGCTTTTGTAATTCAAAACATAAGGCACTAATTTCAACAGATGATAGTTTAAATATCAAAATGTATAACTTATATTTTATGTTTGAGTCACTATTAAAGTATCAAAATAAAAAACTCAATATTTTTATTGTATAGCTTATAAAGTGTGGTGTTTAGTATGAGAAGGTGTTCATGTGCAGATAAGTTGGGAAATCACTGTTCTAAATGATAAATTTTTAATATATTTCTCAACGATAGTTAGAAATGCACCTGATACTACACAAAATTTATACTTAATTTTAAATATAGTCGACACACTTAAAACAGCTTTTTTTATATCTAGAATACCTATCTAAAACCTTAAACGTATACTTCCTTTAAGGTTAAACTGGATGTTCAAGCTTACATAATAGCCACAATACGTCAGTTGAGTTATTACTAACAACTACTTTAAACAAAATAGTTTCCAGTTTTATAACTATTTGAAACACTATAGGTGTATTTCTAACCATCATATACTCCTTTTAAAATATATCGACAGTTTACCTTGTAAACAATAGCTAAAATTAATATATTTTGAACAGAAAAATCCATCTTTTTTAGATGACAATAATTACAAATATTTCAGTATGAAAAAATGGATATTTTTAACTATAATTATTTTTCCTAATTATAATTCCAGCAAATGTTTACGATAACAACTAAATTTTATTAAGTCACAAAAGATAGTCTGAGTAAAAATAACCCTATTGTACAATAAATGAATACTGAAGACGTATGGAATATTTTCAATAATGCTTCTTTAGAAACGATTAATTATTAATAACTTTCAAATTAATTAAATTTTATCTTGAGATTGTAAGAACTTTTACATTAACTCTTTTTATCCTTACAGTACCACTTCAACGAAACACCTATATATTCCTATAAAAATCATTTTTTTTGACAGTACTCACAAGGACATGAACGATGCAGCTCCTACAGCAGAAAAGAAATGACAGCACCAATCAGGAATCCTTATTATTCACATAGGAGGGATTTTATAATTGGCGTGCTGCATCAAAGGTCATTTTGTGGTAGAGTTGATACACGTGTTGTTCAGTTGAGTAAATCTACTGGTTTATTACCAGGTATTTGGTACTATTACTTTATAGAGACTTTTATGCTTCACAGGTAAGCATTTCATTTGTTTTATTTATAATTTAATGTTTTATTTTCTATCATAGAGTCAAAAATATATGTTGGTACTAGAAAGTACCAGCTGCAAAATTAACTACTAAAATACTAAAAATTAATTATGTTTTTTCTATAATTATTCTCCATTAGAACTTATGTAATGATGCGAAAATGCAGTAAGGAAGTTGATGGTAAATTCATTCAGGATATAAAAGGTTAAACTTTGCAAATTTAATACTCTTTTACTATCTTTTCGGTCATCTCCCAATTATTTATTATGTATAGTTATTAATTATATAGTTATTTATTATAACATATAAGCAGTTTTGTTTCCAAATAAAGAGGTACAAGTTGTTATTCCGTCCCCTTTAGAAAATATTTAACCAATTACGTAGTCAAATGGTTGTTGTGACATCTGTTTCAAGTTGTTGATTTCAGATTGTAAAGTGTTATCTCTAAGAGCGTAATAAAGAACATTTGCTGCTGGTACTAAAAAGTACCAGATTCAAAATTAACTGCTAAAATACAGTAAAAATTTATTAATATAAAATTTATTAAAACTTATCTAATGATACAGAAATGCAATAAGAAAGTTGATGGTAAATTCATTCAGGAAATAAAAGGTTAAACTTTGCAAATTGTAATACTTAATTACTATCTTTTCGGTCATCTCCCAATTATTTATTATGTATAGTTATTAATTATATAGTTATTTATTATAAGATATAAGCAGTTTTGTTTCCAAATAAAGAGGTACAAGTTGTTATTCCGTCCCCTTTAGAAAAAATTTAACCAATCACGTAGTCAAGTGGTTGTTGTGACATCTGTTTCAAGTTGTTGATTTCAGATTGTTAAGTCTTATCTCTAAGAGCGTAATAAAGGTTATTTGCTGCTGGTACTAGAAAGTACCAGATACAAAATTAACTACTAAAATACAGTAAAAATTTATTAATCTAAAATTTATTAAAACTTATCTAATGATACAAAAATGCAGTAAGAAAGTTGATGGTAAATTAATGCAGGATATAAAGGGTAAATACATAGCTAATAAATAGCACATTAAATTTGCAAGCAGGTTAGTCAAAAACAAAAGTACATTAATTTTGAAGGTCCACTGATCCATTAGCCCTTTAAAGCTCAATAGTACAAAATGTTTGGAATTTACAGGAATTATGTTATAAATGTTATCTATGAATCTTAGAAATTTGAAATATCTGAAATAACATTTATATAACTTAGGAGGGTGAAGATTTGGGAAGTGGTTGAATTTATAAATATGAACAACATAAAAATAATACACTCTTATAGAATTATAATAGGAAAAGCTAAGAATAATTATCATTAAAATTGCATAATGAATAAATATCTAAACAATTTATAAGTGTTATTTCGGATCGTATGGTATAAAATGAAATTCCTGATGTTTCCACGGAAAGAAAGTTTAAACTCCTATATTTCAATGAGAAATCTAAATTAAGTGTAGTCCATTGAAAGTTTGAGTATATAACTATCTATTGATAGTTTGGAGTATCTAAAACACAAAAAATCGTAAAGATCATATGTCCTTAAAAAAAAGAAAAGAAAGTAACAGGTGGTTTCACTGCTAAACCAATGTCCCTTAAAGGGTTAAATCACAAAAAATCATCCGAGTTAAAATAAAAAATATCGTTACTACTTAGAAACCCTCTCTAATTAAGAAAATCTGCATCGATTTCCAGCATTAAAGAGCTGTTTTTGTTATTCGTGCCATTTATTTCCTTGTTTCCTCTCCATACACCATTGTGTCATTAAAAGTCACATTTGCAATCGTGTGTCGCGGGAAAATATTTATTGCAGATACAGATCACAACCTTGGATAAACACCGCTGATGAATGGGCGGCGGAATGGAAGCAGGTTGGTCATAAACAAAAATACATTAATTTTGAAGGTCCACTGACCCCTTAGACCACAAAAAATCATCCGAGTTAAAATAAAAATTATCGTTGCTGCTTAGAAAGCCTCTCTAATTAAGAAAAGCTGCATCGATTTCCAGCGTTAAAGAGCTGTTTTTGTTAATCCTGCCATTTATTTCCTTGTTTCCTCTCCATACACCATTGTGTCATTAAAAGTCACATTTGCAGTTGCTCGTGTGTCGCGGGAAAATATTTATTCTGCAGATACAGATCACAACCTTAGATAAACACCGCTAATGAATGGGCGAAGGAATAGAAGCAGGTTGGTCATAAACAAAAAATACATTAATTTTGAAGGTCCACTGACCCCTTAGACCACAAAAAATCATCCGAGTTAAAATAAAAATTATCGTTACTGCTTAGAAATCCTCTCTAATTAAGAAAAGCTGCATCGATTTCCAGCGTTAAAGAGCTGTTTTTGTTAATCGTGCCATTTATTTCCTTGTTTCCTCTCCATACACCATTGTGTCATTAAAAGTCACATTTGCAGTTGCTCGTGTGTCGCGGGAAAATATTTATTCTGCAGATACAGATCACAACCTTGGATAAACACCGCTGATGAATGGGCGGCGGAATGGAAGCCGCCTACAAACACACTATGGAAGTTTAATTAAATCCATATCCCCTCTCTGTTATCGAATATCTTTCGCGGAAGATTATTCAAATTAGTCTTCACGATGACAACTTGTTTGAATACGAAATTTTTTTTTTTATAAAAGCTTAATTGAAAACTGTTTTTAATGAATCACATTTGCATATTATTCGGAAGGAATATTTATAAACTTAATAAAATCCTTTACTGGAACGTTTTTTGTTTCTAATATTAACTACTCGCTTTCTTATGATACTTTTATTTTTTATTATGTGTTAGAATATATCAATTCTTACCGAAAATAATTTTTAATAAAAATATTTCCTTTTTTTACTTAACAGGAAAATTAGTATAATTTTTTATCTTCAAGAATACCATAAAACTACTCAACGATTTTGCTTCATACTTTAAAATGTAAACTCTAACAAAAAAAAACCTTTAAATGCTTGAACTTTATGTTTACACCATAAAAAATCACTTAAAAATATTTTAATCTTAAAAACTTTATTTTTTATAGCAATAAAACTTTCTCAAAAAGCTTTTACTAACCTCTTTATTTGGTAAAAAATGTTAATGTTTCTATTTAAAAATACACTTTAATAGAGTGATAAATATTATAGTAATATATTTTCTTTCTTTAAAGTAAAAGAATTACATCTAGTGAATATAATTGTAAAGTTTAAAGCATTCCCATCCCGTATAAAACATGAATTTCACAAAAACTTTTACCGATCGAGTTATTTTGTAATTTTTAATTTTCGATTTATGATTATTTTAATTTGAATCTTTGTTAATAGTTTTGATATTTTGTATAAAATAACTTTAATTAGTTTGGCAACATTGATGTGGAATACTTACAGTCTTGTTTAGTTTCATCGTTGTACCATATGCAACAACTGTAACTTATAAAAAATATGGTCTATGACTAATTAGGGGGTTGTTTGTTTTAGGTTTATCTGAGCTAATCCCAAATTTAACCTAGCTAATAGTTAACTCTTTGATTCACAAAGTCAATCTGGAATAACTGCAAACAAACTCCACAAAAGCAATGAAATTTAAGCAAGAGCTTTTTGTACTGAAATGTTATGTCAAATTTGGGAATCATCTGCTTATTATGAAACTGGTATTTAAAACCACCTGTGGATCGAATCTCACTGGTAACTTGTATCTACATAACCACACAATATCACTTATAATAACTATATTCCGGCCAGATGATTCGTCTAATAACAAGACATTAGTAGTTTTCTCAATTAAAACTTATAAAGGTAGGAAATACTATGCTTTTGAAATAAATGTACGATAGCAAGACCGCTACTACATTCAGCAAGTACTTCAACATGTAATTTTGTGTATGTGTGAAAGAGACTTTTCAGCCCTTTTGTAAATAAGTCACAAATATATATTATCGTTTCATTTAATAATATGTAATAATCATTAAGTGTAAGCCATTTTGGATGTCAGGAATGTGCTCAAACATCATCTGGTTGCTATGGAATTGTAATTCAAAACCATCTGTGAACTTGAAACTATTAACGTATTCTATATAGCCATTGCGTATCGGTTATAATTATAAGATTCTGCCCTGTTGGGTCCTGGAATAACAAAACATCAACTGTATTTCTCCAAACTAACTGATCTCTAAAGGTAAGAAAAGCAATGCATTTAAATTTAAAATGTACGTCATCAATCTTAAGATTCACGAGCCAAACGATGACTGAATGGTAGAGCGGTGCTCTTCAGAATCAAAGTTCGTGGGAATCCCGCTGATGGCATAAATGTTTTTAGCCTTTCGGAATCGGCTTTAAACAGTAGGTCCCGGTCTCATTAGCCCTCGTGTGCCAAACAGTAGATCGTAGTGCTCCAAACCAAACCAAACCTAAAATTTACAGCATGATTATTTTATATGTACCAGGGTCAAACATAACGCCTGCTTTATTGATTACTGCTTAAGTGATTTACGTTAATACAAAACAACTTAATTACTTAGTGTTTAGAAAACATTAAAACTAGTAAATTAGACCCACCGAGTAAAATTAATAAAGCAGGCGAGGTATTTCCTAAGGTTTTTTTTAATTTGGTAGATCGAAACACTCATTTAAAACTTAACTGCTAAATAAAAATATTAATTCTATATGTATGGGACTTTATTCATGTATAATATAAGTAAATTTGAAACTTATGCTATCGATTTATTTAATAATACCACCTAATATTTGATATAAGCAATTCTGGAAATAGAGCAGTATATTCAATGAACGAAAAACCCTATCTAACATATAAAAATACAAAATTTATCGTCACTGATATCCCATATGTTTTTGGAAACAAAATGAGAGAAGAGTGTTAATATAAGTAAGTACTCTTTGCCATCCATCTATTTTCGAAACTGAAGTTATCATATAACTCTAAATACGATCTAAATTACTAAATTTTACCTAAAACATATGCATTTGCCTAAAACCAAACTGTATTTAAGACTTGAACAAGGGATTAATGTTTTCAAACAGAGTATTTTTCAGTTCTTTATAATATTTGGAAATAGATGCAAAATCATTTATTACTTATTAAACTGTTTTATAGGGTAGAAAGTATTTTCAGCCAATTCCTAAAATGAAAGTTTTACTATTACTCTTCCTTCAACACTACAAAATTTATTTTACTAAACTCTCTAAAACTTTTAGAAAATTGCGGCTTGTTTATTTATGTAATTCTGTTGGGATTTGAAGTCTCTGCTAAGTCTCAGAAAACAATTCATTGTCAGGTTTTGTATTCATATAATTGAAATGTAGTGCATAGCCATGTTTATGAAAATATGAATACATCATTAGAAATTATACAGTTATAAAAATTCTTTTGAAAAGATAGTTTGAAAAGAAATTGCTTTAATTAAAATTTAAAAATTGCTTTTAATTATTTTTTTTTAAAACCTCCTCTATAGTTTTTTTTAATTAAAGTCTGAATCAGTTAGCATAAACTTGATCTAAATTTAAACTAGGAGACAAAATATGTTAAATGTACACCAGTAGTGTTTTACAAATAAATATTATTAAAATTTTCACATATTTGTGAAACTTATCTGAAACTTTAGAAATAAGTTTCACAATATTTCAAGGTACCCTTTTCTCACATCACATACTAAATGTTAAATTTTACTTAATATACAGAATAAATAAATCTATCCATTAGAATTACAGGCTAACAACTAAGCAAAGAAAGGTTAGTTGTCAAATAATGTATATCTATTGTTACCCAGCAGTCTAATTAAAATTCTCTACAGGCTATCACTAAATCAGTTATTATTAAATGTGATTGTCACAAAGTCTTAAAGCTAATGGAATTTTCGGATACGAGCACATTATATAAAAAAGCGCCTCAAGATAGCTACTAAAGAAATTTTTATCAAATTGTACTTAAAAGCTTTTAATATACACTTTGCAAGTGTTAGTGAATAAACAGAATTCAAAATCTGTTTATACGCAAATATTTAAATTAGAATTCTCAAACTTAATCTTTCTGTTTCTTAAATAACTTGAATTAAAATTAAACAGTGATTAAAATATAACCTTCTTTACATAATTTCATTTGTATAAAATACTTAAATGCATTTCTGAACATAAAATATGTTATATTTAAAGCTTCTCAAATAAAAAGATGCTATGTGAATGTATTTTCTTTTGTGAAAACAATAACTAGATAATAAATTAGACTAATTTATCACCTTTATTTTTCTGGGGTTCTGTGATAAAACCTTGTTCAAGATCTAAACTACAAGCAGTTTACAAATCATTATGAATTGCGGAATAAGATAAAAGAGAAAACAAACTACAAAAGAAAGTTATCAGAAGAGGGAAATGAGGAAGACAAGCTTTAGAAAAGTTTTCTTTGCAATTTATTGTAAATTAGTTTACTAACGGAATATTTAAACTCGGTTTATACAGAAAAATAATAAATTAGACTAATTTATCACCTTTATTTTTCTGGGGTTCTGTGATAAAAACTTGTTCTAGATCTAAACCACAAGCAGTTTACAAATCATTATGAATTGCGGAATAAGATAAAAGAGAAAACAAACTACGGAAAAGAAAGTTATCAGAAGAGGGAAATGAGGAAGACAAGCTTTAGAAAAGTTTTCTTTGCAATTTATTGTAAATTAGTTTACTAACGGAATATTTAAACTCGGTTTATACAGAAAAATAATAAATTAGACTAATTTATCACCTTTATTATTCTGTGGTTCTGTGATAAAAACTTGTTCTAGATCTAAACCACAAGCAGTTTACAAATCATTATGAATTGCGGAATAAGATAAAAGAGAAAACAAACTACGGAAAAGAAAGTTATCAGAAGAGGGAAATGAGGAAGACAAGCTTTAGAAAAGTTTTCTTTGCAATTTATTATAAATTAGTTTACTAACGGAATATTTAAACTCGGTTTATACAGAAAAAATAATAAATTAGAATAATTTATCATCTTTATTTTTCTGTGGTTCTGTGATAGAAACTTGTTCTAAATCTAAACCACAAGCAGTTTACAAATCATTATGAATTGCGGAATGAGACAAAAGAGAAAACAAACTACGGAAAAGAAAGTTATCAGAAGAGAGAAATGAGGAAAACAAGCTTTAAAAAAGTTTTCTTTGCAATTTATTATTAATTAGTTTACTAAAGGAATATTTAAACTCGGTTTACACAGAAAAAATATTAATTTGCTATTTTTCAAAATTTGTGAAACAGCCTAAAGACAAAGTGTTGACTTTCAGCTTTGAATAACAACTAGCTTTAAAATACATTAAAATAAGTGATTGAGTTAATTTAACCCTCTAAGTGGTTCGCACGTACAATTACGCCAAATCGATGATGTCTTCAAAGTGGTTGTCAAGTATAATTTTTGACCTCCAAAAACGTTCCGAAAATGGATGTAATGTACATTTCTGCCAGTGTTTGAGGTAGGAGGATCAGGTCGATTGTCTAGAAACTGCATCCCTCTTTGACTGTCATTTATTGAGCACATGCACCCCTACTCCCTGAGGCACAATGACGCTGATAGCTTTTCATGCCTTTGTAAATCTCTATTTAGAAGTATTTCGTTGGCGGTAACAGATTTATCTCTAATTGCACCACTTAAATATCTTGGATAACTTTCTTTAAAAAATAGAAATAATTCTCTTAAAGAATATTTTTATTTGTACTTTTGAATCCATTATTTCTTATGGGATGATCTTCGAGACTTGACGAGCTATCTATAATATATATTTATATATCTATTTATAACCGGAAGTAAAAGGCAATAACGAGGGTGGATTTCAAATATCCCATTCTAGTCATAAAGGGTGAAGTAAATAATCATAGAACGCTTTGGCCATTGACACAATAAACATTTAGCGTATTTTTGGAGACTTTTTTAATCGGTGTGTTCCACTCGGAGGGTTAAGTATTTCTGAAAAGCATCTGACATAAAGAATTAATGTATTAATATATATCAACAATATATTATTAAAATGCATTACATTTTACGCTAAAAGGTTGCACTTAAAACAAACTACATATTTCTTTGTTCCATCTTACATTTTAAACAAATGAAACTAACTTTAAACAATGATTAAAATACAAATAAAATCTAATCAAGTGTAGAAGTACTCAATTAATCAAGTTATCAAGTAATCATATTAAAAGTATTCATATTCAAAAATTCCATGCTAACTAAAAGTTTCATGACTTCTAAATGAATAATTGTGATATTTCAGTTAACAATTATATTAAATAAAGAATGCAGTTTTAAACTTGTACATGTATATATATTTATATATATATATATATATATATATATATATATATATATATATATATATATATATATTATATATATATATATATATATATATATATATATATATATATATATATATATAATATATATATATATATATATATATATATATATATATATATATATATATATATATATATATATATATATATACATATATATATATATATATATCTATATATATATACATATATATATATGTATATATATCTATATATATCTATCTATCTATCATCTATCTCTCTATCTATATATATATCTATATATATATATATCTATATCTATTTATCTATCTATCTATCTATATCTATATATATATATATATATATATATATATATATATTTATCTATCTATCTACCTACCTATCTATCTATATATATATATATATATATATATATATATATATATATATATATATATATATATATATATCTATATATCTATATATCTATCTATCTATATATATATATATATATATATATATATATATATATATATATATCTATATATATATATATATATATATATATATATATATATATATGTGTGTGTGTGTGTGTGTGTGTGTGTGTGTGTGGGCTGTTTACAAACTAATGGTTAGAAATATAAAGAATAAATGAACAAAAATTACCGAAACATTTTACACAATAAAATAATACAGGTTTAGAAAGCAAGTGCCGAACTACTAGAGATAACAGCTTAATGAAGTTTGAGAACACAATAAAGAGGGAAAATAAAGGACAAATAATATTTGATCTTAAAAACTTTACAAAAGAAGGCTTAATTGCTCAAAACTTAAGCAGTCGGGAAAAAAATTAGCATCACCCACGAACTAAACATGCATCACTTTGGCGACGGAGTGAATCCCGCACCCGTTGAAAGATTCCTGTCCTTTCATAAACGTCTGAAACTGCGACAGTAATTCAGCTAAGATTCCGAGGTGGTCTCAAAAACAACCATTTTCATATGTCGGCAGAAATAGCAGAAGAGATCAAGTAGACAAGAGGCTTTCCTCCCGAGGCCAAATATCCTATAGAGATCAATCTCTATATAGTCCGTATAATTTATAGATCTGTGGTCGTACTCATATCTGTATCATTCTCGCAATCTTTGAGTGACTTGTGTCATGTGTTTTACCAAAGGAAAAAAATCCTCGTAATAATTGACCCTGCTAGTGTTGAGGTGTTCTTGGACTGGGTAGCAGTTTGCCTGGACTTTGTAAATTATTTGCATTACCATTCCAGCACAGTTCATAAGATAAATATTGCCTTCATAGCATTCAAGTATCGCTGCATCTCTGAAGACGGATAGCAGGTGACGATGAATTCTGTGAAAGTCAACGCTTTATTCAAACTAGAGTCCTTTTTCGACTTGCCATTTAATTTCCACACTAGATGAGAAAAAGTAGATTGTTTTGACAATATTAGTCCTCTAAAGAGCTGTGACTATTATTTTTGTTACACTCTACATGCGTAGTTCAATATAGAGTCCTTTTTCTGTTCCGGGAGCCTTTTTAATTTGGAAATCTACCAGCAATTTCCAAATATAAGAGCAAACCTTTTTCTTTAATTTGAAACGCAATCAATGGCGGATGATTAATTTGTCATAATTTAAGAGAAAATAAAACAGCTAGGAAACGTGTTTGAAAATTACAAATAACTCTAGACATGCATTTTGTCTCTATAGTTTTATGTTATCTATATAATTAACAATTAGCCTTTCCTTATAATTTATTACTCTAATAATTTATCTTTCAGTGACGTCTTAATTTAGCTGAAAAAATATAATATAATTGGAAATTTCGATATTAAAACTAGGAAGAAGTAAAACTATTTTCATATTAAAAATATAAAAAATGTGTGATTACAAAAAAGTAAAAGGGCGTATAAAGATTTGAAAGAGTTTTTATTCTACATCTATTTTTAGACTTTGCTATAATACATAGTAATACATGTTACTATTTATTTTATAAATGAAACTGGTTCATTAATCACTTGCTTAAAATTCTTTATTGCTCTGTTTTATACAATTTTTAAATACAGTGTATTTAAAAAGTAGTTTTGGTATAGGACTGCAATGGTGACATTTTCGAAGTTTTTCTATCATTAATATCGTGTGAATTATAAAGAAAATTAACTTTGGAATATATAAATTAAAAATAATACCATAAGGGAAATTAGGTTATTTTCGTAGAAAAATTTACATTACTTGTAATTTCAATTAATAATGCAAAAATGTGCCAAATGTAAGGAGTCCCCCATGGAATTTTATCCTAATGCTCTACTAAACAATCTTTCTTACTAAATGTTTGGGAAGATTATTCTAATTTATAATTACAGAAAACCAAGTTCGTTTGGCCAAATCCTTGGTAATAATCCTGTAGTCTTGGTAATAAGCATTAGACAAAATTAAAAAACTAAAGCATTAGACCAGATTTTTTTAAAATTTAACAGTTGTTATGTAGAAACATAATAACATCTTCTATAGCCTACGACTGACTTCTGCCACCCCAGGGTCACCTGTGCTGCCTCAGACTGCTGGGAAGAACTCTAGTCAATGCCACCTAGCACAAATCAGCCCTTGACTTCTTCCTCTTCTCTTTCTTCTCCTATTTCTTTATTTTGTAATTTCGCTCCACCTTCATTTTTTATTTGGTCAATCACAGATTTCGATATATTTGATCTATCGATCCATCTTCTCTTCTCATCCATTCAAAATTTGTATGGACAAACACCACCTTCAAACCGCGGAGATTATACCTCTGTACTTTCAAACACTTTATATTTCTATATCCACAAAAGACCTCTAGGGATCTATAAATAATTTGCAAAGGGCCATTTTAGTTTATTGTCATTATTGGATACACTTGTTTTATCTCGACTGGTGATCCAATTCCATACACATATGCCCTCATAAATGCCCCTATTACATATCTTCAGACTCTCCCTTTTTAACAAATAAAATGTCATGAAGCTAGATTTAGATCCGAAAATTTTATTACAAAATACAATATTTAATTCAAAGATTTTTGATATAGATCTGTACCAGCTTATAACATACATGTACTGCTGTAATAGTTTTTAACTAAATTAATGTTACCTAACTCAGTAATTAACCCTTTGCCTTAAAACAATGTATGGGAGACGTGATCGTACTGCTATCCCTAAAATGAGAACCTCGTATCACACATGTGTTGATTCTTTCTGAAAAAAAGTGAAAAGCTCGTATCAAATATATTATTGTTTTTAGGGGATAAAGGTTTTGTTTATGCGTTATTATTTGTTACAGTTGCATTATAAGAGTTGATCGTTTATTCTTAGGCATAATTACAATAGAGTATTATATTATGTGCAATAAATAACTAACTGTTGCGGCTTAAAAAATACTAAACATTTAAATTAATGGCAAAAAGGAAAATTGATACTAACAACGGTGTTAGAAAGTGTCCTGATTACACCTTAGAAAATGAAACAGATACCGATTTGGATACATGTGAAGATTTCATTGTATATCTATATCATATATATCTATATCTATAACATATATACCTATATCTATATCACGTATACCTATATCTATAACATATGTATCTATCTATCTATCTATCTATCTATCTATCTATCTATCTATATATATATATATATATATATATATATATATACATATATATATATATATATATATATATATATATATATATATATATATATATATATATATATATATATATATATATATATGTATATATATATATATATGTATGTATATGTATATATATGTATATATATATGTATATATGTATATATATATATATGTATATATATATGTATGTATATATGTATATATATATATCATCTATATATTTATCTATATCGTATATCTATATTTATTTTTATGTCTCTTTAATATTTAATAAACGTTTCGCATTTTTAATGAAAAATGAGGGAGAATAAAATTACACAATCACTAAATTAGTCATTTGATGTAATGAGAAATTCGTTATATTTATAAAAGCATGTCCTTACATCCTGGAGGGAAAAATAGCGTAGTTCGTCCTGTAAAAAACGTGTGCAAAATTTAGTTAGGGATGAAACTGCTTATGGTTACGAAGCATGAGGAAAGCTTTCATCGAAAGTGGCACACACAATCGTCGCCCGATTCATAAGGCAAGAGGTTAATCAAACATTGTCCTCTAATGTTGACATTTTTAACAATTTTATTAGCTCAAACATATTTTCTTCCCTCCATTATGTCGGGCATATCTTATTATAATTTTATAAACAATAGTTTTGACTGTAGACACTTTAACCCTTTACCGGGCAGTGGTTGCACAGCGAAACCTTTTGTAACACATTTTTCTCTATATATTTTGGAGAAACATGACTGTTTTTTATTGATTTTTTATGTTTTGGATATTTAAAACTTACAATGGATGATAATATTGCATTTAATTTATTTTTTCTTTTGAAATATATGCATTTATACTTGCTGTAACTGGAAAGTTAGTAATTCGATTTTTTTCACTTAAAACCCCAAACAAAAATATCTATTCAAACAACACTTATAAATTGTTGAACTATTTATTTATTATCCTTTTTTAAGAAAAACTTATTTATTGCTCTTAGAATATAATTAAAATTTAAAAAAATATTGTGTTCACGCTGTACAAGGGGGTGTGTTTGTCAGATCACTCCCCTTAAACAATCCTGTGGTATCCTCTAAGGCAAACCCTTCTAAAGAGTGTAAACATTTTTTTTCTTAACATTTTGCATTTATAAGATAATATTTATAAACTAGTTTCATTAAATTCCGAAGAATTTATGTAGGTGACCTTTAAAGGGTTAAAATAGGGAAATTTAACTATGGACACGCTGTACATATGGCATACTAACGAATCTGTAGGTAAAACTTCAGTTATGTATATCGTTATTTGCTATAATATGGTATTGCACGAAAGGAAACCGTTATTCTCCCATTACATTTTAAGTCACGTTTTTAAGAAGTAGAATGCAGAAATGCATATGCAAACTTCATCGTAATGTATTTGAAAAGTGCCGCATTACCTTTTTAAATAAAAAATGAATAAAATGTATTTTAACTATAAAATCATTAAATTTTTCAATGATTCTTTTTATTATTTAACCCATCCACCGACGACTCTCCCCACTCTTTCTCCTTTCTAAGCAGTCACCTCTTTTGTTAATTCTATACTGAATTTGTCACACCATTCAAGAGCTGAACGTTTGAAAGTTGTCAGACTACTTTTATGTTGTTTTCCCTGCAAATGTGTGGAGTTCCGTAACACTAAGTTGCTTTTTACTAACTATAATCGCTTTGTAATGAAACTTTTCCTCAGAAATTAGAGCCCCCTTCCCTTAACTTACCTTAATTTTTAAATAAAACAACATAAATGACTAAAGGTATGGAATATTATATATATATATATATATATATATATACATATATATTATTTTATTATATTTATTAATATTACATAGCGTTATAATATATAACAATACTTATTGTATTAAAAATATATAAATATTAATGCTGCACAGATTATATATATATATATATAATATCAGCAAAAATGCAACACATAGAGTGAATTGATATTTGATCGACCCATTTCTGAATGATATGCTTTTCTCAAGTGATCTTTGCCGAACGCTGGCTGATTGGTTAGAGCGCTGACCGTCGGTACCGGAGTTCGTGGGTTCGAATCCCACTATGGCATGGATGTTCGTAGCCGTTTGGAATCAGCTTTAAGCAGTAGGTCCCGGTCTCATTAGACCTCGTGTGCAAAACAGTAGACCGTAGCGCTCCAAACCAATTAAAAAAAAATTCAAAAGATCTTTAGTACTTAACTTTAACACTACACATGTACATACTTTTTTATTTAAAATAAAACCCTTTTTTCTTGCTGAAAATGTTTGTCAATGTTAAATGTTTTAGGAAATCATTCCATAAGCTTTATTTATTTGTCATGAAAAGCATCAATCCATTGTCCAGCGTTCGGGGATCCCATGAATAGAGCGGAGCAGGTGCAGTGCAACAGTGTATTGTACTGAAAGTAGAAAAAGCGCCTGAACAGTTTGACGACACATTAACGGTGTGAGAAATTTTAAACAAATCACCCCCGTCGAGAGGGTATCGGCCGTGCCGAAATAAGAATATACAAGATGAACGAGAGGGGTTCGACAAGTCCGTTTATAAACAAGAACACTCTGTTGAACCCCCATCGACGTGGCCGGTCTATGGGTTAAGTCTTCTCGTGCACATTAGATTTTCTGTACTTCAAAGATTTGCAGTAATTTCTTTGAATCAGAATTACAAATTAGTCTGATGAATAATGTAATATATTAAAAACTCCTTTCAAAGCCGAATGTCTTATATAAATAGTCGTTTTCTAAATTAAGTTCTTTTAGAAATAGCAATTAACATCACAGTCAAAGCAATCTTAAGGAAAGATTAAACACGCATTCTTCTACAAAGGCATTTGAATTTTTCTTTGGGAAAACATATCGCATTTCAGACAATACCCTGTTGCGTGTAGCAGTCATTCATGTCTTTACTGCATACAAACTAGAGATTTCTGCAGTAAAATTCATAGTATTATCCTTTTTCACATTTCGTTATTTTTCCCTCCAGGATGTAAGGACATGCTTTTATAAATATAACGAATTTCTCATTACATCAAATGGCTCATTTTGTGTAATTTTATTCTCCCTCATTTTTCATTAAAAATGCGAAAAGTTTATTAAATACTAAAGAGACATAAAAATAGATATAGATATATATATATATATAATATATATAATATAGATATAGATATACGATATAGATATATAGATATAGATATATATGATACATATATATATAGATGCATATGTTATAGATATAGATATACGAGTAGATATAGATATAGATATACATGATATAGATATAGGTATATATGTTATACATATATTTATATATATATATATGATGTATATATACGATGTACGATATAGATATACGATATAGATGATATAGATATAGATACTATAGCTATAGATACAGATGCTATAGCTATAGATAAACGAGTAGATATATATGATACAAGTATAGATATAGAGATGGATTGGATATATATATATATATAGCTATATATGATACAAGTATAGATATAGAGATGGATTGGATATATATATATATATAGCTATATATGATGTAGATATAGATATTGATATATATGGTATAGATACAGATATAGATATCATGATATAGATATGGATATAGATATAGATATACAGGGTTATCAAAAAATGAGTCTCCCCCCATCTGAGGGCTCTCGAATACGTTTTATTGGTACAATTGGACAACATTGGTACAATTGGTACAATTAGAAAATTCAAATGATGCGCTTGACATTTATTAGAATAAAAACTTTCAGTACAAATATCCCCCTATAGATGGCATTGTAACACATATGGTATTTAATTAGTTTCATTAAGTTAAATCAAGCATTAGTTTCTTGTCTGCATATCATGTCCCCGTTGCAAGAGAAAGCGCTACAGGTAAAACTGTTTTACTAGAAACCGCAGAACTCCGTTGCTGTTAAAAGCATCCATCCTTAGCTAAAAGAATTCCGTTGTATGAAGAGGTTGCTGAAATGTCTAATGTCTGCACGTACCTTAGGCAATATGATCGTTCTCGAAATATCACCCCTTGAGACTTTTGGTTGTGGGGTTTCCTGAAGGAAAAGATCTACTGTTAAGTGCTAGAATCTGTGCTGGATATCTGGGACAGCATTCGGCGCCATGTTCTTGATTTTCCTACAGACTCATTCCGGTCAGCTGTGGAGAATATGGTTCTGCGATTACAGCATGCTGTTGTACATGAAGGGGGACATACTGAGCACTTCTAATGCTACTTTTTTAATTTAGAATTTATAAAGCAAATTAAATGAGCTTATATCTATTACAGCACCACCTATAGGCAGATTTTTGTACTATTTTTATGTAATAAATAATCTCAAGTGCATTATTTGAGTTATCTCTAGTTCCACTTGTATCATATTTGGACCAATAGAACGTACCCTAGAGTCATCTGAAGTGGGAAACTTATTTCTTGCTAACCCAGATATATATATATATATATATATATATATATATATATATATATATATATATATATATATATATATATATATATATATATATATTATATATATATATATATATATATATATATATATATATATATATATATATATGTATATATATATGTATATATATATATATGTATATATATATATATATATATATATATATATATATATATATATATATATATATATATATATATATATATATATGTATATATATATATATATGTATATATATATATATATGTATATGTATATATATATATATATATACATATATATATATATATATATATATATATATATATATATATATATATATATATATATATATATATATATGTATATATATATATATTTATATATTTATATATATATATAGATATATATATATATATTTATATGTATAAAATTATATTATATGTATATATATATATATAATATATATTTATATATTTATATATATATATGTATATATATATAATGATAAAAAATATACTGTAAAAAATATAATATTTAATTTTTTCATAATGCTTTGGCGTAGATATGTATTCATAGTCCCAAACAGATAAAACGTAATCTAATCTTGGACTGAGAGCTCAAAAGATCACATATTGTAGATGTATATAATTCCAAATCATCATTTTATAGAAGTCATCACTTTTTGGAAGGATATTGTTCCCTGATGCCTCGAAAACTCTCTTCTTACTGGATCTTTTACAAGCAACATGCGTACTACGTTAGAAAGTTGAAATGAGTAACATTTTATGTTCCGAAAATTAAGATTTGTTTTTTAGCTACAACTGTCTAAATTTGATTACTACTGCTCTTTGTGGAATTACTGTATGTTTAACATCAAGGATAACATTCGGTCTCGCTAAGCATTGACAGTTTAGCAGAGATAGTGTGTCGTTCTTGTAAAAATTGATTTTAATTTAATTGTTACAAATCATGTAATATGTAAATAATGTTAAAAAATTTCTTTGTGGTTAAAATTGCTTAAAATGTTATTTGTTAAATTTTTTCTTCAAATTTTGCTTAAAATAGTGCTTTACTGTGTTTTAAATATTAATACTAGCGATATTTTCTGACATTTTCTTCTGCAAAATAAAATGTACAAAATGTTAGATATTTTCAATTATCAGTTTATGAGAAGCACGAAATTTTTACATATTTATTGTTTGGCGATAAACAAAAATCGCCAAATTATTCTAATCTGGAAAAAGATAATGACAATTGAGACCGGCGTGCTAGGAGCATTTGTTCCACCAGTCAATTTAATTTCCTAAAATTTAAAACCAGTAAGAACTAGTCACATTTAATTAGCAACAAAATTAATTCACATGGACAGCCAGATTCCAGTCTAGAATATGTTAATTGTATAAAGGTTGAGAAATACAGTGTTTAACTAAAAAAAACTCCTCTGCGCAACAGCCTCTAGGGGCTTAGGGCCTACGGTGCCTATCTCCGTTTACATGACCAAGGACCCTGGGGTGAGAAGCATATGCTCCGGTTAAGTGGTCAATCTTACGCGGAACCCCCAGTATTTAGTTCCCAAGCACGCTTGGTCCTCAGTTCATCGAGCCACAACAGGGATGAAAGACTGTATCAATCTTTCCCAGATCGCGGATCGAACCTCTTACTTCTGTCGTGGGAGCGCGTAGCGTTACTCCAACGCCACTGGACTTCACAATGTATAATCCGTCTATGAAGATTTTTCATCTCAGTAACTTTGAAGACAATTACAATCAAAACCAATTTTTAAATCAAGTAGGGAAAGTTTTGAGGTTGACACATTAAAAATTTGTGAAAGATTAATCTATGATTCATAGATTTTCAGATTTTCACATCAGAGCCGGAGCTGAAAAGTTATAATTTAAATTATTTTTTTCATAATTAATCTAATTCTTAATTAAAGACATGTTGACAGATGATCTTACTTAAAAAAATTGAAAATCATGGATCTTGGGCCACTGCCGCTAGCTGCTTAACTGCCTCAAAAGATATGATGTTGGAAATGACGGTGATAAACGATGCTACGCTAGATTAATTTAGTGGGAGTTTAATCTTATTCTTTGCAAGAAAGTGAAAAACACGATGAGGGAAAACTTCCGGACTGGCTTGAATTTCCTGGGATTCTGAAGAAATTTCTTTTGAATATGTGGGAGATGTCATTACAACTGAACTAAAGTCATCTGGTGAAACCTCTTCAGACATTAATGAAATAATAGTTCACTGCATAATTAAGTTTATAATGTTTCTTTAAAATCGTATAACTAATTACGCCTCTAAATACTTTTATATTCTAAATTTTTATAGCTATATATAAATTAGAGTAATATCATAACTGTTATATACCTTGGAGTAATTCTATTCCATTTATCTATTAGATTTAGATGCTAAAAATCCTCAAAATATTTAAGATTTAAAAATTTTGAAAATATTAAAAATTATGAAATTATAACTTATATTTAAATATCTAAATTACGATCGTTAATATGTTTATAATGTAATATATGAGTAAATGGGGAAAATATAGGTATTCTTCCATAAAAAAAAACAATTAATGCTGTATATTGGTGTAATTTTTTTGACAAATTAAAGTTTATTTTTATGCAGAAATAGATCAGATATTCAATAGAATCATTAGTAGTATACTTATAATTCCAAATTTAATTTATCTTTTATAATTTTCCATGTGGTATAACGAGCAATTCTACCAAATAATAATCAATAATCACAATTTGTTTTGTATACCGTTAAACGAGTTTCACACGTTAGAAATAAAACTTCCTTTGTAACAAGTATTTAATCTGTATAAATAAAAAGCAGCAATATCCGTAAGTGTCTCTATAGTCCCAAAACCTTCTCTGCTGATATCGGTGAAAATTTCACAGATTGTTCTTACTAATACCGAGATTTTTCTATAATGAACAGTTTTGACGTTGTTTATATTCGCACAGATTCTCTTTCTGCACTACAAGCCTTATATAAAGAAAGTTGTAATGGATTGATCAACAGTATTAGAGAAAAAATAAAAATGAGTAAAATAAAGTTTGTATTATCTTGGGTAAAGGCCCATGCTGGTGAATATTATAATGAGATTGTCGATGTTTCGGCCAAAATGCCACTCGGAGAAAGGAAATAGACTTTACTGTCGGTTGGTCTGTTAAACAAATCTAAAGGAAGTTGCATCAATTTGCTATTTTTTATGGTAAGATAGGTGGGAGGGCGACCCTTCTGACAAAAGGGTGTATTCTTTTTCCCCAAGGTTAGCGAATCAAAATTAGAGGGAAATTTTCATTTAAACCAAATATTTAAACCAAAATCCTGGGCACTGAGCATTTCCTACCCGTCAAGCTAGGTTCTTTAATAAACAAACAAGATGTTTGTGCAACAAAGAATTTGGTACAGTTGACCATACTGTATATAGACGTGATTTGGTTAAAGAATATACGGACAAGTATATCCCCCAAAATTATTTATTTATTAACCTGTTTAATTTGTGTATCTTGCCTAAGTCAAGGCGGGGTTTAATGTTTATCATTGAGCATTTTGTCTCTTTGTAAATTGATGGTTAAAAGTTTTTCTTTGTATTGTTATCTACGTCCCATAATGTTCTCGATGTAAAAAAAAAAATTTTGGATTATTAAAGTAAGACTAGAATATAGGAAAGAAATTTGATAAGATGGTTTCGCTTTCTGGTTAGTTACTTATTCGTTTCTGTTAGGTTATTTTTTTTTGTTTGGTCCAGAATTGCTATCTTGACGATTTGCTATCATTTCTCAGTTTGGCTTTAGCTCGGTCGGGTCATAAGTAACATACTATGCCTAGTGCTATCTTTTAATTGAAGTCACTGGTAGCATTTTGATGATGAGTTTTACGTTTTCATTATAATTTTAATGTTCTGTAATTCTTCTTTTTTCAATAATTTAGCTTTCATTAAAGTACATGTTGACAGCATTCATATACTAAACTCTACGAAATAAAAACTTATGACTTCACAGGTCGACTAAAAATAATTAGATCTGTCATTTAACCCTTTAATATTTGTGGCTTTCTTTTCTTACACAAAGAGTGGAAAAACACTTTAAAAAATCATATTTTGTTTTCAGTGTAATTAACGGTTTATAAAGGGGTTTGTTGCCAATCGGCAACAGTTGGCTTTAACCCTTTGTCTGTGGAATATATTTCAGAAAAACATGCTAAAAATGCAATTTTTTTCTCTTTAATTTTGTTTGTTATTATCATCAAAATGTTAAAAATAGATTATTTAAAAAAATTAAACGAAATAATTACTACTTTCAATATCTTCACAAATATGGGAAATGTTAATGGATTACAGTAATTTTTGCTCAAATTACAGCATTAAAAATCAAATGACATAATTTTCTGGATAAATATAATAAAACTTATTTAATAATATTATTATCTATATGGATTGTGAAAATTCCATGTCCCTCAGATTTCTTTGTATTTCAAAAATCCATTACAGTATCAGAGAAATAGCGACAAATTACACCGAAACTACCAAACTTTTAGCCGGAAAGAATCTCTATCTTTTGAGAAAATGATAAATTAAAATGCTATGCAATTCGATGAAGCGATTTTTTGTCTTCGTGGAATTAAAATGCTGTTTTTTCTTTTTCCCCAACTCCCTCAACCAAAATCATTTGTTTGGGTTTCATAGGCAAGGGGTTAATTGAAAAATTAATTTTTCTTGATAAAATTTTAAAATATCAAACAGACATGAATTTTAATAACTATGATAATGAATTTCCACAAGATGTTTTTAAAAGAAATTAATTCTTATTACAAATACAAATTGTATTGCCAAACATTATAAAAATCAATCTAGAATAGAAAACAAACTGTTTATTTCGTGATACATGCCAATATGAGTATGAATTAGCCACAAAAGTCTTTGTCACAACCTTTGAGACAATCATAAATTTCACTTTATATGCGTTTAAAAAACAACTACAATCATGAGCTACTACAAAAATAAACTACTTCTAATATACAAAAGAAAATAATACAAACACTGGTTACTTTTCTCTAGTCTCAGTATAACTTTTTGCCCATTGTTGTTATTTGACAACAAAGAGAAATATATGGTTACAGCAAATATATTACAGTTAAATATCGAAAAATGTCAAAAACATGGGCTACATACGTTACCTTTTCATGCAAGAAATTTCACTTGAGTACTGCAGAACAAAAATGTTTAATTTCAAGCTTCCAAAGAACACGAAAAGCACATGCAGCAAATAAATGAACTAATAAATCTATCAAATAATCTTAAAATAAGTAAAGGTGCCAGCTACATTTGCTTAATAGTATCTTCAGCCTATATTTTATTGACAACATTAGGTGTCAGGGCTTCAGTATTATTCTAATTGTATTTTAGAAAACTAAATTGGGTATGTTACCAAAAGGCAGAGCAGGGCATTTAAAGGTAAAACATCTTACAAGACCATTTATGAAAAAACGAAAATGAAAATAAACAATATATTTGCTATAACATGCAAAAGTCATTCCGTAAAGTGAATTTCATTAATATATGTATACCTAATATTCAAAATACACAGATACAAG
>CM063504.1:88269593-88277093 GCA_032207245.1 Pardosa pseudoannulata | reverse complement strand
GCACAATAATAAAAAAAGAAAAACTTTGCCAATTTATGTTTACATAAAAGATTTTGGCATTGAGTCAGAAAGGCATTTTTGGACAAAAATCATGGTAAAATTGTGATGGGTAAGGTACACTGAAGAGTTAGCGGCTTGAGCAAGCCTACAACGACCAAATAAAAATCAAATACTTACACCACAACAACTTTTTAACTGGGCTCAGGAAAACATCACAAAACACATTTTTTTTTCAGCCAAGAAGAACACGTTCTACAGCTATATTTCTAGATGACCAATTTAAAAATGCTTTTGCAATTCCTGGGACTCAATATCATGCTTTTATACCCACAGAATCAAAAACAAAAGTCTTTGAGAAGACTTTTTCCTTTTCACAAGATTTATTGATGCAAACTACATAGTATCACAATAAAAGCTCTATTTCCTGATAAAAAATGGCTATATTACTGCTGTTTATAATTGAAACTGGTGCTTACATTTATGTTAAGAGAGAGAAGAGAAAAACTCTGAAGAGGTAAAAGTGACATTCCTTCACTCATCTGGACCATCACCATCTTTTTTTATATCTATAAAGCCAGATATACTATGGATTCCAATTTCCGATGTTATGTGTAAGTTGGATCCTTTAACTGCAACAGGACCAATGTATATTCTTTCTGAAGTAGAAATTCTCAAACACATAAAGCTTTAAGTTTCAACTAATTAAGTAGAACCATCCATCAAAACTAATGCACTTTAATAATTTTTCCTCATTCTAAAATCTTCACAAATGTTAAATGTACTATTTACTAGAGTATATGTCGATAAGGTAGTGTGTAAACATTAATGCCATTCTATAGAGATGAGTTAGATTAAAAGTAATGAATGCATGTTCTCATTTTCCGTTATTCCAATAGTAAATATATCAAACAAAAAACTTTGTAGCTTGTGATCCCATTATGATCCCAACATGAAACTTTGAGGATTAATTAACAATAATATGCAATTTTTGAGATGTTTTCAAAATTTTAAAAATTTTGCTTTCTGTTAAATTTAAATTTTAAATTTAAATTAAAATTTAATTTAAAAAAATGCAAATCTCCATGTGTTGTATATCATGTAAAAGTTAATTAAAAGAAGCACCTTGCAGATATTACTAGCTTAATTAGGTGAGTAGCGAGTGTAATTTAAAGGTAAGCTGATAATGTAATTTTTAGACACATTTGGTAAATTTAAAGCCTTTTAACTTCCAAACCAGTAATTATTTGAGCATAAGATTTGAGGATTTTCTTTCTACCATTAAAATCACTTAATATACCAAATTTAATCAAAATTGGAGAGAGTTAGGTAGAATCCTTGTGTTGATTCTATAAATTACCCATGCATATCAACTCATATTAAGAGTAATATATTATTCAATTATTTAATGCATATGAAAAGTCTACGTAGGAATACGGTTAATTTTTCTACTGATATTAATCTTTATTTATAATTAACTTTAAATGCTAATTATTCGTTCCCTTTTATTTTTAAATGAATAAAAAATTATTTTAAAGTAGATTTAAAGCTATTAAGTTAATGTTTCCAGTTCTCAATAAACAAACACTAAATTTAACTGACACATCAACATAAATACTGGATGAGTTGTTTTTTTGTATAGATTTATATTTGCCATGTTCTACGTTTTTGTATTCTTTTTTCTAATGGTCTGCTCGGTGTACGGGAATATTCAGGCCTGGTCAAACAATTGTTTAACCGTGTATGGAAGTCGTAAACCTTCCGCATCCAATCCATCTTTCGTCATGTCAAATTTATGCTTGTGGAGTTATAATTACTTATTTATTCTTTTTTTCTAATATATATATATATATATATATATATATATATATATATATATATATATATATATATATATATATATATATATATATATATATATACAGAGAGAGAGAGAGAGAGAGAGTTGTGTGTTAACGGGTAAAAAATCCTTTTCACCAATCTTATTATATGTAAATCATATTTTTAATTGCAGGACTTGTTTGCAAAATCTGTAAAATTGGTGTAAAATTTTGCAGTCATGGTAATGAAGACACTTTCTTGAAAACTCTAAGACGAGGCAGATACTTAAGAATAATTATTTATTTTCTTTTTAAACTCGGAGCATCGACAGACACGTCCTGTGATGTCAAGTGTTATAGAGCATCTGTTGATTTGTGAAAATGCCTAAAGAACGTAATCAGGTGATTCTTTTCTTATGATAGAGAGATAGCTTAAAACACCAGTTCTACTATGAACTGTAGAAAAATTCATGTTAATAAAAGCAAATTTTGAATTTGGTGAATTTTGAAGAACTTTAGGGGTAGAAATTTTTTTATGTATTACCAACGTATAAATAAATACATAAATATATGCTCAGTGTAGCATTTAAATAACTATATTCGGCATAAGTTCTTTAAATAAAGTGGGAAAGATTTACTATTATGTCTGTTATAAATAAAATAATTCCTTTGCATAACTCGTTGCCCAATAAATATTCTTAATCAGTTTCAACTATTCACTTGTTATTCTATAATATCCGGATTATTTACGGTCTTGTACCTGCATTTTATCCATTTATTTACAGCTCTTATATCCTCACAGACAGTATCGATTATCATCTGCTCTTGAATATTTCATCAGTCTGAAATAAGTTTATGAATAATATTTTAAACAAAAATGTTGCATAGCTAGGTGTTACTATGGATAAAATTGTTGCAGCTGTGATATTAAAATAACAGGGAAGTACAATAAAATGTAATTATTATATTAAACGAATGGTAAATAAGAAAATATAAAGTTTAAAATAAAACGCTTTTTGACTGTCCAGCTTATCGACTTCCCGCGTACTTAGTTACAAGAATGCTGTTACCTGCAAAAGTATGATGTTTGGGTTTTATTTATTTGAAGTATACATCTCTTATTGTTTTAGAAATTACAAAGAAGAGAATATCCTGCAGGGAGTTCGAAAACCTGAATAATAATAAAATACAGCCATGTTATTGATTTAAAATCTTGCAATGAAGAAAAAGGAATATTTTTAAACTCGATTTAAAATATTCCACTTAAAAATATTTTTTAAGCCTTATGTATATAAAATTAAGGGATGACAACGTCCTTTTAAAAATATTATTTCTTGAGTATTACAGTAAAATTTTATTTGGAATTTTAGAATTCAGTTTAAAATATTTTTGTTTAATCAAAAATTAATTTTTAATTAAAAAAAATTATATATATATATATATATATATATATATATATATATATATATATATATATATATATATATATATATATATGTATTATATATATACTATATATATTTATATATATATATATATATATATATATATATATATATATATATATATATATATATATATAGGTGTATGTATATATGTACATGCGATATGCATTTTTACCGGAAACTTAAATGACAATTTAATAATTTCGCACGAAGTAAATCGTTAATAAACTACAGTATAGTGAGCGGTAGTTTACTAAATCATCCTTGGTTTGATTGGGGACTGATTCCACTTTGAAAATTCTCGTAATTTGTACCCTTAATGACAGGATATTTTAAAATTAGTAAGTAGATGCTAGTTTCATAAAGTATATCTAAAAGTACTTCTAACATACTAATAATAATCCCATTTGCTTATGATAATTACAATACATTAAAGATAATTACTGTTGATACAATTAATCATTCTCTTTACGCAAATTAGAAATAATGAAACTTAATTGTACGAGTTATTACAACTTTGGTAAAGTAATTATGAAACAGTTTCGTTTTTCAACATAAACGAATACGTTCGAAGAAAAAGAAATATGTCTTTCATAATATTTCTCGTAAGTTTACGGTTAGATAAAATTATGAAAGTATATTATTGTTCTATATTCAAAATATATGCATACACACACATACACACACATATATATATGATTTATATAGGTTTATATGTTTATATATTATATTATGAAATATATATATATATATATATATATTTTTAATAAAATATATATATGTATATATTTTTATTACGTATTAATAGACAAGATTATAAGCTGTAATTAGATTTAAGATCAAATAGAACTAAATATACCTGAGTAAAAGTTGACATTAATTAATGAAATTTATAATACATGTTTATGCATTAAAAATTGTAGGCTTTAAAAATTTAAAAATTAGCAATTATGGATAAGTATAACTTTATAGGTTTAGTACATGTTCTATAATTTTTGGATTATGAAAAAGAAGTATAAGATGATTTGTTTTACATATTTACAATAATTTTAGTGATAAAAGTATATTAATCTTTTTATTTATATTAATAGACATGATGATAAGCTGTAATTGGATTTAAGATCAATTAGTACTGAATATACCTGAGTAAATGTTGAAATTAATTAATGAATTATATAATATATGTTTATGCATAAAAAATTGAATGCTTTCAAAATTTTTAATTTCAAAGATTTCGAAAGATTTCAAAGCTTTTTTTCAATGCTTTCACAATTTCAAAGTTTAGCAATTATGGATATGTATAATTTTATAGATTTAGGACGTGTTCTATAATTTTTGGATTATGAAAAAAAAAGTATAAGATGAATTGATGTATATATTTGCAATAGTTTCAGTAATATACATATATTAATCTTTATATTTATTTTAACAAACAAGATGATCATTTGTAATTAGATTTAAGATCAAATACTACTGATTATACTTGCGTAAATATTGAAATTAATTAATGAATTATATAATATATGGGTTATGCATAAAAAAATTGTATGCTTTCAAAATTTAAAGTTTAGCAATTATGGATATGTATAATTTTACAGGTTTAGAACATGTTCTACAATTTTTGGATTAAGAAAAAGAAATATAATTGATTTTTTGTACATATTTACAATAGTTTTAGTAATATACGTGTATTAATCTTTATATTTGTTTTAACAGACAAAATGATAATCTGTAATTAGATTTAAGATCAAATACTATTAAATATACCTGCGTAAATCTACGTAATTATACGTATATTATGTATATTAATCTTTATTTATTTTAACGGACAAGATGATAATTTGTAATTAGATTTAAGATCAAATAGTACTGATTATACCTGCGAAAATGTTGAAATCAATTAATGAATTCTAGATAATTGTTTTTCATGTAGTTGTACGAATTATAAATTATATTTAAATCTCCCTCCAGTTTGAATTTCGTACTGTAACTAGATAATCTATGAAATACAGTAAAAACCATACTTTAATTTCATTATTAAAAGTTTGATAAAAAAAATAATACAAATTGCTCAACAAGCAATTGCAGTAAATGCTCACTTCTAATTCTTTCATAGAACCTACAGCGCTAATCCATGCCGCATAAGGTCATAGAACTGAATTCTAATTCAAACTCTACACACGCATGATCACTAACGAAGTTCGGACTGGCCCATTCATAGTTCTTGTTTTGCTACAGCGGCGAAAATTTATTGATTTCCTTTAAGAAACGAAAACCACGGCGCGAAAAACGTGACGTATTTTATCACCCTTGTCCCAACAATAATATCGAAGTCAGGCTAAAAAACAGGAAAGAAGTTGTTCGACTCACCCCAATAAAAACTCCCCTTCCGGGTACTAAATTCCAGGAGGAGTCCTTCTGCAAGTGAAATTTGTTTCAGACTTCTTTGGAGAGAACAGTTACATCTGGAGAGATGTCTAAGTGAGCTTTGCAGGGAGATTTCGGTGAGAGGAATGAGGAACCGTCTCAGCCGCTACAGTAGCGCCACCTAGCTGGACCAATAGAGAGTTGTCGCTGGTTTTAAATGTCAGCAGCAAAATCGCTTTTGTTTGCAAGGGACCCACAGTGAAAAGGAGGCAATCGATATAGGTATCGATAATTTTAACGCTAGTCAACACAGATAGTTTGTTTAGAAATGAAACAGGGCAATACATGCGGTAGGAATTTATCGATATCGTGGGCTCTACTTTTAAAATGAGTAAATTCTCGATATGTTGGACTCTACTTCAAAAATCAATTACTTAGTGTGCTTTTGGTACAAGTGAGGTAAAAAAAAGTTTAAGGTTTTCATAGAACTGCATGATGATTGTAGCGAATTATTTTAACATTTTTACAATTACTTTTAATAGTATTTAATATATTCCCTCCGAATTCATGTTTTGCAGAATGATTCTATTCTATGCCTAATACATTGAAAACGCATGCAATTTTAGCATATATTTCATGTTGCTATTCAATTGAAAATCGGCTTAATTTCATATATACTAATCTCTAAATGGCAGCAGCAAAATCTCTTTTGTTTGCAGGGGCTTACAGTGAAAAGACGGAAATCGATATAGGTATCGATAATTTTTACGCTAATCGAGACAGATGATTTGTTTCAAAACAAAATAGAAAATTTGTCGATTTGTTGGACTCTTCATCTCAATTGTATTGCGCAGTGTATTTTAATACATGTGAAGTATTAGAAATGAAAGATGAGGTTACTATACAAGGGAAAGATAATTTTAACAAATTAGAGTAATGTTTTTTAATGTATCTCCTATATAATAAAAGACTAACTTATCTGTCCATCTGGCCTCGAATTTATGAAGCGGTTGGACCTGGAATGGATAGAGGCATCCATATTGGATTCTTGGTGAGTTAAGTTTAGCAAAATTTAAAGGAATAAAGTTTATCTTTTCCTAAATTATCAATCTGATTCTAAAATAAAATGGTATAAATATTGTTTATATCACAACAAAATATGCTCTATTCTTTAAAATGTTCAAAATCCATCCTTTCACCTCTTTTCGATCGTTTAATGTCATTTTATCAAGCTCTATTTTAAGAGCAGGAGATTAAATTTATCAATTCATCTCATAATAAATAGGTAAAAATAACACTTTTTTCTACCATTATGGAGTCATTCCTTTAACCATCTCATTGAATCATTTCTTATTTTAAATTATTTAAATATCGTCTGCATTATTTTCATACGTTTTATCACTGAACTTAGATATTACGTAAATAATTTTCTTTTATATTTGGCTTAAATAATAGATTAGGTACATATGTGATAGTTTTAAATTTTATCATCGATTATTTTTTGTTGCAATGAAAATTTTTAACTAGTATTAACAACAAATTCTACCTCCAGGGTGTAGTGTAAATGATAGTTTCATTGTTTTACTTCCATTAATTATTGTGGCAAAAAAATTGGGAAGAACTCAACGATCATTTTGACGTAGCTAAGAAAACTTTGAATTTTCTTTCTATAAAAATTCATCGTGATTCTAAACTGCATTCACTGTATCGGGAGACTTTAGAGGAGTATGAAGATAACCAAATTATTGATCGTGATCCAGATAATAATCAACCAAAAAACAAACCATTATTTTACCTACTTCATAGGGTACACGATAATTCTGGAAGATTCAAAATTTTACCTATCCCGTCATATGACTGGCTATATGCTA
>CM063504.1:88262093-88267093 GCA_032207245.1 Pardosa pseudoannulata | reverse complement strand
ACACGTAATTGAAAATCGATACCCAATATAAATGCTGAACGAGTAATGGAAAAATTGTTCCGATGATATGCAGTAAGATGTGAATATTTTTCATATAAATTGATAGAAGTTATTTATGTATAATTTTTAATAAAAATATTTTGTATTTTATTCAAAAACTGTTTTTTGTAATTTTTAGCAGTATATGCTTTATGTAACATGATTATTTATTACTATACAGTGGAAGTTATCTGATTCCAATTTAGCCAATTCGAAATGTATACATTTTCATAGCGTTTCTTATACAATTCAATTTTAAAATCTCTTGTTTAATTGAAGTTAATTCAAGTGAAATTCAATAAATTTTGTTTGATTTCAATTCTGAGATGTTTAAAATTTTAAAAAATATTCCACTTTGTCCTCAAGAATCCTGGCATTTTCATTATAATAATATCCTTACATTGTTTTAATCTGCCTGCAGTTGATGCTGGTAAGCTCTTCAAAATATAGGAAAACACACGGTTACTGTGAAATACATTTTCAGTATAGGTCATTCTTTCTTTCTCTCATATTTAAGTGATTAACTTTTTCTTTGAAGTTTTGATAAAAAACTCCTATAAAGTAATTTCCGATGAAACTTGAGAATAACACGTAAATGATCTACATTTAGGTAATATTAATTAAATGAATGTAAAATTTGTGGATTCATCTTATAAAGAAAGATAATATACTGAAGATGAAGAACAGATAGTATCAACTAACGAAAGCTGTCTGAAAAGTTTTTGACCTAACAAAGAGAAAAGCTATTTTTTCCTCCAAACTTACTTTTATTTTTCGTAAAAATCTTCTTAGGAGTTTATACATTTATTCCAACAATACTCCTATGTTTTTAATCTGTCCAAACATGTAGCATTTTTCTGCTAATGAGTCATAACGAAGTTCATTACCTACTCATTTGACAATACTTTTTGTACTCCCAGTGCTTCGTTTACTGAAGAAACGAAAAAAGATTACATTGGCCCAGGTTTAGCGAGGTTGGAAAGTGATCAAGCAGTTCAAACCATATTTCCTTGTGTATTTTTTAAATCACAACTGCTGAGGTGTATGGTGGAATATTATCTGATTGAAATTTTTTTGACTTAATAAGACAATTTTTTAGAAAAATCTGCTTTTATCTTGTCAAGCATTGTTGTATAGTACGCTCCTTAATAATTTTTCCTGTTGAAAGTAATCTATGACAGCAATTTCATGGCTATCCCAGTCAACTAATGCTCTCACTTTACCAGTAGAAGCGTTTTGGAAGACGATTCTCCGTTTGAAGCCCACTAGTTTGACTATGTTACTTGTTTCTGGGCTGTAATGATGCATACAGATTTCATCTACAATGATAAATCTTCGAAAGAAACTCTGATTTTTACTGCTCTATTAAAGTGGTGCAAATGTTCATTCGTACACATTTTTGATCGAAATTCATCAAAAACTGCACCACACGTGCAACTAGTTTACGCATACCTAATTTTGATTCAATATATACAGGCGGTATCTCACGGTT
Source organism: Pardosa pseudoannulata (assembly GCA_032207245.1). NCBI lineage: Eukaryota > Metazoa > Arthropoda > Arachnida > Araneae > Lycosidae > Pardosa > Pardosa pseudoannulata. Next base: position 88,265,562 of record CM063504.1, on the reverse strand, counting down.
TATCCCGGTATATACTCACGGTCTTTATACAGGCTCATAACCTCATCTAACTTCACTCGTCTTTAATACTTTTCGTCAATTTTAGCGAAATTTCCATCATTGGTCTCAAACTTTCTCCGTTTGAGCGTTCATTGTCACACAAGCTGATATGGTTGTTCTCTTTTAAATAAAACTGCCGAACATTTTCACAGTAATAAATGGTCTCTCGGAGTTCTTGTACACAGAGTACAACTGCTTTTTAATATGTGCAGGTATGTTGCTTTTAAAAAAACAAGTACCTAATAACAACTTTTTTTTTAATTTTTTTCGCAAAATTAGTCATATTAACTCCCAAAAATAATTCTTTAACAAAATTTTGCGTTCAAAAAGGCTCTAAATTTAGATGATATGGCATAAACCCTTTCATTATATCGTAATGAAAGGGTTACATAAAGAGAGCAAGCTCTGAAATGAACGTAAGCAAAAACATTAAAACGGCTGGGAGAGGAGAAAGCAGTCTTTGTTCCCATACTTGGCGCTTTATAGCCCACTTGGCAGGGGGAACCCAATTCTTCAGTCAACCCAAGTTATCAAAAAACGACCAAATGTGGTGCCGCACTGTGGTTAATTAGCGATGTCTTCTAATCTAGAATCCGGACTCTTCACATAGCCCTCAAACATTAGAGGCTATGAATGTGTTAAAAGATAAACAATTTGTTAAAGCCCAAACAGTGTTAAAGATATTGTTTTCATCTCTATAAGTGATTATGAGGATTTTGTATAGTGTGCTAAGAGAAAGAAAAAAAAAGCAAATAAGAATTAAAAGTATTTTAAGTAAGAATGATCTTAATGAAGATTTCTGCTCTTCATTCCGATTTCCTTTACGTTGAGAGTAAATAATGTTAGTAGTCTTAGAGAAAGGATTTAATGATTTAAGTGTTTTGCGTTTCCTTAAAATTCATATTAACCATGGTAAACCGTTAACAATACAGTTAAAATTTTAATATTTAGCAAACACTAATTCAAGATAATTATAAGGATAGAAATGTCTTTAACATTATAGGTCTTAATCTAAGAAAATAAATTGCATTATAATAATCCTATGTTTTCTTTCAATTTATTATTCTTCATATATTAACACATTTTAGTGCAAATGTGCATTCCAACACGTTTTTGATCCAAAGTCAGAAAAAGCGGCACCAAACGTGTAACTAGCTTAAGCATACCTAATTTTGGTTCAATATATAGCAAGCACGGTCTTTATATAGGCTCATATCAAAAGACGACCAAATATGGTGGCGCACTTAGGTTGATTAGAGATGTCTTCTAATATAGAATCCGGACTCCTCCCATAGCTCTCCAACAATAGAAGCTATGTCTATGTTAAAAAATAAACAATTTGTTAAAGACCAAACAGTGTTAAAGATACGACTTTCCTTTCCGCAAGTGATTATGAGATTTTGCTTATTGTGTTAAGCGAAAGAAAAAAAAAGCAAATGAGTATTAAAAGTATTTTAAGAAAGAATGATGTTGATGAAGATTTCTGCTCTTCATTCCTATTTCATTTACATTGACATTAAATAATGTTAGTAGTCTTAGGGAAATGATTTAATGATTTAAGTGTTTTGGGTTTCCTTAAAATTCATATTAACAATAGTAAACTGTTAAAAATAGGGTTAAAATTTGAATATTTATCAAACTCAGATTCAAGATACTTATAAGGATAGAAATGTCCTTAACAATATAGGTCTTAAGCTAAGAAAATAAATTGCATTATAATAATTCCCTGTTTTCTTTCAATTTATTATTCTTCATAATATATTAACACATTTTTCTTATTTGATTTCATTTTAGATTAAAATAATAATTTTAATTATATATTTTACTCTTACATGTGTGTGGGATACACTCTCCTTTCTGTAGCAGATAAGTTATTTTTTAATCTGCTGTTAAAACAATAAATCTTTATTCTAGCTGGGTCCGAAATTGGAACTTCTTTAACAATTCCAGTATTTTTGTCTTTTAAAACCATAGATTATTAAAATACTGGATGAAAATTTTACCCAATTACGCTGGAAACGTTACATTAAGAAATTTTTATGTCAGAACCATATGCTTGAATATTAATAAAAAGAAATAAACGATTGAAGCTGAAAATTCCATTTTTGTTGCAGTCACATTAATATCAAGTTAATGTAATTCATTTCCTCCGACTTTTGTCATTCGTAAAATTTTATAAATCTTTTTAAGCTAAGAGTATATTAACAGCCATTATAATTATGCAGTTTGTAATTTTCTTTTAAATGTAGCTAGATCATTTTCTTTATTACATTGAAATGGTATGAGCTTATTTTAATAAACTTACTTTATATTAATAGAAAAAAATATATATCAAACAAAAAATATAGTGTATTTGAATTAGTAAATTAATGATGAAATACAATCAGGGCAATATACTTAGTTATATTGAACTTTTAAATTAAATGAATCTATTTAACCGTGATGAATTCGAAATATAATTTGATTTTATCGTTACTTATTACTCTCGTATTCATACGTTAATTAATTATTGAAATTACTTATAGAGGCTTGTATACTAACTTCTAAAACTGAATATGTGTAAAAAATATTAAAACAAAAAAGTCTAATTTACAGCAAATATTTTCTAAAACCTTTAATAAAAGATTCAATGTAATTTTTTCGAAGTATTAAACTCAAAATACTAAAAATTAAATAAAAATCTAAAAAAACTATTTATTCAATAATATTTATTCTTTATAGAAGTCAAAACTTTACTAAATGTAGTAATATTTCCTAAACATTTATTTTATTGCATGCACATTTTTAAAAAGCATTTTAAAGCAAGTTTGATAAAAATTTTAAAAAAACCTGGTTTTTATTTAAAAAAAAGAACTTTAATTTTTTTTTTGATAAAAACTTTTCCTTTTGCTTAAATCTGATTATTTTATTTTCTGTATAATTTTTAAGAAAAATAGTTTGACTTTTGGAAAATCATGAACATTTTTAATAATTAATTGTGAGTAAATATTAAATATTCAATAGTAATTAATTTCTTGGTATTTAATTCAATAACTAAATTTTAATTTTAAATTTATGAAATGTTTATTTCTTTCAAAACTTATTTATTAATATATTATACTAATATATATATATATATATGTATGTATATATATATATATATATATATTATATATATATATATATATATATATATATATATATATATATATGTATGTATGTATATATAAAGAGAGAGAGAGAGAGGGGGGATAGATTTTTTGGCAAATTATTAAAGATATAATAATTAAAATGGTTAAATTTTAACAAGCACGAATTTTTATAAAATAATAAAATAGAAAAATGAATTTTCCTATACATAATACTCGAAAATCAGAGACAGTTAATATTGTCAAATTGCCATTAGTCATAACAAGTCTTTTATTATATATATATATATTATTACAAAGGA
>CM063504.1:88254593-88257093 GCA_032207245.1 Pardosa pseudoannulata | reverse complement strand
CAGATTCGTTTGATCTGCAATTTCTTCAAAAAATTTTAAATTTTAATACTCAAAGAAAGTTTATGGGTGAAGGTGGCTCAGCTAGATTTTCAACTATGTCTTCCTCAGAAGATCGTCTTGGTGTCCTTCTAGAATTATTCAGATAAATTATTATTACTTTTAAGATAAAGTATTATTATTTAAGATAAACTATTTAATAACTATTAAATTATGAAGATGATTATATATTTTCAAAATTATTAAGATAAAATAAAAGAATTTAGAATTGTTTTCAACAAAGCATTTTGTTTCAAACTAAATCAGAAAAAGTTTAGTTAGATATGTTTCTATGACTTCAAATAAAGGTGTAAAATTTCTTATTAGACTGCATACTTCAATAAAACACATTATATATCTTGGATTTCCAAATTTCTCCTATTTTCCTTGAAAGGGTAGAACTCGTGGAAAGTTCATTTAAATCAGGAATAATTGTAGATTCATCTCCGAAGTCACTTCCGTCAGCTGAACCAAGATTAAGTCAACCATTATTACTTTCATCGGATCTATCGGACAAATCACTTTGTTCCAAGAGAGCTTGTATTTATGCATCAGTCACAAACTCTAATGTAAAACTACGTGTAATATTGCTAAGAGATATTAACATCAATTTTCAGATCCTTTTTCCTTTAAAATTTGAATCAATAATATCAAAATAAAAATTTTAAATAATAAAATAATATTATGTTTCCAGTGTCAGAATTGATAAAAAAAAATCTTATAAAATATCGTGAAAAATTAAATCTCTTCAAAAGAGTTTATTTGCTAAATTTTTGAGAGAACAGAAAGTATAAGTTATTAACACTAATTTTAACCAATTCGTACCCACGTCCACATACGGGGACCTATATAAGTAACCCTCTCAAATGCACAAAATGCAGGTTTAAATCTAAAAAACTATTTTAACACAAATTTTAAACAATTTTCAATTAGAACACATTAATTATAAGACTTAAAAAACATTAAAAACAAAAGTAATTTAATTATTTTTACGAGCACGGTGATTCGACGCAATTTTTTACGAATCACTTCAGAATAACAAATATTCCAGAGGAACTTCTGATTACTTCTGCAATTTATTGGTATCAGTCAAAAGCTTAGACATCCTCGCATGTGTACGTAAGTTGTTAACTACCATTTTTTTCAATAGGATTATTTTTCAGACGAAAGAATCGAGGTCCACATATGTGGATCGAGGTAGTGAAGAGGTTAAATATATATATATATATATATATATATAAACATATATCATATCAATTATTTCTGTAAATCGGATGCTTTTCGTACGTATGAAAATAAGAATTATAAAGTTTTATTCACTGGCAAATCTGAACTTCATACTTATAACTACATTAGCATATTTCTACTAAACAGCTGCTTTGTAATATTTTTAGAAATGTCCCATTTAAATATACTGTACATGATTTGAATAAAAGGAACTGATTTAAATTTAAAATATTTCTTTATTCCCTAAATCATGATCCACATCCATAATGATTCGGGAGTATGTGATGCCATTTACTCTCTCTCACATCTTCACACAAAAAATATCGATAAATTCTTTTAAAGTCCATGCTACTAACGGAATGGACGCATCTCCAAATTCTGATATTTCTTTTCTCCCAGAGTGAAAAGCATTCGAGAAAAAGACGGAGAAAAATAAAATAGAAGCAATCAAAATATTGATGAAAAAGGTGAGAAACGTGAATAGGAGGAAATCTTTTAACAATACATTTCAAAAGAGATGGAAGAGTGCTTGCAGTTTGGTAATGTACCATGAAATACTAGTTTGCTGTTTGCCGTATTTGGAAGCTGGAATTGTAATGGAAAATGACAGTTGAAATGTACACGGGTTAAACAGATTTTTTTTTTCAGAATTTTGCTTTTAGATTTTGTTCCGGTAGACAACGGATATAGTCAATTAACCAAAATAAATGACTAGTCAATCTTTACCCGTTTTATAATAACATAAAAAATATTTTCCTTTGATTAAGCTATCTGTGTACGTTAAAAACGTTATTTTTTGCCAAAATTCATAATTTATTTATTTCTTTGTGTCTATTGTAAAATTCCATCTTTTAGGCTTCTAAATCTGTTTTTGTTTTGTCTCTAAGGCATTTTAGAGAAAAGTTACAGCTTTTTAAACATCAGTGACAGCTGTCAAAACAAAACGGATGTAGCGACTTCGGAACTGGTAGTTGTGACTTAAAAGCCTTTTAAAAGCCTTTTTGGGACATAATTGTTTTTAATTTTCATGAAGATTAGTTGATAATATAAAAAATTATATTTTCCTTTTATTAAGTCCTCCGTCTACGGTAAAAATGTCATTTTTTGCCAAAAATCATAATTTATTTATTTCTTTGTGTCTATTGTAAAATTTCAACTTTTAGGCTTCTAAATCTTTTTTTGTTTTGTCTCTGCGGCATTTTAAAGAAAAGTTACAGCTGTTTAAACATCAGTGACA
>CM063504.1:88239593-88249593 GCA_032207245.1 Pardosa pseudoannulata | reverse complement strand
CAGTTTAAAGCCGATTCCTAACAGCTACGGACATCCATGCCACAGTGGGATTCGATCGCACAAACTCCGGCACCGAAGGCCAGCACACTAACCAATCGGCCATCGTTCGGTCAACTTTTATAGGATTTTAAAAAGTAATTCTGCTGAAACAGAAAGGCAGATTCAAAAAGTATTGTAAAATGGTAGATCATAAACACAAATAGAAGTAAACAACTACATGTTACAAGAGACCTAAATGATAAATATCTATATTATATTGCTAATCGTTTTTGAATTACGAATGGTAGCGTTAATTTCTGCTATATTTAATTTTTTGTTACATAGAGTGTTCAGCACAATCAAAAAGAAAGGTTCATATCTAGTTTTTACAAATGCTTTATATATAAGATTTCAACAATCGCCAACGGAAAAATGTAAAAAAGAAAAAAATTACACTTTTTGTATCATATATCTATATACCAATTTTTATAAGTATCCAGATTTATGCAACAGAAAAATATAAATTATATTGCATAGATGTCGCTATATGGAAGATAAATATTTTACTAGAATATATTTATCAGGTATACAGCACGCAATCATAAGTTTGGCATGCAATTGGCTTTTTAGATTATTAACTAATTGCTATGAGCATAAATTTAATACTTCCAACACTTTCTTTCAATGGATTTGTTTAGATAACTTTGTTTTTTTCACTCTCAATCCTAAGACTAATGAAATCCTAACTTTTATTTACTTAACCCCTATTCTTTAAAACTGTTCAATTTCTATTTTCTCGGCTACTTAGCCGAGAATTTTCAGAGAACAATTAATTAGCATAAAATAATTGTGTTCAGTACCAGTGTTATGCTAAAGGTGTGTCATACAAGTAAAATAAAGTTAAAGCAGTATACTACTGAGTAAGTTTTTCCCATTTGCTTTTGTTTCTTGAATACATATTTCATGAAATCCTGTTTATGTTCACAATTCAAACGTTTGTTTTATAAAGAAATAAAAAATATTTTGTGCCTAAAGTTGATTGAAATTTTCTTGTCTCAAATCTTTGGGAAAGAGATAACGTTATACACTCGTAAATACAGTTGTACCATAAAAAAAAATCCCGGATTGTCTAGACGATAAAAATTTATTCATATATTCACAGCTAATTTTATTCGTTTGTTATTTTACTAAAAATATACTTAAGTTATACATAATATTCTATCACATCTTATTTTCTGTCATTTTGACCTTTTTATGGACGGGTGGTTATTACCAGTCCATGCATGTCGACCACTCCGGGCTAGTCTAAAATATACGAGCATAGTTGAAATATACACACAGCACTTAATTACTCCACTGTTCATTATAAACTGTCATAATGAGTGGGTCAGAGCTTATGTTATCAATAAATTTTACTATCAAAATTTATTTACACCACACTTTGAAAATACCCTTTATTTCTTCCCTACTCTTTAAATTTGTAAAAAGTGGCAATATCAAAGAATTTATTTTATGAAGAGAACAGGACTGAACCTGAGATTCCAGATCTAATCTTTATTTACAAGAGTATGGCGAAACAGGCCGTTAACATTTACCCAGACCTGCCAACTGCTATGGAAAAATTGTAGTAGTTTCTACGAATTTAGCAAATAATTTTGATCCAACGAAAATCGGTCAAAAAATGACGATTTTTTGTCAAAAAATATATACAGGAATAAAAAATTACATCGCATCAGGGAAATCAAAATGAATTACTATATTTTCGTAAGGGATATAAAGTAATCCATAAAAAACTTTATTGATCAATTTTTGTGTAACTATGGTGCGATACCAAACTCTTTCGAAAGTAGAAATTTTTTTAATTAAAAATTAGATTTTTTGTCTGATAACACTGGTTAAAATGTAAAAGTATATTTCTGTGTTCTTCCCTCAATATATTTCTGAGATTTTTTAAAAATTATTATTTCTTAGAATAAAAATGTTAAGGTGGGAATATACATTTAAATACAGCTAAAATAAATCTACATAAAATACTTCATCTAACATTTTATAGAGGGTTTTCGGTTCAGAAATGCGTATGATATTTTGAAAATGAAATATTGACAATTTGAAATTTTATATGGGATTTTAGATACTTTACTAGAATCACAATCATTTAGTATGAGCGTTGTGTTATGCAATAGCACAGGATTTATTATGTAAAAACTACCATCCAACCTACCTCGAAAATTAGTCTGCTACTATTTTTGATTTCGAAGTTGTCAAGTGCTACTATTTTCAATATTCAAAAAGTGGTAGGTCTGCATTTACCTAGAATTGCTATCCTGTCTTTCCCATTTTAACTCTAGATTTACGGACCGAGCCAATTTGACTCACTAAATTTGGGCACTATATATATATATATATATATATATATATATATATATATATATATATATATATATATATATATTATATATATATATATATATATATATATATATATATATATAAACTTTGCTATCATTTTTCAAAAACATACGTTGGTTTTTAGTTAAATAATTAAATATATGTAAACTTTCATTCCTCTTCCCAGCAGACTCATTCATTTCGCATTATCAAATGTGGTATACCTATTTTCACGGTTGTGAGCCAATTTGACTCATAGAATGTATATGAAAATAAATAATTATAGTAATAAATATAGTAATAAAATAAATATAGTAATAAAATAAATATAATGTATATAAAGTAAAGTATAAAGTAAATATAGAAAAGAAGTCGAGAATTCTTCTATTTCAATTACAGAAATTCATGTTACTGACGCACTGAAAAATTGTCGAGTTCAACAATCTTGCAAAAGAAACAGATGTAGAAACCATTGTGCTAAATGTAATAGAAATGTTTGCGAAAAATGTGTTTCAAAAACAGATTTTGTATGTAAAAATGTTTTCCATAATTTTTTTATAATAAATATTTCATTTAAATTAATTTGGAACTATTTTCTTTGCCAAAAACTTCAATTTTCTTGTATGAGTCAAATTGGCTCACTTCAGTAAAAATATGTATGTGACCAACATCCGTAAATCTAGTGTTAACGCATATCGCAGGCATATAAAAAAACCACGAAATGATTACTTACAGATCTGAGTTGATGAAGTTTTACCAACATTATTAATCTATTTTTCTTTTAATTTTTAACCGTATTTTACTATTTTTTTTAATCCAGAACATATCACCATCTTTTCTTTATCACCAATAGAAAATCTACAATTCAAGAGGAAAAATATTCTTTAAATGTAGATTTTTACATTTCAATGTTTGAGACAAAATTTATAAAATTTTCCAAACTAGATTTTTCCTCTATCTGTGAAAAAGCTTTTAAAATGGCAATCTGCAACTCACTAATTTTTTGCCTCAAATCCTTGTAACAAAAATAGCGTTATACACTCGTCAATACAACTGTACCATAAAGCCCAGAGTTTCTGAGAAATAAAAATTTATTAATGTATTCGCAGCTAAATTGAATTATTTATAATTTATTTTAAAAGAGTGCTTAAATTGACACAATATTCTATCCCAGTTATCAGCTCTGTCATTTTAACCTTTACTAGCAATTACTAATTTTCCTTTTCCACTTTAGAGTGCTTAAATTGACACAATATTCTGATGCCAGTTATCAGCTTCTGTCATTTTAACCTTTACTAGCAATTACTAGTTTCCCTTTTTCACTTTAAAGAGCTTACATTTGACATAATATTCTAATACCAGTTATCATTTTCTGTCATTTTAACCTTTATTAGCAATTACTAGTTTTCCTTTTCCACTTTAGAGTGCTTAAATTGACACAATATTCTAATCCTAGTTATCAGCTTCTGTCATTTTAACCTTTAATAGCAATTGCTAGTTTTCCTTTTCCACTTTAGAGTGCTTAAATTTGACATAATATTCTGATGCCAGTTATCAGCTTCTGTCATTTTAACCTTTACTAGCAATTACTAGTTTCCCTTTTTCACTTTAAGCCTATTTTAACTATTTTATTCCATACAGCATATATATATATATATATATATATATATATATATATATATATATATATATATATATATATATACATACATATATACATATATATATACATATATATACATATATACATATATATACATACATGCATACATATATATATATATATATATATATATATATATATATATATATATATATATATATATATATATATATATATATATATATATATATATATATATATATATATATATGTACATATATATACATATATATATACATACATATATATATATATATATATATATATATATATATATATATATATATATATACATACATACATACATACATACATACATACATATATATATACATATATATACATATATATATATATATACATACATACATACATATATATATATATATATATATATATACATACATACATACATACATACATACATACATATATATATACATATATATATATATATATATACATACATACATACATAAATATATATATATATATATATATATATATATATATAAACTTATTCGCAATGATTTGTCACTCATTGAAGATTCTATGGTTTTACTTATACAAACATTCGTAATCAAATATTTTCATTTTTAAACCAACTTTACTATTTTATTCTATCAAGAACATATTCCCATCTTTTCTGTGCAAGCAAAACCTAATAGAAAATCTGCAATTGAAAGGTAAAAAAATATCGTTCTTGAATTGTAGGTTTTTATCTTCCTTCAATGTTTGTAAAAAAATTTTACAAAATTCTTCGAACTAGACTTTTTCTCCACTCCTTTACTGAAGGAGTGTTTATAAAATGGCTATCTGCAATTCACTAACGAAGAGCTGAAGGGACAAGTTTTCGAACGTATATTTTAGAATAGATTTTGCTGTTTTTTTATTTTCACCCTGAAGCACTATGCAAAGAATAAGAAACTGTGACGCCATAACAAGATTTTGAAATGTATTGTTATTTTCTGCTGAATCGCGTTGTTGAATACTCTGCAAATTGTGAAAAGAAAGAACGGAAACTTTTTTGCTGTACATGATGACAAAATAAAGGAAAATAATTGATTGGGAATAATGGATGTGGTCTGCCACTTTCCAGAAATATTTTCTTTTCAGATTTTGTTTGATATGAACATATATGTAAATAAAACAAAGTAAACATTTACACTTAGTCTTAATTGTAAGTATTACATCTTTACGACTACCCAAATAAAATAACTATTGATGAAAAATTATATTGCTAGAATGGATATCAAGATACATTTATAAAATATATTGTTGTATATATTTGTTGCCTTAAAAAATTTCAGTCTTATTAAAACAAGAATAAATCTGAAGTTCTTTTTCGTTTGCCTAATACAAATAAATAGATTACTAAAAATACTACTAATCACTTTTATAATATCAAAACTAAAGAAAATTGCTAATAATAAGTTATATTTTAGTGAATACTAATTTAGGATTTATAGATTTTTCATTAGAATAAATCAAGCATATCATATTTATATTACTTTTTTTACACAAAATTGATCTCCAACTGCTGATGATATATCCATGTGAAATTGTAACATATCACGAATAAACATTAAAAAGTGATAATTATTTACTATTTATTAATAATTTACGAATTTATTAATATATGAATTAGTTTGAGCTATCACGTAACTGATAAAATATTTTGAATGAGAAAATAATACAAAAGTATAGTTAGTATCACAACTTTATACAGTGAAAGAGTAAATTTCAGTTATTTATATACAGGGATAATGCTGAAGTGAATTCTGTTTTTGACAATTTTCTTACCATTTTAAAGTAACTCCAAGGATATTAAATATTGTGATCTTACAATGTTATAATTCTGAAATTTATGATATAACAAAGCTGTCCTCAGCAAAGTCCCGAAATAAAGGACAAGACAGCTTCTGGAGCACAAAAGTTATATGTATAGATCCAACATTTCTAAACATAGTCATGGCATTTTACAGATGAACCTGATTCAATACACAGTAGTTACTTTAATGCCATATTTCTAAGCTTATATTATGATTCAAAAAAGGCATGAAAGACAATAAGCCACACAAAAGTCTTGAAATAAAGGACACGGCAGCTTCTGGAGCACAAAAGTTATATGCATAGATCCAACCCAAGCAGCAAAAGATGGTTGGCCAATCATTGGCCAAACACCGCCTTTCGATCTCGCGACGTCGGGCCGATTACCGTCTGCGACGTTGGAGAGTGGTTGTTTATGGCCGCCGGCAACCCGCCGGGCGATCATCGCCGCGGCGTGTTTCAGACAGTTTTGCCGATCATTTGCCGATGTTTATGATCGGAGCACGACTTAGTACCAATCATTTCCCGATATGTTGCCAATTATTTCCCGATACGTTACCAATTATTTCCCGATACGGTGAATAAATGGTTGACCTGTTAAATTTATTATTAAATGCTTTTAGATTATTTAATTCTATGTTTTCTAATGTTTTTAAAAAAATTCTGTTCAGAAATTGGCTTCATTTCCTTGCCTAAATATAGTAATGGCACTTCATAGATGAACTTGATTCCATACATAGTAGTTACTCTAATACTATATATCTATGCTTAATCTATTTTAATTAAAACACTAATATCCAAAACTTTGACTTATAAACAATTACACCCTGTAGATCTCCAGTGTAATATTTTTACTGTTTAATTTCCAACCATCAACTTACACAACATTAGGAGAAATGTAAAATGTAAGCTTCAGTACATCAGCTTATAGACCAAGATAAAAACTCTTCAGCATTTATAAACGTTGTCAGATTCATTGAACATATCAGATTCAAATATGAGGTATCTTATTTAAATTCTCATTTTGATTCTGCATTACATCGGTTTACCACTAGAAAAGTTAGACATGATTAGGTTTATCTAAATTTGAATCTAATAAAAAAATTTAATAAATGTAAGTTTAAATTGATTTAAAGGAATATTGAGTGTAAATAATTACTCAAAAACAATTGTTATAAACAATTACTCCCTGTAGATCTCCAGGGTAATATTTTTACTGATTAATTTCCAACGATCAACTTACACGGCATTAAGAGAAATGTGAAATGTAAGCTTCAGTATATCAGCTTACAGACCAAGATAAAAACTCTTCAGCATTTATAAAAGTTGTCAGATTTATTGAGCATATCAGATTCGAATATAAGGTATCTTATATAAATTCTCACTTCGATTCGCATTACATCAGCATACCACTAAAAAAGTTAGACATGCTTCGATTTATTTAATTTTAAAACTAATAAAAAAATGTAATAAATGTCAGTTCAAATTGATTAAGAGGAATATTGAGTGTAATATTTTTCTTCCTGTACTTGTCATCTTTTCTAAAATCTGAATACGTTTATAGATTATCAACACACACACACACACACACACACACACATATATATATATATATATATATATATATATATATATATATATATATATATATATATATATATATATGTATATATATATATATGTATATATATATATATATATATATATATATATATATGTATATGTATGTATATATATGTATGTATATATGTATATATGCATATGTATGTAAATATATATAAATAAATAAATAAATATATATATATATATATATATATATATATATATATATATATGTATGTATATATATATATGTGTATATATTTATGCATATGTATATAAATATATATAAATATATATATATATATATATATATATATATATATATATATATATATATATATATATATATATATATATATATATATATATATATGTGTGTGTGTGTGTGTGTGTATTTCTCTATATCTCTCTTATGCCTGTATATGAGCATATATACAAGCATTTATACAAATAATGTATATGTACATACAACATTTACAATAGAATATTACAATATTTACAATACAATATACAATAATTTAACCCCTATCTAAAAACCAATATCATCCGAAAGAAATAGTCTGCTTCCAGGGAGAATATTGCATATCTCTGTCAGAATATAGATCGAAAAATAAAATTTCCCGTGGTCCCATTCCTTTATAGAGGCGCGAAGAAGGGAAGAGAAAGCACCAACTCTCGAGCGTCTTTTCAAGAACTGCTACTTTTCATTTTCGTAACACGAGAATGAAGAAAAGGGAGAAGGGGGAGAACGGTGTCGAAGCAGCACTTTCGTGCAGCAAGACTTTTTGCTGAGTCTTCTGCTCATAAGTGGGTAAAATGACGTGTGGAAAAATAAAAATCACTCGAGTAAGTGCGGTTTAGAAGAGGACAATCTTGAGCCAGAGTTGGAGGATGGAGTTCCTTTAGTTTAGAACATCTGCCTATACGAATGAAACACATACTATACATGCATATAGTATTATATTAATGCAGGAAATCAGTAATGTGATATGGAAATGATTCTGATCGTTAATAATTTAAATATTAAGCATATAAGTACTATCTTTCAATAAAAAAAACCCACAGGTATAGATTTTTGTCTTATTTTTATTTGAAAGCCTTTACTTCTATCTAATTTTAACATAAATTCCACTCCTATTAAGTTACTTATCATACAATAGAATCGACTTTTGAATACCATTATCATACTATTTTGTACCTTCATACCTTCATACCATCATGAAGTATACCGCCTTGCAACGCAACAGATTAAAAGTTTGGTGTTGTGCCCCCTACCCCTTATCAACGTTTTTGGTTCCCGAAGTGAGAGAAAAACTTACGATAATTTTATTGTTATGCCACACTTTTGTAGAAGAACATCTTGAAAATTTAGAACAGGATGGAGACCTATAATGTAGACTGCAGGATACTGCTTAGCCGGCAGTATAGCAAGGAAGATTTTATGAAGACGGAATTCAAAACCTGGTTTTACGATTTGAAGAGTTCTTCCATTTTGATAGAATATATGTTAAAAAGTAGATTAAAGTACAGGCTTACATTAAGGGAATTCTTACACTGGCCCAGGTTATATGACCAAAAAGCAGTTGACAAACTGAATGGCCAGTCACCACGAGAGCAACCACAGCAGATATAGAGATGCAGTTGACCTACGCGAGGCCCGTCGTGGTTCGAAGCTTAATGTGGTCAACCCAGTAAGGAACAAGCACTACAGAGGCAAGTTCTGGACAAGAACGATTTAGAAATGATCCTTTACCAATATGACGTAAATAACTTAGAATATTATACCTACTTTTCATCGGAATGAAAACAAACATAAAATTTTGCTCTGTGTTCTATACCATTTTACTCAGGCGCCCCGTGAAGCCTGTAAACTGCTAAAGGAGACTGGGGACAGGCTTACATTAAAAATAAAACTGATATAGAAAGTAGCCTTGTGTGTTTTTAATTACAAAATGGTACAACTAAATAGTACACGGCTTATATAAGCATCGCAATCCTTTGTGACGATTTTCTTCTAAGAGTCATGGTACTTAATGATAGACCTATGTCGAATTTTTCATGAAGTAAAATTTCTAGTTCCAACATGTGTATTTTAGACAACTCCTCTTTGGGGTTTTCCAAACTCCTTTCTTTCTTTTTGAATGCCATTTTTCCAAGGCTCAGTCAAATGCATTAGAGTTTTTAAATACGGATAAGAGAAATTATTGCAATTCTGAAGCTCGTTGTAGCAAACACGAACCATCAAGGCAAGGATAACAGTTTAATAATAACAGGCTCAAACACGAAAAATCTGAAATATCAAAATACATCCCAAATCAATCACATGAAAATGCGAATTATATTTCTATCCCTACTTCTATTATTTTCAGATAATACATGCATATAATCATGCTATATCATGCAGAAATATAAATTTAAAGCGCGAAATCCCGCGAGCAATAACCAGGAGTGGAATTTGAAATGAGATTTTCTGTCTACGATATCTAGGAATAGAACACAAAGTGTAGTAAATTCAAGTCAGTGGGAGGTCATCATGCC
>CM063504.1:88139593-88232093 GCA_032207245.1 Pardosa pseudoannulata | reverse complement strand
TTAATACATTTTATAGACAACTAGAAGAAAATATATTTCAAACATTTACCTCATAAAAATACTTCTTTGAAGATAGAATTACTTCCCAAATAGTTTTAAACATTACTTCATCGGAAAGCAATAATAATAAAAAAAGGTTTTACATTACAGAAAAAAATTCAGTCAGTTAATGCTTTCTTTTGAATTGTTATATTTGTCAGCTTAATGATTCTACGGATAAATGTATTTGCTTTGGATTTTGAACAGAAATACTGTCCACCCTTTTGTTTGATTTAGAAAAAAAATAAATAAATTTCTGAAATCGTGGGTAAACCCCTAGCTGATAACATAAAATGTAATCTAGTAAAAAGAAAGGGATTGCTTCTAGAAAAATTTGAGATGACTTTAAGCCTGCGGTGGATTTAAGTTGAACAAAAATTGACAAATATATCTATATTTCTTTTGCATTAAGCAGAATTATTACTAGAGATAAAAAACAGGCAGGTTTTTAAATATTTATGACAGCAATGAATACAATTTTTTCCATACCATGTAAAGATCTTATTACACGAGACAAGGATATTGACAACTGTTTCTTGCGACAATTCCGTGTTGCAGTCAGGTAATACGTGTGTGAGACATGAATATAATTATTATCCATATAAAGGTCTTACTACACAAGACGAAGATACTGACAACTATTTCTTGCTACTGTTTCGTGTTGCAGTCATGTGATACGTGTGTGAGACATTAATATAATTATTACCATAATATATAAAGGACTTATTACAAGAGACGAAGATACTGACAGTTTCTACCGACCGTATCGTGTTGCAGACAGGTAATACATCTGTGAGACATGAAAATAGTTATTACCATGACGTATAACTCCCTAGGAACACATCTCCTTTAGGTGTGCACGGGTTTCACTCACTCGGGGTACCTGATTAATCTTTTCCTTAACAAATTCTCTTACCGTAGCATATAAAGGTCTTATTACACGAGATGAAGTTACTGACAACTGTTTCTAGCGACTGTTTCGTGTTGTAGATACATGTGTGAAACATGAATATAATTATAACCATAAAAGTCTTATTGCACGAGACGAAGATACTGATAACTGTTTCTCGTGACTGTTTGGTGTTGTTGACAGGTGATACATGTGTGAGACATGAATATAATTATAACCATAAAGGTCTTGTTGCACGAGACGAAGATAAATATAACTGTTTCTCGCTATTGTTTGGTGTTGTAGACAGGTGATACATATGTGAGACATGAATATAATTATTACAATAACACATAAAAGTCTAATTACACGAGACGAAGACACTGACAAATGTTTTTCGCGACTGTTTAGTATGACAGACAGATGGAAATCTACTTGTGATTCCATACTTTCAAAACTTTCTATGTACATTTTGCATAGCAGTATCTACAAAAAGTTTATATTCAAATATTTTGTTTGTTTTCAATTTTTTTAAATTTAATGGCAAATTAAAAAGGCATAGACAATTACTTCAAATTGCAACTTCAACTAGTGATACAAGATATACGTTTATTATTTTTTCGAAGTAGTCGATCTAAAATCACCTTTCATCATTGGCATGAAAGACATTGTTAAATCGAGTAGCAACCGGCTCACAAAAATGACTCGTTCAAGTGGCATTAGAAACATTATACTATTACACATTATTTTAGTTAGCTTATTTATATATGTAAATTTGCGGGGAAAATTTGAAAAAAGTAAGTAAACATTCCGAGATTTTAAGATTAAATTTAAAAATAAAGAAATACTTATAACAATAAATAATTTTCTTAAATATAAGTCATAAAATTACTTATATCAGTATTCATATTTTCCAAAAGATTTTAGGACTAGTTTGTAAGACTTTAAGAGTACAATCTAAAAAATATCAAACCCGAAAAAAAAATCACTTTGAAGTTTTACTTAATTATACTCATGATATATGATGTAAATAACTTAATTCAGTATAACTACTGTTTCATTTTAGATATGGTAAAAAAATATGCATATTCATACTAAATTATACATAAATGTTTTCAGTTGTATATATAAAACGAATTATCCGTAATTCTAATATCTTGCTCTCTGTATCACTTTGGCATAATTATTTTCATAAATTTTTCACCCTAAAACAATAGAAATTTAAAATTTTGTATAATGGAAATAATACATACGAATCAGTCCTAAAAAGTATAATAATATATATAAAACTATTTCAGATCAGTAATTTAAAAAATTTTACTTAGAGTCTATAATTTATAAAAATGTCACCATTTTAAAAATAGGCTGGTACTTCTTGGCCAATACTTTAATAATAATTTATTTACAAACAAATGTTAAAATAATCTAATGCAACAAAATAAAAAGAATAAAAAATTGTTAATTCAAAATCGTGAGTTTAAAAAATTTAATAATTTTGAGATCAATCGCTTTACTTGTTCCGTCTTTAGTTTACGTTAATTTTCCTCAGACGTAGAATATGTTTTAAGTCTCTAATTGGTAGTTAAATTCTGCCACCTATATATGTTTCAAGGTTTCAATCGTCTAGATAAGTTCAGCATATTATTTCGTCTTAATTTGTGTTAATTTTACGATATTTTTTCTGAAATGCGAAATTTGCCTGTATCGTTTAGAAAACCTTTTACGGACAAATACTTTATGGTTAATAGTTTGATAGGGATTATTCCGCTATTATTTAGCTTTAAAAATTGGAGAAAACTAAAATGTTTAACCTATTAAATATCGTAGCTGTTAGATAAGTGTCAGATGCCTTTCTAACCCAAAATTATCTGACAGAAGGCGAGTTTTAAATGCTTAAAGTATTAAATGGTTTAATAGAAATCTGTTTACAGATTTGATTAAAATCCCTAAATAAAATTATAAGATTCGATAACTCTCTCTCTCTCTCTCTCTCTCTCTCTCTCTCTATATATATATATATATATATATATATATATATATATATATATATATATATATATATATATATATATATATATATATATATATATATATATATATGTATGTATGTATGTATGTATGTATGTATGTGTGTGTGTGTAATATCGTGCTCCAGAGTTAAGGTGAATGAAAAACAGTGTTCTTGATAATAATAATTTTATTAACTCATAGTTCTATGTGAGAGCAACTTGCGACAATTTCGTTGTTGTTGGAGGAGCTAAGAGTGCAATAGGTATTCATAGTTCCATGTCCACTCGCTGACTGATCTTATCTGTTTGCAAGCTCATCAAATTGCTTCAAAATGCTTCCGCCTGACCGGATGATCCCAAAAGCTTACGCGAGCCTGGGTCTTTTTCATTTATTTTATTATAATAAAAGAGTTCATTCGTTAAAATAGCTTTTAACTCACGTAATTTCTAATTACCCCTTTTTTAGACCTCACACACACACACACACAAACATGGAGGTCAAGGAGACTGACAACTGGACAAGGAGAAGCTTAATCAGCTAGCAGTAATAAAAATGCAGTCGGACCACATTGAAGAGAATAGCACAAGTCTACTTAAACTTTATTGTAGTGCTGCTAAAAACGGACATCTTTACATGTCAACGACAGACAAAAGAAAGACACAAAAATCACTCTGCTCGAACAGAGGTGCACCCAAGAGTGAAGACAGAAAGAATTTTCCCAAGGGACAAGAAATTTAGTCAGTGAATTAAACTGTTAACATCAGGGCTAACGAGGAGCTATTTGCCGGCGACAGCTAAAAGACGTGTTGAATAGACAGATAATTTACATCTAAAGAACAGAAAGCTTTGGGAAATATATCGAAATAATTTTAAGTCGAGGACACTCCTTTGATTAAGACATTTAGAGGCTGCGAAATAGATTTTAAGGAATTAGAATGGGACAGAGAAGGTTTTAAGGAAATATTAAAATTAAATAATTTTGATATATTATATATACACACACACACCACACACACACACACACACATATATATATATATATATATATATATATATATATATATATATATATATATATGCATATATACATACATATATATGTGTGTGTGTGAATATAGACTGACGTGGTTGTTTGTAGCCGTTAATAATACACTTTAAGCAGAAGGCCCAGGTCGCATTAGCCATCGAATAGCCAAAATGTAGATCGTCACACTCCACATTAAGCTAAATCAACTGTACACAGAAAAGACAAGCATAATCTTTTTAAAAACTTATAATAAACTTAAGGTAAATAATACAGATCCCCAATTTGCTGTTTTATTAATCTGGTATTATAACATTTGTTACAAATTCTCACTTTCATTTTTTTCTCATCGTTGTTACTACATTTATGTTTTTCTTCCATTTTTTTTCGTGAAAAATATTCTAAAATTCAAACTTTAAAATATATTTGATAAAGTAATTTTAGTTTCAAGTTTATAGTACATTTTTGCGAAGCACTGTCACATGTTTGAGGAGAAAAGTTTGAGAAACTGTTCTAAATAATGAAGGAAAAATAATTGGTTCAGCTTGAATCTACCGTATATTTCCGCGTATACGACGATACTTAAAACCTCAGTATGCCCCTCCCCCAAATTCAAGGTCATCTTATACGACAGGTATAAAAAAAAATGTTGTCACTTTTATTGTTGAGTTCATCATATGGGTCCCATCTGTACCTAATGAGTCGAATTCTGCGTCGTCATCAGAATCCCATAACATATCGTCCTCAGTGTTATCCATAGTATTAGAAATACCACACTTTTTAAACGATTTTATCACAGTTTCCACTTTTACTTTTTCCCATAATTTGATGATAATCCAAATGTGGTGTTGCAAGGTGCTAAAAAATAAAATTTGTTCGTTTCGTATATCTACGCATTAAAATATTATTGAGAATTTAGAGTCGTTTTATACTGCCGATATATGCTAAAACGGCAAAAAAATTGGCTAAAAATTTATACCTTGCCTTATCTGATGGTCTCCTTATACGTTGAAATATATGGTATTTAATAATATACAAAATATCTGAAGAAAAGCTAGAATGTACAGATGTGCTTTAAACGTTTGTATAGTTAAAGTTAAAAACGTAAAACAAAGAATGCCATGGGGCAATGGCGTTTCTGAAGGTAGTGATCTAATTGGCCAAATTTTTTCTGCTATTTTTTACATTCACTGCTACTTGTGTAATATAATACTAACATGAAATATTTACTGATGAGAAACAATTTTGTGCTACACATTAGTTTCAATTTTCAATAATCCGTAATAATAAGTTTTTCAAATTGAGGGGGGGGGGGGTCTGGTATTTTCTTTGAGGTAAACTATGTATGAATTAGAGAGAACCTGCATTCGATCTAAGTTAAATGATTAAAAATATTTAAGAAGGCTTTTACATGAATCGAACATGGGAAAAGAAGAACACGAGGTCAGCAAGAGGAAATAAAGCTCAGCCTATAATGCCAAAGGAATACAGTATTTGAATTTTTCAATATTTAATAGCTTATTTATTTGTGAGAATACTTTATAAAATATTTCATTTATTCCTGTGTGTATCAATGTGTATAAATAAGTACTATACATTTAAAAGTATCATTCCCAAATATTTGTTTTTACTTCATTGTTAAAAAAAAATATCTATTCTACTTAAGGTCCAATAAACCTTATTTTGACGATCTTTCTCTTTATTAAAATGAGTTTACCAACTTCAGATTTAAACAATAGTCCCAGTTTTCTCTAAAATGTAGCA
Source organism: Pardosa pseudoannulata (assembly GCA_032207245.1). Taxonomy (NCBI): domain Eukaryota; kingdom Metazoa; phylum Arthropoda; class Arachnida; order Araneae; family Lycosidae; genus Pardosa; species Pardosa pseudoannulata. The sequence continues at coordinate 88,226,367 of CM063504.1, read as the reverse complement.
ATGCTTAGTGGCAAAATATACTGATCGTAAAATTTGGTCAATGAATGTTTATGTGAACTAAATTTTGGAATAATAAATTTTATTTATGCAACTTGTTTTACTTCACAAATATTTTATTAAATAGACCTATATAGGTAAAATACCTCCCAGGAACTATGTTTCACAAAAGAATTTTTAATTTCTTCTTTAAAATACGTTATACCAATGTAAACTGTCCTTATGACCGCAAAACGTAGAATTCAATTAGTGATATATGTTTTAATGTAAACTATTCAGATTTTAGAATAAACAATTATATAGAGTGTTGTAATTAGAAATCAGAATAATTTACATGGTAAGATAAATATGCATATATTAAAAAATGTATTACTCTAACACAGATTTTAGTAAGATGTAAAGCTCTGGAAATATTAACTTAAATTAAAAAGTTTGTTATTACTGCTATAGTTCTTTGTCAGGACGCTAGATGGCGCTAAAGACTCAGTTAACTTAATATTTTTTTAAAATAAAATCAAAATTTTCATCATACTTTGAATATTCATTGAGGTATTTAAGTAAATAAGTAGATTTAATAATTTTAAAAAATTACGATAATTTTAATTTATAAACTTTTTATTATAAATAAAACTGTATGTCTAAAATAATTTAAAGATAAATTTAATTACGATATAATTTAAATCTAATATTTTTTTATTATAAATAAAATAATATATTTGTTTTTCTGGTAATATAGTAATTTATTTAAATTTTTAGTACTAATATAAATAAATATTAAATTTTAATAGCATTAAATTTCCCTTATCTAGTTAAACTACCACAGTTATCGATATCTCTAGAGACAATTTGTTAACAAAAAACATTTTTTTTTATTTACTATTAGTATTCTACAATTTTGCAACTTACTGGTATCGTAGTAATTGTCTTTTACGTAGTAATCTTCTTTTTAAATTCTTCTAAAAAAATTGGATTACAAAAAATATAAATGAAACTATAATGATATCTATAAATTTCGCTACGAGGCTTTAGTTCTCAAGCATTCTGTACTCTCTAGAAAATATTTAATAATCATTTTGTTAGTCAATAAACTAGAAAAAAGTTATATCAGACTTATTTAGTGAATTTGTTTGCTTGATAAAAAATATAGTCTGAACATTTTATAATGAATGTTTAAATGTGTTTTTTAACATTTTAAAAATCACTTGTTGTAACAGATTAAAAGTTAAATATCCTATTACAAATATATATTATTCGTAAAAAGAAATGATAGAAGAAAGAGGATCTATGCAAAAAGTTTTCTCTTTAAAATACATCGTAATACTTTCATGTCTTTTTGAAAATAAACACTTTTAATTAAACTTAAGTGTAGAGTTTGTAGAACTACTATTCGATGTTATTTTTATAGCATATATAATAAAATTGTTAAATCTAGATGTTTACTAGATAGGTGAATTTTTTTCAATTATCATTAATAAAGAAATAATTTATGCCTTGAACTTTTTAAATACCCCGTTATTTTTATATTTTTATAGTTTGAACATTGATTCATAGATGGCAGCACCAAACATATATTTTTAATTTTGTTTCCAGAATTGAGCATATGTTAAAACAGTTCCACGGAACAGGAGTTTTTGGTAGATCTTTGGGTGTTAGGCGAATCAAATTAAAAATTTAAATAAAATAAAAGAAATATGTGGTTTGATTAGTTGACTTATTTTTTAATATTACGAGAGAACAACTCCTAAATTCGTGGCTTCAGACAGGTTCTGTTTGTAGCAGTTTTGCAGCCCGCACTAAAATATAAAACTCCCCCCACCTCCTTTTCTTCCCAATTGTAGCTATTATAAAATTTTCTCATAAGATTTTGATTTCTTTAAAAGTGTATAAACATAAAATAGGTTTTGTACTCACTTTCTACACTTCAATGTAGTAATACGTCGAATAAAATAGTAGAATCATTTTTTCTTTTATAACAGACTAGTGAAAATCCTGTTCTAATATATAATAGTTGGGCTGAAAAGTTCGTAGACTGACACATAGATGGTGCTACTAGTATTAAATATATATGATTTTTAATTAGTCCTAACTTTGAAAGACACGTGTATAAATTTGACAGATGTGGGACTATTAATTTGTGACATATAGTATTTTGAGTGATGAAACTTTTATTAGTTTGAAAACAACGGATAAAAAGGAATTTTGTGTGTTAGTAAATGCATTGATTTTTAGCGAAACAATACTGTTTAAGCCAAGGCTTGTCATGATAAACATTACCTGGACTCTGCACCGGGAAAATCAACCGTTGAAAAGTGGTTTGCTAAATTTAAACCAGGCGAAATGGGCACCGAGGACGATGTAAGCAGTGAAAGCCTCAAAGAAGATGTTACCGACGAAAACATAAAAAAAAATCCCCAAAACAACTGTGTATGACCGTAAAGTGAAGTTGGACGAGATATCTGAGACTCTAAAGATATCAAACGAATGTGTTGGACATATCGTGAAAGAATATTTGGGTATGCGAAAGTTCTGATCAAATTGGGTGCCACGCAAGCTCACAATCGACCAAAAACAACAACAAATAAACGATTCTGAGATGCGTTTGAAGCTGTTTAATTGTAATACACCCGAAATTAAGCATTGATATGTGACAATGGATGAAACATGGTTCCATCATTCCACACCAGAGTCCAATCGACTGTCAGCCGAGTGGACTGCACGTGATGAACCAACTCCAAAGCGTGGAAAGACGCAACAGTCGGCTGGCAAGGTTATGTCATCAGTATTTTGGGATTCGCATGTTATAATATTCATCAACTATCTTGAAAAGGGAAAAACCATCAACAAAAACACCTATATTACATAGCATTATTGGAGAGTTTAAAGGACGAAATCGCGGAAAAATGGCCCCATTTGAAGAATGCTGTTTCAACAAGTCAATGGAAACGATGACAAAATTATACGAATTGGACTTCGAACTGCTTCCACATCCACCGCATTCTCCAGATCTGGCTCCCAGTCACATTTTCCTGTGCTCAGATCTCAAGAAAATGCTCGCAGGAAAAATATTTAGCGCCGATGACGAAGTAATCGCCGAACTTGAGGCCTATTTTGAGGCTAAAGACAAATCGTACTATAAAAATGGTATCGAAAAATTGCATTACCGCTATAATCATTATATCGCCCTTGAAGACAACAACATTGTATAATAAAATCAAATTTTATCAAAAAAATTTTTTTTCCATGTTAGCCTACGAACGTTTCAGGCCAACTGTAAGTTAGCTATATGTTAAAATGATACCACAAATCGTTACGCAATGCAGTCTTTGTTAAAACCCCTCAGAGATAAGATCTTATTATCATGGAATAATATTTTTAAAGCTTAAAATATGGGTAAAAGTTCCACCCAGAAAATCAAAAACGCAGGATGTAGAGAGTAGCTGCGTGTATTGTCTATAATAATATAAACGTAGCCTTCATAGTCATCCTATTTTAAACATTCAGTAAAAACTAAAATGTGGTTGGAATAAGTTTGAATAACGTTGTTTATAATAATTAAAATTTGGATAGAAAATAATATCTTCGGAAAAAACTTAGTCAAAAGATTAAAAAGGTTTCAAAAAGCTAATATTTAATCTTTACAAGGTGGATTATAAGTACCAGCAACTTATATATAAACCCTGTCCAAATTAAAATCTGATAAAAAAAAGTCTTTTAATCTTAAATGAAGTTGTACCAACTGAGCAGTTATATGCATAAAATGATTATGAAATGGGGATTTTGTAGAATAAATGTCTAAAATAGTACTGTAAAAAGTAAATATTTCTCCTTATATCAAGAAGAGCTGAGTAGCAATCAGCGTAGACTCAACTAAAAGCTTTAGAGCACAATCAAAGAGCAGAATTGTGAATGATGTCCAGTTTCAGATTTCTGAGCGGAACCGAAAACAGTACAAAAGTAATCTAATTTAAAGCATATTACTACATAGCAAATTTTCATTAAAGAAGCCCCCACCCCCTCTGTCCCAGTTAGTACTAGATCAACGTTTCCCAATCTTTTTTGGCTCACTTGGGATTTTAAATTTTACCACTTTGTAAAAATGATTGTATTTCAAGAAATTTGTTATTGTGAGGGTATTTATTTATTTCCATTATGCCTTGTATAGGGTGGTCATGTATTTCCATCATATAATGAGACAAATTATATGGAAACATGTCTAAAGTCATTATGAATTCACTGTAGCATGTATATATATACATATATACATATATACATATATACATATATACATATATATATATATATATATGTATATATATATGTATATATATGTATATATATATATATATATACACATATATATGTATATATATATATATATATATATATATATATATACATATATATATATATATATATATATATATATATATATATATATATATATATATATATATATATATATATATATATATATACATATATATATATATACATATATATATATATATATATATATATATATATATACATATATATATATATATATATACATATATATATATATACATATATATATACATATATATATACATATATATATATATATATATATATATATATATATATACATATATATATATATACATATATATATATATATATATATATATATATATATATATATACATATATATATACATATATATATATACATATATATATATATATATATATATATATATATATATATATATATATATATATATATATATATATATATATATATATATATATATATATATATATATATATATATATATATATATATATATTTATATATGTATATATATATATATATATGTATATATATATATATATATATATAAAGTATATATATATATATATCTGTGTGTGTGTGTGCGTGTGTGTATGTTGAAAGTTTCGTATTTTTTTAAAAACATAATCAGTAAAAACTTTTTTTTCTAATTCTGTACTAGTAAACGGTAATAAGAATTTAAGAGCTTTCTCAGACTGTTATTCGCCGAACGATGATCCAATGGCAGATCGCTGAACTTTGGTTTGTGGGTTAGAATCCCACTGTGGCATGGATGCTCGTAGACGTTCGTAATCGGTTTTAAACAGTAGATCCCGGTCTCATTAGCCATCTTTTTGTAAAAAGTAGATCGTAGCTCTCCAAGCTAAACCAAACCAGTATGTTATTCATATTCTTTATCAGTGCTTAACCAAGAATTAATTAGGTTGTGTCGTTTGAATTCTACCTGTAAAGTTCTGTATGATTATTTTTGTTTAAGTTTTTTATACCTTTATGTCCACCATTATTAATTATTTTTCACGTGTCACAGGTTGGGAAACACTGTTCTAGAGCGTAAATTATTCAGAGCTTTTTCCGATTTTTTGCGCAGCTGTAAAACGTGAGATGAAAAGGTGAGTTTGCTGTTCCTAATCACACCAAGGAAGTTTACTTCATTTAAGACAGCAATGTTATCACTGGCTAGCTTAATCTTTCTCGTCAGGATAAAGCCTCCTTTACCTACATAAATTGACAAAGCACAAGGAAAATGGACTATGAAGAACTAAAACCATTCACGTCAAACTATTTTTTGCCACAATTTTAAAGTTAAAACATTTTGTTTTCTCCCTCTTTCTCCCCACAAATTATTACCTCTGTAAAATATAAATTTATTTTATCCCTAACAGTTGTCCTTTTATTGAATGTATCGAAATGTTAGTTTACCCTGACCGCCGGCACTCTTCAGAATCCCATGTCTTTCCCTATATTGCTTTCCACTTTTCTACTTCTCCTTCTCAAATTTTAGAAACCTTACAACTTGGTTTGGGGCATGTTTAAGCCTTGGAATTTTATCACTGGTAGAGCTTTTTTATTTAACCAATTTAAGGCGTTCCCAGTTTTCGCTCAAATCGGAAGAATAATGTAAACTGACACCTAAGGCTATGACGGTGTTTCCCCACTGCAAAGTCACTTGCTTTTAGTTTCAACCAACTATTACCACCCTTCATATACTGATTTTCCCTTTCATTTTTTGAAAAGGGAGACCTTCTTCTGATTTAATTTTTCTCTCCTATACCTGTTTTTTATTGTATCGTTGAAAATATTATTGTTGTACATTTGGAAATTTAAAAGGCGTATGGTCCTTACTTCAGCTTAAATTTCATTACAGCTATTGAAGTCCAGGGTATTATCCAGGACGCACAGTTGAATAAGAATGCATCGTAAAATGACATAACTGTATTTTATTTTAAGTACTTTTAAAACCTTATTCTACAATATGCCTCACCTGAACATTTATAACCTGTAAGTAAAAATTGTGACTGTGTAAAAACGCTCTAATGCAAGAATCATTGCATCAATCTTGGTTAGTGTCCACGTCTGAGTGTGTAAAAATAGGCCTTGTTAAACTTTTGTACGTAAGTAATTTTGTTTTTCTTTTAATAAAGTGGGATTTTAAGCAGAGTAAAACCTATTTCACTTGGGATGTTACAGATTTCGAAGTTATTTTGTTTAAATAGTTATTTTCAGTACACACAGATTATACAAAAATATTTCTGAAAAAGATCTATTTCTGGTCAATAAATTCTGCTCCTGTTTCAGCTCATCAATCATCTTGAGACTATTTAATAGTTTATTTTTCTTGACGTATTGTGTCAAATTGCAAGGAATTTTCGTATAGATGACATTATTGTGTATGATATCAAGGAATCAAAAACTAATAGTGCTAATTACAGAACTGTTTTTAATTTTCTGTTATCCCGAACAGTAGGGCTGGACTATATCAGACATTTAATATCGCGATATATCCCCAAATTGATATTGATATCATTCATATATCGCGATAATACTTTAAAGTAGGAGGGCATATTAATATTTTCTATTTACTATTTCAGATAGTACTAATTTTGAATAACCTTAGCTTTTTCGTTATTTTTGAGCAAGCAGCAATCTTTCGAAATGTATCAACATGTGCATATATCACTGACTGCTGCGATTCAGCAGTCGTTGATATATTATTCCAATAAACCACTGCCAATTGCGAACAGTGGTTTTATCGGTCTTGACGTGAGTTCTTCATTACCAAGAAGTGCACTCAAGGTCAATGCTTTTGATATATCACTATATTACTACAATAAACCAGTGAGCAGGTGAAAGATCAACCAAGTTATCTACGCCAATTGCGAGCAGTGCAATTTCCGGTCTTGATCCGAGTGCCTCGTTATCGAGATATTGGGATATACAGAAGACCTGGAAAGGAAACGTGATAATCTTCTAGAACAAATTTTCTGATTTGTGTGTGTCTCAAGTATGCGAAAAGAGGACGTCGAACGAATGCAAAAAGTTGAAAAAATATTACTTTATGTGGACAATTTAGGATGTCTTTTAGCAATCTACGTTATCTCATGTGAAGAAAAAACGGTACTGCATGGATCATGAAGAAATTTGAACTCTTGGTAGTTCCATGTAAAGCAAATTCAAAAAAATTATATTTCAAGGAGAAATAAATTAATTGTAGTGATACCACCTATTTATAGTTTAAAGTGCCAAAAAAAACAAAGAAAAATTAATATGTGTTTGAAATAGAAAAAAAGTATTAACAAGTGGTTTCGCTGTGAAACCACTGGCCTTAAAAGGGTTAAAGAGAACACGCTAACTATTGGCTAAAGTAGTACAGACAAAGGCTGAATTAAGTCTATAGCGTGTCTGGAGGGAAAATTCAGAATTACCGCTCAAATCCCGAACGTAATTTATGTACTTTATGAATGCTAGCTGTTGAATTTTCTCCTTGTGAAGGAGTTTTATAAAAAATGGATTACATATATATATATATATATATATATATATATATATATATATATGTGTGTGTGTGTGTGTGTGTATGTGTGTGTGTAATGAGACGGACTTCTCGATGGGGGGTTGCAGTCATGGTCATAAAAATGATACCGTTTCAGCTAAAGACCTTTATTAAGATAACGTTGAAGGACGGGTTCCCAATTCATCTTAGGGACAGGACAAACTGAAGGGTCAGATAGCATGAAGTTATATGTACAAGACACGTAACACCTGGATCAACATCTGTGGGAAAATATCTAGAAAAATCTGTCTCCGACAGCGTGTATCTCCTTTTTATTTGAAACTTTCCTAAATTGTCCGCTAGGGCCATGTAGGATTATAATTTGTCAGGCCCCTTCTCTGAGGACGTAAACTGTAGCCCCAGTGGTCAATTTAGGTTAGGGTTTAAAAAGGGGAATGGAAAATGACGAGAGAATTTTTACCCTTGATTTAAGATTTGAAAACCCCTGAGAATTTTTCTTACATATATATATATATATATATATATATATATATATATATATATATATATATATATATATATATATATATATATATATATATATATATATATATATATATATCTTCTTTGAAATTAATAATAAAAATCTTTGATCGCATTTTAAAATAATTTTGAAAATGAATTAAAATAATCTGGTTTAAAATAAACCTCAAACTCACTTTGTTCCGCTTTAAGAATAAATGGTATTTTGTAAGCAAGTGTCTTATTCTTAAGGCAATCAAAATCATTGAAGCAAAATATATTTTGTTTCTTTTGAATATATATCGTTACATTGTAACTGTAATAACTGATGAAAGACTCTCTATAGCAGTTGGGAATGTTGTAAGGCTTTTGTACGTAATCAGAAAGTTTTACGAAAAGACTTCATAATGAGGGGGGAAGGAATGTTATAAATGTTATAAATGTCACAAATGAAGTGGAAAAAATGTTATAAGTTAGTGTATCTGATAAACCTGTCTTTGTTGAAGTTTCAGTTCATTTAATTTCAGATGTTCCTGCTGTCACATAAGAGTGTTGGGTGTTGATTGATGGAGAGATAATGATGATTGATTAGAGTATTTTTTCCTTGATTTGAATAAAAATCAATGAACAAACATGTATTTTGGTTATTTTGAATATATTACAGTGAATTTGTAACTGTAATAAGTAAATTCAGACATGTTCTATTAGGTGAAGGAGTTAGTAAATCTTGTGTAAATAATCAAAGATTTTAAAGAAGATTCATAAATGACGAATAGGAAGAAGGAAAATTGTACGTTACAGTTTCTGGTAGGCTTGTATAAAAGCTCGATCTAGAATAGGCTCCCTATGAGAGTCGTCACAGCGCATGCACTCGTGTTTGGCACATTTTTTCACTTGGTGAAAATTTCGATGAAAGTATAGTATCCTGTATATTGTTGCTTTTTGACTCTGAGTAGCTACGATCGCTTTGATATCAAACACGTGTTTAACCCATATTGGACCGCTGTCCTATAAACAGGACAGCAAATAAAATTCCATTTAATAATAAAGTTATAAATGTTTTCTGAGTGGATTTTATTTTAACACCTTTAAAATAGACACACTTTAGTATAGTAACGTAAAAACTGAGAAATCAAATTATATTGTATTGTAAAATTTATTTTCAGCAACCTCTTAAAAATTGTCATTTTTTAATCTTTAATTTTATATATATTATTATTATTATTATTTAAACATTGTGGAGGTTACTTTTAGTTTAAAAACAGAGCTAATAATGTAGCTGAAAGTTTTTGTTGAAAAATATATTTTACATGTGTATTTTGTAAGTATAAAAAAGGTGCCCTAAAATTAAGACGACGGTCCAATCCTGATTATTTTTCTATGAATTCGATATTGCATTGATAGCGCACATTCTTTTCTTGTCTTTCAATAAAAACCAGTTCACACACTGGACACAACAATGGGTAAATAGATGTGTATTCTATTCAGAAAACTGGAGATTTTTTGCAAGATAAACTTACTCTCTTACTGCCAGTTCAATAACTGCAAGAGAAAACCTACAACAGTATGCTTAAAATGTAATGTTGGACTTTGTTTTGACTGTTTCCCCAAATTACATCTATGAATCAGCCTAATGCCATGTAAGTGATATTTGTTAAGTTTTAGTGGTGTAATGGACAGCTGTCCTATTTATAGGAAAGCCAATTACATAAAAAATTAAAAATATTTATTTAAAATTTTGGTTGTATATATTTAGTTACACCCCATACAAGATATGGATTAAGTTTTAATAACTTACAGAAATATTTAGTTAGTGTGGTACAATATGAGTTAATGTATTTTGATCGTTGATGATTTGTAGCATGCCATTCATTGTGATAAATGCATTCTTCTAATATGCATTCTTCTCGGATGTTCTAATATGTTCCTTTTGCTCGTCTGGTATGCATGTCACTCGTACGTCAGACATTATATTTTGTCCACGAAACTCCACTAGTTGATGTAGAATTTCTGCTGGATAAGTGATCTTTAAACACACAAAAAAATTGTGTTACACTTCGCACTTCAATAGCAAAGCCTTACTTTGTCAGCGAATCCATATTCATCTCAAATTTTGAAGCTTTAAGAAACTACAAGCTCTATCTAACGATAACATTTGATTGCTGTGATAATTGCTTTTATCTTGTAAAAGCTCGATCTAAAATAGGCTCCCTATGAGAATCGTCACAACGCATGTGCTCCTGTTTGGCACATTTTTTCACTTGGCGATAATATCGATGAAAGTATAGTAACCTGTATATTGTTGCTTTTTGACTCTGAGTAGCTACGATCGCTTTGATTTCAACCACATGTTTAATCTATTTTGATCGTTGATGATTTGTAGCAGGCCATTCATTATGATAAATGGATTCTTAAATCATAAGTAAAAATGGAAAATTATTTTTAAAGAAATAAATAGTAGCCTAGCACAGAAACCGTTTTCTCTTACATTTATTTATTTATTTAAAAAGAAAAACGAACAAAGTTTAAGAAAACAAAATTACTAATTATAGCGTGAAACTTATTTTTTATTTATGTTTTGTAATACCGTATATAATATATATATATTTATCAGAGATTATGGTTTAACTGTATTAAATTACGATATTTACATTGTATGTATTGAACAATTAAAATAATATTACGTACATAAATTACGCGATAGTAAAACAAAGTATAAATAAATCCTATGTCTGATTGGTATTTGGGAGCCTATCCTATATTTTAAGTTTTCTTCGCATTAAAAGGCAGATTGAGAGCCAATTCTACATACTTATTTGAATTAGCGATTAATTCCTTCACTAGCCAAAATAGCGATAAATTACTAAATGTAGTAACCATAATAACAAATATGATTATGGGCATACGAGAGCCTATTCTCTATTGAGAAGCTAGTGTAGGCTTGTCGCTGTTGTAGTTTCATTTCATTTCATTTCAGTATGTGCTATGTAATTTCTCAACTAGAATGAATTGGTCTCAACTTTAAGAAAACTGGGGAATGGGAGCTAATGTGCATTGATAGAATGATGTAATTTCCACACAAATTAAGATTTATAATTTAGAAATATATGTCCGTTCTATCTCGTTCCGAGCGGGCATCTCCTCTGCTGTCGGCGAGGGCCGGGGTGGAATCGTAGCCGTTCGGATTCGGCTTAAAGCTTATGGTCCCGGTCTCATTAGCCTTCGTGTTGCAAAAAGTAGACCGTAGCACTCCAAACCAAACCAAACCTCCCCCTCTTGGTCAGGGTTTCGAATCCCTAGGAAAATGTTCCACTTTGCAGCTGGCGCTAGTGGGGGTGGTATCCTTCCTCCCCCTGGTGAACGTTCATCTCCCTGGGATAGTAGCTTTTCTACCCTCCTACGTTGAGTCCACCATAAAAAAATGCAGGAGTCCATGTAACACAAACACGAGTCTTGAGTCTAGTATTATATACACAGTAGTAACTATACAGAGTGTTTCGGAAATAGACCGAACTAGAAGGGGTGATAGTATGCAAAAAGTGGATGAAAAATTACCATAGAATATTGAGTCTAATCCCTGTTCAGGGGGTGAAAATAGCAAAATATTTATGAAGGGTGTTACGTTAAGTGGAACAAAAATAGTGAGTAAGAAATTGAAAGAAACAAAAACATTTATTTGACTTAAAACAGGATTACCATATAAGGAATGCATCACAAGTCAACCGCAGAAATGAACTGAAGTACAATTTTTAAAGGTGTAGAGGGATATTGAAGCGGAACAAACTAATCGTCAACATGAGCTTTTAATCAAAATGTTTTTATTAAAAGACTAATAGGTAAAATAAGAATAGAAAGGTAAAGTATAAGACATCAGTGCGTTGATAACACTTGCGGCTTGCAAGTGACTAACAAGCGAAAAGTTGTTTTATACTCAAGCCCAATGATTCCAAAGCCGAGAGTGATTTCCCCTCTCGACTGAGCTGTGCCGCTCACCTTCTATACTGCAACATGCTCGAGCGCAGCATCGAGGGAAATTTGCATCCATGTTCCATGCCACAAAGGGAATGTTTGATGTTGCCATCCCGATGATCTGTTGGTGTTGGTTATCATTTGACACGTGCTTTTATTAATAGTCGAGTATCCATATTTTACATATCTTCATTTCGAGTTATTCATCTTCCGGATTGAATGTTGGAAAACCGTAGTGTCTATTTCTGAATCCCATTTTCTATCTGAAAGAAAAGACATTTTAGGTTAGATAACACAAAGAACAACTGCAAAAATGAAAAGAACGTTACAAATCTTCTATTATTCTAGAACAACAACGTTTTTTAAATGAATCTAGCATTTAACACATTGTGTGCGGGTACATTTCGCAGCGGAATTGTACCGGGAGCAGGCGTTTTGTGCTTAAATTTAGTTATTTTAGTTATTCCTCAATAGATCGAAAATTATTTAATTTTTTAACCAACTTTTCGTATTTTATATTGAAATATATAAACAAATATATAAAAAAACATTTTTGATTAGATAACACAAAGCACAACTTTAGAAATGAAAAGAACTTTACAAATCTTCAAATATATAAATAGAAATATATAAATAAAAACCATAAGATTTTCGTAAACAAAAAAAAATATTTTTAGTGGATTAATTTAAAATAATATCGTAAATATGAAAAATCAAATAGAAAGAGTAGTATATAATTTTAATTTTTTCTCTTTCTGTGGTTCCGCATCGACTAATGTAAAAACCAGTTTTTATTTGTCTAATTTTTTCCAATAAACTGTGTAGTAGACAAGAACCTTCGGCTTCGTTTTCCTGTATATACCGTTATTTTTGAACCCACAAACAAACCATGTTGTTACACTAAACCGTACTAGTACATGTACCGCTTTCAAGTATCAATTGTCAGAAAACCTACTAGTACGTGACCTGCACTGACGTATCAATCGTTGGAAAACGTACTAGTACGTGTCCCACGTTCAAGTATCAATCGCCAGAAAACCTACTAGTACGTGACCCGCGCTCAAGTATCAATCGTCAGAGAAGTACTAGTACGTGTCCCGCATACAATGTGTTAAACTCCTTTCTAAAAAGTGAAAAAAATACATCGCTATACCTCATTAGGGACTTAGTACGAAACACTACATTGCAATGATTTGTAACTAATGATGAAGGAAGTAAAATTTTGAAATGTTTTAACCTAAAAAACTATTTACTTTTGTAGGTGAATTTAACTATAACAATTCCATTAGCTTTTACAATAGCTGTTAAAACTAAAACAATACAAATTTATTTGACATTGGCTCGAGACATTAGCAAAAAATGGAAACTTAAAAAATAATCTGATATCTGATAGAAATAAAGTGATGTTGCCATTGGCTTTAACTATTTTTGATCAGATTGATAGATTATTAAGATATCTCAATAATTTAGATACTGACTGTTGGGAAATGCGTTATAGGCTATATTGGGTCTCCAGAATAATTATTGGTTAGCATGACATTTTATAATAACAATGTTTTAGGTGACCCAGAAATGTTTCTATTGTAGCAATATGCATGGTGCTAGCGCAATTTAAAATTTTATTCCGGCGAAATCGTACTTCATATATTTCTAGAATGTAATGTTATGGATGATGTTTTTCGCTGGTAGATATTTTTCATAGAAAGAGATAGATTAAAGTGATAGGTTATGTTGTTGCCATTAAAAGTGACTAAAGACTTTCAGTTGAACAAAAAGCAAAAGAAATTCAATATTTCTATGTCACTTAATTATGAAATATAACCATATATGAGATGCACAATAGAATGATTTTATATGAAAGTTCAAGAAGTTAGGTAATATGAGTTCTCACTGCTGAATTCTCACTGCCCATATTCCTCAACTGAATGTAATTCTATGTCAAGATAAAAGCACTAGCTTCTCAATATAGAATAGGCTCGCTTATGGGCATACTCATATGTGTTATTAGGGTTACGAAATTTAGTAGTTTATCGCAGTTTTGGCTAGTGAAAGAAATAATCGCCAATCGAAATAAGTATGTAGAATTGGCTCTTGAAATACGACGAAAACTTAAAATATAGGATAGGCTCCCAAATACCAATCAGACATATGATTTATTTAGACTGTTTTATTATCACGTAATTTATGTAAGTAATATTATTTTAATTGTTCAATATATACAATGTAAAAAACATAATTTAATACAGTTAAACCATAATCTTTGATAAATATATAAATATTATATACGGTATTACAAAAAATAAATAAAAAATAAATTTCATGCTATAATTAGTAATTTTGTTTTCTTATACTTTGTTCGCTTTTCTTTTTAAATAAATAAATAAATGTAAGAGAAAACAATTTCTGTGCTAGGCTACTGTTTATTTCTTTAAAAATAATTTTTCATTTTCATTAATGACTGATGAATCCATTTATCATAATGAATGGCATGCTACAAAACATCAATGATCAAAATAGATTAAACATGTGGTTGAAATCAAAGCAATCGTAGCTACTCAGAGTCAAAAAGCAAATATATACAGATTACTATAATTTCATAGAAATTATCGCCAAGTGAAAAAATGTGCCAAACAGGAGCGTATGCTCTGTGACGACTCTACTAGAGAGCCTATTTTTAGATCGAGCTTTTACAAGATAAAAGCAATTATAACAGCAATCAAATGCTATCGTTAGATTGAGCTTGTAGTTTCTTAAAGCTTCAAAATGTGAAATGAATATGGATTCGCTGACAAAGTAAGGCTTTGCTATTGAAGTGCGAAGTGTAACACAATATTTTTTGTGTGTTTAAAGAACACCTACCCAGCAGAAATTCTACATCAACTAGTGGAGTTTCGTGGACAAAATATAATGTCTGACGTACGAGCGACATGCATACCAGACGAGCAAAGAGAACATATTAGAACATCCTAGAAGAATGCATTTATCATAATGAATGGCATGCTACAAATCATCAGCGATCAAAATAAATTAAACACGTGGTTGATATCAAAGCGATCGTAGCTTCTCAGAATCAAAAATCAACAATACACAGGTTATTATACTTTCATCGATATTATCGCAAAGTGAAAAAAATGTGCCAAACACGAGCTCATGCTCTGTGACGACTCTCACAGAGGGTCTATTTTAGACAATTTTTTTTGTGTGTATTTAAAGAATACCTACCCAGCAGAAATTCTTCATCAACTAGTGGAATTTAGTGGACAAATTATAATGTCTGACGTATGAATGACATGCATACCAGACAAGCAAAAGGAACGTATTAGAACATCCTCCCTATAACTCAGATCTCACTCACACCAAGTGATTTCCATAAGCTCTTGGCATTATGACATTTCGAAATCGATGTCAAATTTAAGAACGAATTTGTTAAATAGCTGACTACTACCAGGAATCTGATATCTTCAAACCGGTTCCGACTGATTGGTTTACAGATGGAACAAATTCTTTGAAACCCATGGATGCTGTGTTAAGAAATAATCTGTACCAAAGGCTTTGCTATACCTGGGTATCTCTTAGATTTCATGAATAATCATTTATTTACCTGTTAACCTGTTTTTGATCCACTTACGTAATAAATATTATCATAAGCTATTACAATTCAACTATCAGTAATAATGTTTTTTAAAACAGATGTTTTTCATTCAAATTTTTTCCAACCATCATACACTTTCAAGTTGATCACTTTTATACCTTTTAGCTTATACTATAAAAGTTAGTCAGAACTAACATACTTTGAAGCGCATAATTTGTGTTTTGCATTTAAACAGAAGTCACTCTAAAGTTTATTATTATATTATGAACAAGGATGGCTCATGCTGTAAATTGTGTTTAAAGCATTTACCATAAAGTTAATTTTTAAATAAATAATTACTAACCATTTCAAAAATAATTAATATTTAATTTTTCCCTTTTAACTAATTTTGTATAAATATGTTTCAAATGAAACCTTAGATTTTTCAAATAAATAAATAAAAAACAAAATTTAATTTGAAATTTCTTACAGTTTCAATAAGTGTTTTGGTTTCTGTTGGCTCTATGCCCAGTTGTTTTAGGAGCTCCTTGCAGTCTTACGTTTGCAGGCAGAGAATAGAGAGAACAACTATTAGTTCATCTCGGTAATTGCTTTTATACTGTAGATAGGTGGACAGTAGGTTAGGGCAAACTCGATAGTTCAGGTGAGTGGACTTCTTCCTCTAGCTCTTTTTAATCCCTCATTTACTGATTGCTCAGGGAAAAGGGTTAAACTGGTTATGATAAGGTCTCAGGAAGATAACTAGAGGATTATTTTTCAAATGTAACAGATTTCTTAATTATTTAAAAAGAAGATCATTATTTGTAGGATCAAAATGATTAGGGAAGGTGTTTTTAATCTTATTCGTCATTGTACAATACCAACGGTGGTCATATCTTCACCGAGATTAACGAGGTCCTAATGTTTATTTCCTGATCCGCTGTAGCTCAGTCGGCAAAGGCTGTGATCTCGTAACTGAAAGGTCATGGGTTCGAGGCTAGATACTGCTCAAGAAGATCTGCTATGTACTTTAAAGTAGACTGGGAAGCGTAAAATATGCTCGTGGTCACAATGTCTTCCAAGTTCTCAAACTATACCTCGGGGGTGGCAGGCCAAGCTTGGGGGCAGCTTCTGCTTGGGCCCTGCTTCTAAATTACGAGGACCCAGCGGGGGTAATGTTACTTGCGTCTGTAGGATATCTTAAGTTATACATGCTCTCCGGTTGTTACTAAATGGGTAAGAGCTTCACAGACTTGTATAGGCTTTAGGATAATGTCTGTATTGCCTACTGCATTGAAAAAATGTTTATTTTCTAAATATATTTATTTACCATATTATTGTAGATGCATCATCAGCTTGTAAAAGAATACTTATTGAAAACTGGATGGGAAGCTAAAATTAATAGAAATAAGTATATTGCAAAGGTAAACAGATATACTTCTTTAAATGATTAACAGAAACTCTTATTAGAATCAAAATAGCTATACTTGAAGAAAGCTACATTCCGTCTAATCCATCAAACTATCAACATTTAATGACTTATTACTGGAAATCTTTTGTATTTCACTGCGAATTTCGTAAAATCAAATACCGTTTACTCTATACTAATTATAACTTCCGAGATTTTCAGGACGGATTTAACAACATTTTCATCAAATCAGAATGTTTAAGGTATTATTTGAACATTTATATTTCATCAGTAAATTTTTATTATATTTAAGCTTCATCATTAAAGGTTTGGATTTTCTTATAAAATTTTTTCTTATATATTTACTAAACTATATATTTTCTATTATTTTATATAGCACTTAAGGCTCGTGTGCTATTTTATTTACAAACAAATTTATGTATTTGAATGAAAATGTAGTATGGATCCTTATAACGCATATAAAACCAAAATTAGATTCTCTCTGATCACATGCATGTCCTTTACTATGCTATAATACATTATGCCACGGTGTTACATGATGCTGGATAGATGTGGTTTTAGAAATAGTCTTCCTGGGAAGTTGAGGCAGAATTTAGAATGAGAAAAATTATTCTTCCAGATAATGAACAAAATCGAAGGAATGTTTCTTCAACTATTGTAGTATAATTACCCAGGTATCTGGTGCGTTGTGTGTTCTTAAAAACATGTAAATGAGCAAAGAAAAAGTAGTCAGGGATAATGTGAATCGTCCCTCATTACCCCAATTCTTTGTAAAGAGTCTGCTTTCAAAATCATTCCATTCACGCAAAGTGTCACTGAAGCTTAGTGACTTCAATGCTTCAGTCTGTTTATTTATTCATGTGTTTAATTATTATACTAGTAGCAAAATCTAAGGGTTATCAAGAGAGAACGGAAGTAGATAAGCACAGTCAGTAGATTATCACAGTTTTTAGTTTGGTGGTAATTCTAGATTTTATGCCTGTATTTTTATTCAGAATAGCATTACACCCCTTACTTTTTTTAAACATTTAACAGTTTCTCACAGAACGTATTTTAATGTTTTTACCCCGAAATTATTTCGTTTAATTCATCAACTTCATATTGAAGACAGTGATTTTTCTGTAAGTTTTGTAGTAACCGAAATTTTATGGTGCCACTGTCTGTACCTCATGACGTAAGTACTGCTGGTATCGATGATTATAACCTTTTAAGAAAAGACTTTAAATAATAGGTCTTGATCACACTATCAACAGACTCAGTGAAAGAATATCGTAGCGTGTAACTATTTTTTCTATAAATAATCAAATAGATTCTAACCTAGACAGAACAAAGATGATATCAACGAAGAAATGATATCTAGAAACCATTTATATATTTTCTAGAAAAATAGTGAGCTGTTTCAAGAAAGTCCTTCCCCTCGTAATTAAGAACAATGATAAATCGTTATATACATGATATGAAAATGAAACAGATTACTTTATATGGTACCTTAGATAGCTTAGAAATTTTCATGAATAGATTCTAACCTAGACAGAACAAAGATGATAGCAACGAAGAAATGATATATAGAAACCATTTATATATTTTCTCGAAAAATTATGAGATGTTTCAAGAAAGTCCTTCCCCTGGTAATTAAGAACAATGATAAATCGTTATATACATGATATGAAAATGAAACAGATTACTTTATATGGTACCTTAGATAGCTTAGAAATTTTCATGAATAGATTCTAACCTAGAGAGAACAAAGATGATAGCAACGAAGAAATGATATCGAGAAACCATTATATTTTTCTCGAAAAATAGTGAGCTGTTTCAAGAAAGTCCTTCCCCTCGTAATTAAGAACAATGATAAATCGTTATATACATGATATGAAAATGAAACAGGATTACATTATATGGTACCTAATTAGATAGCTTAGAAACTTTTCATGAATAGATTCCTAACCTAGACAGAACAAGATGATAGTAACGAAGAAATGATATCGAGAAACCATATATATTTTTCTCGAAAAATATTGAGCTTGTTTCAAGAAAGTCCTTCCCCTGGTAATTAAGAACAATGATAAATCGTTATATACATGATATGAAAATGAAACGGATTACTTTATATGGTACCTAATTAGATAGCTTAGAACTGTTCATGAATAGATCCTAACCTAGACAGAACAAAGATGATAGTAACGAAGAAATGATATCGAGAAACCATATATATTTTTCTCGAAAAATAGTGAGCTGTTTCTAGAAAGCCCCTCCCTGGTAATTAAGAACAATGATAAATCTTTTATATACATGATATGAAAATGAAACAGATTACTTTATATGGTACCTTAGATAGCTTAGAAATTTTCATGAATAGATTCTAACCTAGACAGAACAAAAAATGACAGCAACGAAGAAATGATATCGAGAAACCATATATATTTTTCTCGAAAAATAGTGAGCTGTTTCTAGAAAGCCCCTCCCCTGGTAATTAAGAACAATGATAAATCTTTATATACATGATATGAAAATGAAACAGATTATTTGTATGGTACCTTAGATAGCTTAGAAATTTTCATGAATAGATTCTAACCTAGACAGAACAAAAATGACAGCAACGAAGAAATGATATCGAGAACCATATATATTTTTCTCGAAAAATATTGAGCTGTTTCAAGAAAGTCCTTCCCCTGGTAATTAAGAACAATGATAAATCTTTATATACATGATATGAAAATGAAACAGATTACTTTGTATGGTACCTTAGATAGCTTAGAACTGTTCATGAATAGATCTAACCTAGACAGAACAAAGATGATAGTAACGAAGAAATGATATCGAGAAACCATATATATTTTTCTCGAAAAATAGTGAGCTGTTTCTAGAAAGCCCCTCCCCTGGTAATTAAGAACAATGATAAATCTTTATATACATGATATGAAAATGAAACAGATTACTTTATATGGTACCTTAGATAGCTTAGAAATTTTCATGAATAGATTCTAACCTAGACAGAACAAAGATGACAGCAACGAAGAAATGATATCGAGAGAAAACCATATATATTTTTCTCGAAAAATATTGAGCTGTTTCAAGAAAGTCCTTCCCCTGGTAATTAAGAACAATGATAAATCTTTATATACATGATATGAAAATGAAACAGATTACTTTATATGGTACCTTAGATAGCTTAGAACTGTTCATGAATAGATCCTAACCTAGACAGAACAAAGATGATAGTAACGAAGAAATGATATCGAGAAACCATATATATTTTTCGAAAAATAGTGAGCTGTTTCTAGAAAGCCCCTCCCCTGGTAATTAAGAACAATGATAAATCTTTATATACATGATATGAAAATGAAACAGATTACTTTATATGGTACCTTAGATAGCTTAGAAATTTTCATGAATAGATTCTAACCTAGACAGAACAAAGATGACAGCAACGAAGAAATGATATCGAGAAACCATATATATTTTTCTCGAAAAATATTGAGCTGTTTCAAGAAAGTCCTTCCCCATGGTAATTAAGAACAATGATAAATCTTTATATACATGATATGAAAATGAAACAGATTACTTTGTATGGTTACCTTAGATAGCTTAGAAATTTTCATGAATAGACTCTAACCTAGACAGAACAAAAATGACAGCAACGAAAGAAATGATATCGAGAAACCATATATATTTTTCTCGAAAAATAGTGAGCTGTTTCTAGAAAGCCCCTCCCCTGGTAATTAAGAACAATGATAAATCTTTATATACATGATATGAAAATGAAACAGATTAATTTGTATGGTACCTTAGATAGCTTAGAAATTTTCATGAATAGATTCTAACCTAGACAGAACAAAGATGATAGCAACGAAGAAATGATATATAGAAACCATTTATATATTTTCTCGAAAAATTATGAGATGTTTCAAGAAAGTCCTTCCCCTGGTAATTAAGAACAATGATAAATCGTTATATACATGATATGAAAATGAAACAGATTACTTTATATGGTACCTTAGATAGCTTAGAAATTTTCATGAATAGATTCTAACCTAGAGAGAACAAAGATGATAGCAACGAAGAAATGATATCGAGAAACCATATATATTTTTCTCGAAAAATAGTGAGCTGTTTCAAGAAAGTCCTTCCCTGGTCATTAAGAACAATGATAAAATCAGTCCCCCCCTTTCCCCACCCCCCCCCTTCCCCCTTTTTCCGCCCTTATATACATGATATGAAAATGAAACAGATTACTTTATATGGTACCTTAGATAGCTTAGAAATTTTCATGAATAGATTCTAACCTAGAGAGAACAAAGATGATAGCAACGAAGAAATGATATCGAGAAACCATTATATTTTTCTCGAAAAATAGTGAGCTGTTTCAAGAAAGTCCTTCCCTTGGTAATTAAGAACAATGATAAATCGTTATATACATGATATGTAAATGAAACGGATTACATTATATGGTACCTTAGATAGCTTAGAAATTTTCATGATTAGATTCTAACCTAGACGGTACAAAGATGATAGCAACGAAGAAATGATATCGAGAAACCATATATATTTTTCTCGAAAAATAGTGAGCTGTTTCAAGAAAGTCCTTCCCCTCGTAATTAAGAACAATGATAAATCGTTATATACATGATATGAAAATGAAACAGATTACTTTATATGGTACCTTAGATAGCTTAGAAATTTTCATGAATAGATTCTAACTAGCGGAACAAAGATGATAATAAAAAAAAAAAAAACAAACAAAAAAAAAAAAAAAAAAAAAAATACAAAAAAAAAAAAAAAAAACACACACCAACAAAACACAAAAAAAAAAGCATAAGATGAATTTTGGATATCGAGAAACCAAATATATTTTTCTCGAAAAATAGTGAGCTGTTTCAAGAAAGTCCTTCCCCTCGTAATTAAGAACAATGATAAATCGTTATATACATGATATGAAAATGAAACAGATTACTTTATATGGTACCTTAGATAGCTTAGAAATTTTCATGAATAGATTCTAACCTAGACAGAACAAAGATGATAGCAACGAAGAAATGATATCGAGAAACCATATATATTTTTCTCGAAAAATAGTGAGCTGTTTCAAGAAAGTCCTTCCCCTCGTAATTAAGAACAATGATAAATCGTTATATACATGATATGAAAATGAAACAGATTACTTTATATGGTACCTTAGATAGCTTAGAAATTTTCATGAATAGATTCTAACCTAGACAGAACAAAGATGATAGCAACGAAGAAATGATATCGAGACCATATATATTTTTCTCGAAAAATAGTGAGCTGTTTCAAGAAAGTCCTTCCCCTCGTAATTAAGAACAATGATAAATCGTTATATACATGATATGAAAATGAAACAGATTACTTTATATGGTACCTTAGATAGCTTAGAAATTTTCATGAATAGACTCTAACCTAGACGGAACAAAGATGATAGCAACGAAGAAATGATATCGAGAAACCATATATATTTTTCTCGAAAAATAGTGAGCTGTTTCAAGAAAGTCCTTCCCCTCGTAATTAAGAACAATGATAAATCGTTATATACATGATATGAAAATGAAACAGGTTACTTTATATGGTACGTTAGATAGCTTAGAAATTTTCATGAATAGATCCTGTCCTAGACAGAACAAAGATGATAGTAACGAAGAAATGATATCGAGAAACCATATATATTTTTCTCGAAAAATAATGATCTGTTTCTAGAAAGCCTGTCTGAATAGATAACTTATTTTATTAAGGTTTCTGGACATAACCTATCTATATTTAATTTTAATTTTGTATATCTTCTTAGTTATTCCAACGTAAAATTAAACTAATAGCATTTATTTCATTTCAAGTATTGAGGTTAAATTAAATGTTCATAAGACATCATTAAAGACAACTATTCATACACGAATTCTTTTAATTGATATTATTTGATAAATTGTTTATGACCTAAATAAATTTCTAAAGGAAAAAATAATAGCCTTTAAATAATAATTTAATTTAATAAATTAATCAAATCTCATTATATATTTTTTTTCACGAGATGTTGTTTTAAAGTATGAACTAAAAGAGTAATAATGTCACAGTTAAGAAATATTGTTTGGAAATCTATTGTTTAAATAGTATTATTTGTTAGTTCATTTAAAATGTTAGTTCACACATTTGTCTCTTTTATTGCAAGAAAATTGAAGATTGAAATTTGTTGTGTGAATTATTATATTTATTTTTTCTTTACGACTTAGTCAAGGAATTCAAGATCACATTTTTCTTTCTGTGTCCAAAATTTAAAAATCATTTTTTAAATAACTAGCGGTATAAATTTATGCATTTTAAAATATACCTTTTTACGATTTGAACAGTTTAGGATAAAGTTCAGAAAAAGTGACCTCAGAACTTCTGAATTTATTTGCTTCCTATATAACAAAGCCATGTTTAATTAGAATAGAACTTTTCCTTTATAAATGAATTTCGTATAGTTTTTCAACACGACAAGATTTCACTTTAAGTGTCCATTGTTTGAATCATTTTAATACCCTAAACTGTTTTCAGTTGACCCTAGAACCTTCTTATTACAATAAAAAAAGATGTGAAATGTTTTTCAAAAATGGATAAAATAGATTTCTCTCAGTGAACGATAAGCAGACTTTGAATCGGACTCTTCTTTAATTCTCTCGTTTCATTATTATAAGAAAAAAACTTTGTCAATCGTTGTATTTAAATTGATGTTCTAGATTATATACAACATTAGATATTTTCTAAATTAAAGAAAAACAATTTACTCAACATAATTCTAAAAAGAAAATGTAAGGATACATAATAAAACGTATTAACCCCTTCAGGTATGATTTAATAATGAAAAACTGTGCATGAAATAACCATTTAATTTTTATTTAAAAAACTTGTTTCATTTTACAATTCTTACATATACTTAATTAAAATCCACTTTTTACATAGTGTTAAATAATATCGGAAACAGTAAAATTAAGAAAATATCAAAGCAAAACATTAATAAGGTATACAGATAATAGTCTTCAAGCTAGTGGTACTTTTCAAAACAAAGTGCAAAGGAATTCTTAATTGTTTACACCGCCAAGTAGTCTCCCTTTTAATTTGACTCTTGTAACACACACGGCATTTCTTAGTAGGTTTTCTTTTATTCTAACTCATTAATTTGGCAATGACTTGTACCAAGTAAACAATATGCAATAGTGACTTGTGATTTTCACAAGTGATAAAAGTGTTGCCAAATTCAGTACACTAGAAATTTTAAACTAAATTAATTATCATATTTAACAGTAACTTTAATCGCATGACGAGTGTAGCTCGTCATTGTGCGGTATGGAATGAAAAACTAATGACGAACTACACTCGTCATTTTACCGGAAGGGGTTAATGGCTTGGAAAGGACAGCAATATTAAACAACACCAAGAGTGTATAGAAATGATAAAATTCAAATATAAAATTTAACGAAATAAATTACGATTTTATAAAACTTAGACCTATATGATACTTATATGTGTAAGAAATCTCACGATAGGTAAAATATTTTTGACATATTATTTTAAAGTAATTTTTGATTACTTATATCCAGAGCCTTATATAAGATTAGGTGAGCAAGATCTTTAAGCAAACAATGCATTTAGGCCGAAGAAAGGGTCATAACATGATGAACTTTCAATATGTAACCGTTACAGTATCACACATATATATCTTAGACATATGGTCGTTCTTTTGTGTCACACTTGTGTAAGTTAACTTAAGCGAAATACCATACGCAGTTTCTAAAAAAAATTAAATAGCATATACACGGTGCTAAATAAGGTGGAACCTCGATCCATCGTTTTTAAAAGGTTGGAAATTTTTGAATTCGGGAAATGGATGTAGAAATTTTGTAAAATGTCTAATTATGAATAAATTAATTTCAGCACTATATGAAAACACTTAATTTTTTATATAAGTGTATACACTAAAGTCTAATTTCTTCAATATGCACACATCAGTACTGACAAGTTTTGTATAAAAAGAATCCTTAATATATAAAAAAATATGTCTATTGTTCTTATTGATTCCTTAAGAGAAAAAAGTTGCACTTTTATTTTTGTCAAAATAGAATTCATATCATAAATTATCCCAACAATAAACTGATAAACTGTACTATGAATAGAAATTGCAATAGATCAACACGTTTCAGTAAATAAAGGACATACGGGATTTTTCCTGAACAACGTAAAGGGCTGACTTTCGATATGTGTATATATATATATATATATATATATATATATATATATATATATATATATATATATATATATATATATATATATTTCCCTCAAGGTTGTTAAAATATAGCTCATCCTTATACATATTGCATACATATAAAACATTTTGAAGTCATTTAAGCCCTATAATATAAGTCCTTTTAGCTTTATATTTTCCTTTACAAATCAACTGAACTGAACTAAAAATAACGGGAGAAAATATGCTATCTTTATCTGCCATTATAAACATTTATTGTATAGAAGTTGGGGAAATAGCCCAAAAATGTACAACTCTTACTCTCTATTCTCATTCTAAAGAATCATGTTCAACAAATGTGATAGCTTCACATAGAAATGAAGGAAATTATCCAAATAGTAATGACTCAAATATCAACTTGACAAAAAAAAGTTTAAAATATTGTTTAAAAATATGATAACATATTTCGGATCTTAGTTTAACCATTTATTCTATTTACTACCATGTAGTTATCAAAATCCATACATTCTAAAGAAAACAGGGTAAATATTTACGAGCAAAACATAACTTTTCATTTCCATGTATCTAAATAGTTTTATAAATGTAATTCATATTTAAAATTCAAGATACAATATTCTTAAACGCAACGGTCGTTAGTGTTAAGATTTAGTTTTTACAACCGTTGACACGTGGAGTGTATAAATATATTCAATTTTGGTACTTGTGTGTGTGTGATCCAGAAATATTAATAACTACCGGTTACAATAATTATGTAGCCCCCTATTGTTTTTATTTAGTAAATAAAAGCTTAATCAGAAAGCAGTAATAAAGTAAGATGCAGTCTGGTCACGTTGAAGAGAACGGGATACAAGTCCAAATCTAATCCAAATTCTTCTTAAGAGCTGCTAGAAAAGGACATCTTTACTAGTCACTATCAGGCGGGAGAAAGTGAACGAAAATACGAGATGGAACAGAGTTAGACCCTATAGCGAGAAAACGATGAAATATTTTTCAGGGAAACGGAAATTTAATCAGCGAATATAACTATTAGATCAAGGGAAAACTTAGCCAGTTGCTGGTGACAGTTGGAAAATGCGGTGACTAGACATAAAATTTGAGTCTATTAAAAGATTGAATGCTTTGGAAAATGGGTTGGAAGAATTTTAAGTCAAGAAAACTTCTTTGATTCAGACATTTTTATCTGGGAAAACAGATTTTAAGGAATTGAAATGGGAGAGAGGAGGTTTTTAAAGAGATATTAAAGTAAAATAATTTTAATATATATATATATATATATATATATATATATATATATATATATATATATATATATATATATATATATATATATATATATATATATATATATATATATACATATATATATATATATATATATATATATATATATATATATACATATATATATATATATATAAATATATATATATATATATATATATATATATACATACATATATATATACACATATATATATATATATATACACACACATATATATATATAATACATATATAGTAAATATATATATATATATATATATATATATATTATATATATATATATATATATATATATATATATATATATATATATATATATATATATATATATATATATATTATATATATATATATATATATATATATATGCTATATATATATATATATATATATATATATATATATATATATGTAATGAGACGGACTTCTCGATGGTTGGTTGTATTCATGGCCATAAAAATGATACCGTTTCAGCTAAAGAACTTTATTAAGATAATGTTAGAGGATGGGTTTCCACGTGATCATAGGGACAGGACAAACTGAAGAGTCAGCTAGCATAAAGTTCTATGTAGAATACACGTAACACCTGGGTCAACATCCGTGGAAAAATATTTCTAGAAAAATCTGTCTCCTACAGCGTGTATCTCCTTTTTATTTAGAAATTTCCTAAATTGTCCGCTAGGTCCATGTAGGATTATAATTGGTCAGGCCCCTTCTCTGAGGGCGTAAACTATAGCCCCAGTGATCAATTTAGGTTAAGGGTTAAAAAGGGGAATGCAAAAGGACGATGGAATTTTTAGCCCTTGATTTAAATTTTGAAAACCCCTGAGAATTTTTCTTACATATATATATATATATATATATATATATATATATATATATATATATATATATATATATATATATATATATATATATATATATATATATATATATATACAGAATAATTTTAAACTTTTGTTTTGAAGCAATAGTAAGCTTTGAAGTACTTTGAAGTAATTCTACTAAGCAGTAATATTTGTATTTATCTTTATAACCTATAAGTTAATCATCAAGTTACTTTACTACAGTTTCATGATTTGCGGTCTTATGGATATATAAATTTTTATGATATCCATATATGTTCTATCATATTAAGTGTGATGTATTACTAACATTTTAAACGGCTGCTTTGAAGAAATAACAATTCTATTAACGGATGGCGGGAAGGATTAATATGACTTTTTTTTTGTATCTCGACTTTGAAGCAAACATTTCAACAACAGGAAATTCGCGCTACAAACATGATTTATTGACAGTCCACACACACGAAAGCACATAGTAAAAATACCTATATCGCCCTAATCCAAATGCATCCGACCGGAACATTTAATAAGAACGAAGCGAACTGTACTTTCTAAGAGATTTTAAGCTTTTGATACACTTTTTTTTCCCTAATTTAGGTCACTACCACACGCTGCGATCGAGAAAAAAACGCAGCGAAATGTTCACCACAAAGTACGGTATCTGCGTCTAAGAAGAGCGAGCAGAAATGTACTACGGAAGTTT
The DNA here is from genome assembly GCA_032207245.1 of Pardosa pseudoannulata. Lineage (NCBI taxonomy): Eukaryota > Metazoa > Arthropoda > Arachnida > Araneae > Lycosidae > Pardosa > Pardosa pseudoannulata. The sequence goes on along the minus strand of CM063504.1, from coordinate 88,197,970 downwards.
GTTACTGCCGAGTGGGGAGATTTGACGGATAGGTGGAGGCAATATGAAGAAAAATGGACTCTTCCGGTTTTTATTATTAGATATTTCACACTTAGTCTCTGGCAACCGGGTTATGTCATTCATCAGAGCTCAAATGAGTTTATTAAAAGAAATGAAAACATTTTTAAGGCGACAGTGAATGTGTTTTTTAGATCATCATTCACAGATGAATAAGTATAAGACATCTGGTACTATTTAGTGATGAATCACTATAATTATGATGACTTTAAAAAGAAAAATAATTCAGTTTTTTAATGTTTTTTAGATCCCGGGAATCTTGTTAGATATTTTCGACAAAATAGTACAATTATAATTTTTAAATATAACACATATTTGATACGCTTTATATAAATATAATACCACATACCTGCCCGTCTACTACATTTTAACCCCTTCCGGTAAAATGACGAGTCTAGCTCGTCATTAGTTTTTCATTCCATACCGCACAATGACGAGCTACACTCGTCATGCGATTAAAGTTACTGTTAAATATGATAATTAATTTAGTTTAAAATTTCTAGTGTACTGAATTTGGCAACACTTTTATTACTTGTGAAAATCACAAGTCACTATTGTATATTGTTTACTTAGAATTTCTTGGTACAAGACATTGCCAAATTAATGAGTCAGAATAAAAGAAAACCTACTAAGAAATGCCGTGTGTGTTACAAGAATCAAATTAAAAGCGAGACTACTTGGAGGTGTAAACAATTAAGAATTCCTTTGCACTTCGTTTTGAAAAGTACCACTAGCTTGAAGACTATTATCTGTATACCTTATTAATGTCTTGCTTTGATATTTTCTTAATTTTACTGTTTCTGATATTATTTAACACTATGTAAAAAGTGGATTTTAATTAAGAATAAGTAAGAATTGTAAAATGAAACAAGTTTTTTAAATAAAAATTAAATGGTTATTTCATGCACAGTTTTTCATTATTAAATCATACCGAAAGGGGTTAAAGGCTTCTTTTATGATTTTTTTCAATTAAAAAATTACCATATTCTTTTATTCCATTCTTAAATCTAAAGAACTGAAACAAAATATTATATACACGTTTTTATTCCCGGCTTTAATTTGAATTTTCAATTTTTTTTCAGGTATGAAAGCATTTAGTTTGTTTGTCAATTAAATGTCCCAGGTTATCTTAGTCAAATAATAAAGTTAATTATTGTCTGTATGATAGTTTTTGAAACAAAAATTAGCATTAAGTGATAACTAACATTCAATACATCAGTATATAGTCTTTTTACTGAGTTTCTTACCTCTATAATATCTGTAAAGAGATCACAGAGTAACATTGTCTTGTTTGATTTGATATTTTCTTACTATCAGGAATACCATCACCATATAAGGAAGACGCAACTTTAGTACTGAGCGGTGAAATACAAACATTTGGTCTCACTGATGGAGCAGAAAACACCTAACAATTATTTTTTTTAATAATACCATCAACATATAAACGTCAGGAAGACGCAGCTTTAGTACTGAGTGATAAAGTACAAATATTTGGTCTCCCTGATGGAACAGAAAACACCTTACAATTATTTTTTTTTAATAATACCATCACCATATAAACATCAGGAAGACGCAGCTTTAGTACTAAGTGGTGAAGTACAAATATTTCGACTTCCTGATGGAGCAGAAAACACCTTACAATTATTTTCTTTTAATAATACCATCACCATATAAACATCAGGAAGACGCAGCTTTAGTACTAAGTTGTGAAGTACAAACATTTGGTCACCCTAAGAGGGCAGAAAACTCCTTACAATACTTTTTTTAATTAGTTTTCATTCTAATCGTTTAAGCGATAGTATATCACATGTATTTTACAAAATGTAGTAATCTCGCAAGATTAAATTAATAGATGCAAGAATAGTTTTGACGAATTCTGCTACACCTGAATTTTGTCGGGAAGATAATTAATTTTTTATAATATGCATGACCCCAAAATAACTCGGAATAATCAGGGTAGCTGTTAATCAAACTTACCTGTAAAGTTTAAGAATTAATATTTTGTAAATAAAAAACAAATCATGGATTTTCATAAATTCACTCAGAGTTTCTACTACTTAATTTAGAAATCCAGATTAAAAGTCATAAGAATTCTGGTGTACTCATGTCCTGTAAAATAGTATTGCAGTGTTATGTAAGTTATCTTTAAAGTATAATTATTAGTTGTTGCTTTCGATTACTAAAAAATGTCAGAAAAACAACATTATTTTCTATTAAGAAAATAGATTTAAGATCTCTTAGAATAACCGTAACTATTAAATATCTAGTGTAAAAGAACAAAGCATGCTGATTAAAAATACCATACAATTTACTCAATATTAACACTAAAACTACCGGACATTTTTATAAGGGTAAAACTAACGAAAAATGGGGTCATTTGACCCCTCTTGGTAGATTTAGTGTTAAATAGAAGTATATTTAAAAAAGTTTTCTGTCTATTCAAATGTAATGGTTATACATATGTAATTTTGTCATTTTTTGTACTCAGTGAGCCTATTTAGTTTGATTATATTGGCTCTGAAAAGCCCTTTTGTAAACATCTTTTTAATATATCTTTTCGTATTTATTACTGTAATTTTTGACAAAGTTTGCATACGTCTTTAAAGATTTTTTGCCCCTCAACAAGGTTAGCAACTACAAGTTTTTTCGATTTTACTTCCATTTGGTATTACCAATTATAGCTATTACCAGTTACATGCTTATATCACCACATTATCGAAACATATGGAGTATATTATAAGCAGTACATTAAGAATTGCTCTTATTTTAACTATTTAGTTTTTGCATGACGAAAGTTCCCAGCCAGCAGGTTTAAAAGGAAATAACCATTTTTTACTCCACTGAATACATTTTGTGTCGACTTTATGCTTTATGTATGTAGATTTTGTTCAAGGAAACTTTATCTTTCTAATATTATGTATACAATTTGACCATTCCTAAATGAGTTTTGGCTAATTTCATCGAGACGGATGTATGTATCAATGTATCTCTCAAAATGGAAAAGTGGTTAGATGAATAAAATTGAAATAGTGGATTCATAAAAGGTTGGAACATCTAATTATTTGTCTCTTATTTTGATCGCAATATGCAACTTAATAAATCGAAAATGTTTAATATAGCATACATTATATATGCCGGACACAACTAAACAATTTAGATTTAGAATGTTGAGGTTGTTGTTGACTTATGCCACCTGGTGAAACTAAGCATGATTGAGCCAGAGGCTACTCGTATTAAGGGAAAGGGGTGCGCCTTTCGTTTACAACGAGCACCACAAGGCTCAAAGTACGATTTATAATAAATTAGGTCGTCGTAATTTTGATAGTTAGGTTTGGTTTGGTTTGGAGCGCTACGGTCTACTGTTTTGCACAAGAGGGCTAATGAGACCGGGACCTACTGATTAATGCCGATTCCGAACGTCTACAAACATCCATGCCAAAGTGGGATTCGAACCCACGAACTCCGGTACCGACGATCAACGCCCTAACTAATCGGCCATCGTTCGGCCGTCGTAATTTTGAAGCAGAGACCAAGCAGAAGACCCATATACTTGGACTGCCACTCCCAGAGGTATTGATTGAGAATTTGTACACTGTGACCAAGAACATATTTTACTTGCCCCAGTCATCTTTAACGAACACGGCGGATCGTAGACAGGCTCGGGTTCCGAACCGCAACCTCTCATTTACAAGATCGTTGCCTTTACGGACTGACGTACCGCGTATCAGAGTTAAGATGTAATGTATATTTGTACATCTCACATTTAAATTAGATATCATACTATTTAACGAAAAATCTTAATGTATAAGAATGATGCTGATCTACAACAGTGCAACAAATACATCAAAGTATTCACATGCATTTTAAGCAATGCTTTTTAAGCATTTAATTATTTTTTTTTATTTTAAGCACATTTTAAAAAGCGAAAATAAAGAACTATAATTTACAGAGAATAATTTTGAAATGTAATGGGTTTATAACTTTGTAATACAGAAAAAGGAACTATTGTAACTGGTAGACATTTCTGTTTTATGAAGTCTATTAAACATTTTTGTAAAAGAAAGCTGAAACTAGATGGTAGTGATAAATAACACTTTTTTTACTTACAATTAATTTATAATTTACAAAGAAAAAGAAAAATAAAAAATATAATAATATATAAAAATATAAATATATAATATAATAGTATATAGCATAATAAAAATAGAAAAAAGAATCGACACAAGGAGAAAGTGAAAACAGGTTGGAGAAAGGGAAAAAAAACGAGGAAATGAAAGGGAAAGATATACAAAAGCACAGAGATACAAGTATTACTGAAATAACAACAAAAGAAAATAATAAAACTATAATAATAAAATATATATATATATATATATATATATATATATATATAAATATATAATAATATAACAAATACAACTACACCTATAAATATATGTATATAATAATATATATATATATATATATTATATATATATTATATATTATATATATATATATATATATAAGAAATAATTTTTATATATATATATATAATATATATATATATATATATAATATATATATTATATATATATATATATATATATATATATATATATATATAGATATATAGATATAGATATGAATAGATAGATAGATAGATAGATAATTTATAAACATACGATGGAGTCATAAGGATCACATCAAATTTTTCAATTTACTACTGTAAGTTTTAAAACTATTCATAATCATAATTCAAATTAATCCACAACTAGTGAATTAAAAAAAATACTTAAAGTTCTAATGCTGAAAGTTAAAAGAAAATACTTTGCAATATTTTGTTTTCATTATGTAATACGTTTGAAAAGGTAATAAAAATGCTGAATTTCATGAGGAAAATGTTTAAAGAAATAAAATGAAGCGACATCCTTATTCCTCGAGAGGAAATGCTCACCCATTATACCCATAAAGAAAAGTCTCTCAATCTAAAAGAAATTCCTCGTAAAAGTGTTATTGTGGTAACAACTTTAACTTTTAACCTCGCCATTAGAGACTGCAACTTCATATAGAAATCGTGAGCATTTTCCGGATGTGCCTGAATAATTCTGTCAGTCGTTAAGGATTAAGTGTTGTTTGTTTAAAAGCTTACTCGTTTGTGATTCAGCAAAATTGCTTGCTCTCTTTCCAGATCGTGGTGAGTAAGAGATGGAAGTTTTTTTACCACTCCACTAACGCCCAAATGATTTTGGTACAATATATATAGGTGGATATCTTTCTACGCCATACTACCAACCGAAATTAAAATTATTTGATTCAAACAGCCTACTATTGAGACCTCATGAAATAAAAACTGATCTGTTTAAAACAAAAATTTTCCTAGATCATTAATAAGGGTATAATTTTATAAAAATAATTAGTTACATGAAGTAATACATTAAAAAATAAAATACGTGCAATAAGTGAAATAAAAAGTATAAATACAATTACCTGCAAAGTAATTTTTGAAATATATAAATTAGAAATTTATTATTTATATAAATTAATAACGAATTATACTTTATATTCTATGAACCTCAATTATATTAATACGTGTGATATATTTTATTTAATAACTTGGTAATATTTTTGCAAAAAAATCTTATTTCATATCAGTGTTTAGTTTGTTTGTTTTTTCAATATTTGAAATGTCAGCTAATTTTGAAATTTTGTTTTACAAGATATAAATATATATTTTACCTTAATTTGATTTTAAAATTATATTCTAATACTAAACGACCCGACAGACGTTGTTCTATTTTAACGTAGTAAATCCAAAAATTGTAAAAGGTTTTTTAAATAAATTATAAATTGGACCGTTTTTTGTTGGAAAAGTAAGGAAAAAAATATTTTGAAAATACTTGACGCCACCACATTTACAGTCATCATAAACGTAATTAGATTAAATTAAAATACCCGTATCGCTTTTTCAAACCTGGAACTTTTAGTACTGAAGCTCGTTGCGCTGACCACTGCGCCATAGATACGTTAGCAGTGGAGGTTTACAAACGGTGTTATAATAATCTCAATACGTGCGCAATTCTAGACTTTTAATTAAAAAAAAACATTTTTTATCAGATCAAATTGTGAATCTGGACCATCCTGGAATCAACTTCATTACATACACAAAATTTCATCAAAATCAGTCCAGCCGTTTAGACGAAGTTGTATTGTAAACACACGGACAGAAGAATTTTATATATAAAGATAATACATAGTTCAAAAGGTACCTTACGTTTAAGTGTATTTTAATTTTATATTTGGTGTATATTTATACATTTAAAACATATTGCTATATTGTTACACTAAAATATTAAATCTATTCAGAATAAAACAGTTTCTGCGTTATAAATAATTGTTTGATTTTATAAAAATTATTTAGATTTGTCTTATGAACAAATACATTTTTATAGAAACATAAGTTACACAAAAGGTCATTCGAACTGTATGGTACCAATTTTGTAATTAATTTTTATCATTTGCATTTTCAGATACAAATTTAGTACCTTCAGAAAATGAGTCTGCTACTGGCATGTTTTGATTGGAATGTAAAACAAAAGGATTATATTTGAAAATAGCTTCTAAAATTGATAGATTGCTAAAGGTTATGCAACTGCACTTCCTGAGGAAAAATACTCGTATCAACAAATTGTAAAGTGGTGTAAAACTCGAGGTTATAGCATTTAGAAAAAAAAGATTTTTTACAATAAATTAGATTTGAAATGAAAGAATGTCTATCCGAAAAGGAAAGTGAAAGCAGGACTGTAAAACCTCGTCCTAAAACTGTTCAAACGCAGATAAATATCAAGAAGTCTGATTCTAAAAAAAAATCCATTGCAAACTAGGAATGTTTACTGGTACTGTAAGTAAAACAATTCATAAAGATTTTAAGCTAAAAAAGGTATTTAAACCTAGAGTTCATCTCTTTTGGACAAAGCATATTGCTGAAAGTAAAAAGAAAAATGTAGAAAATTATGGAAAAAACCTAGTTGCATAAAAATGGAAATTTGTAGTAACATTCGATAAGGCATGATATCTAAGAAGGTGAATTTTCTTTTGCTCCACTCATGGGAATGGATGTTCGAAATAACTTCGTCAAAAGTTCTCGAAAGGATTGATGTTAGTTATAGGATTTTGTTACAACGGCAACTTTAAAAACAAAATAATCCCATGTAAAACAAAAATTAATTTACTCTACAATCAGCAAAATATTTTAGAACCAATGTTTGAAGAAGAAATCCCAGTCTTATATGGAAATAAACATTGGAAATATTTCAGCTGCACATGTGCAAACCTTTTAGTCACGAGAATAGATTTAAGCGGATTGCCCGTTTTTTAGGAAATTATATATATATATATATATATATATATATATATATATATATATTACACATATATATATATATATATATATATATATATATATATATATATATATATATATATATATAAAGTCGTGGTGCAGAGTTAAGGCGAATGGAACACAGTCTTCTTGATAATAATAAGTTTTATTAACTCATCGTTCTTACGGAAAGCAACAAGCGCCATTTTCAATGTTCGTGGTGGACCTATGCGTGAAGGTGTTGACCGCTCCATGTCCACGCGCCAAATCCCAACTTATCTGTTTGCAAGCTCATCAAATCGCTGAGAAATGCTTCCGCCTGACCGGATTATCCTGAAAGCTTACGCCAGCGTGGCTCTTTTTCATTTATTTTATTTTAATAAAAGAGTTCTCTTTTCAGAATAATTTTTAACTTACATAATTCCCAACAACCCTTTTTTAGACCTGAGACACACACACACACACACACACACACACATATATATATATAATATATCAAAATTATTTCACATAAAAGATATACCTAAAATTCACTTTTTAAATTTCTCATTCTTTCATGCCTAATTTCCCAGCCACAAAATCTCAGATTTGAAGAATTGTTAGCCAGCCTAAATTATTTTAATAGTCTCCAAAAACTAAAGATAAAATAAATGATAATTTTCTGTCCTCTGGCCTCATTTTCGATCTAATCAAACTTCATTTTGACTTAAACAAAGCTGATCTAACAAAGCTGTTGATCTCATGTAAAAAACTCCGCATGATCACTCGCTGTTGGAGAAAATTTCTAATACAAGAGTGTTTTCGTCATCGTTTGATGTTTTTCTCTTGTCGGGTAAAGGCCTTCTGTTTTAATCTCAAATAAAGTTCAACCATAGATTTCGCTGATTCTATATGAGACTGCAATTCACATAGACCCTCTCATTGCCCACCTAAGCCCGGGTAATTCAAAATAATAGGGGCTTGTGTAACATTCAAATAAAATTTCGCCACGCTACATACACACACACACACACATATATATATATATATATATACATATATATATATATATATACGTATATATATATATAGATGTATGCATATATATATATATATATATATATATGTATATATATATATATATATATATATATATTTATATATATATATATATATATATATATATATATATATATATATATATATATATATATATATATATATATATATATATATATATATGTATATATATATATATATATATGTATATATATATATATATATATATATATGTATATATATGTATATATATATATATATATATATGTATGTATGTATATATATATATATATATATATATATGTATATATATATATATATATATATATATATATATATATATATATATATATATATATATATATATATATATATATATATATATATATATATATATATATATATATATATATATATATATATATATATATATATATATATATATATATATATGTATATATAAGTATATATATATATATGTATATATATATACATATATGTATATATAGAAAATATATATATATATATATATATATATATATATCCATCGCTGAAAATCTTAATACGGAGAAGTCTTGTTACTTTTTTTTATATTGGTGCATGTTTTTATTGCTATTACGAAAATATACTACTTGAAATGACAAAACTAAAGTACATAGTTGATAAGTTTATAAGAGATATTATGGATAGGAATGAACTTGGGAATCTTTCCACTATTCATAAAATTGAAATATATTTGTTTGAAAATCCATTTAAATGAACTCCTGTTAATTAATAATGTAATTATAAATTGTGGTAATAATTATATTTATTGTTGAATGATGTATTTTAATTACTCATTTTGCCTCTGATATTTAATTATATTTAAAAAATATAGAAAAATTCAAAAACATAGGCATATCAAATGTTTTTAGTCTAATGCAGTGCAGTGGATCATCTATCATTATTTTTTTATTAAATATGCTTCCTTTAAAACCTAACTACTATTCCATTTTTAATATACCATGTGACAATATATATTAATAGTACTATATTAAAAAGTTTAAAATTTATTTTGTATAAAATTATAATAACAAAAGATTTTTAATAAAATTTTGATTATAGTCTTTTAGTTAATACGGTGTTTGACGTCTGTTGCTTGAACGAGGTAAAAGCGACGCTTTATTGCATATTGACAGCTCCATTTCTACAAGATTCCTTAAAAGGCATCTGTAAAATATACTAAAAACAACTGAAATAAAAATCAATAAAAATCAGCGAGAAACCCCACTGTGCACTTTCAATCATAATTCCGGGAACATTTTAGGTGTCAGTCTTCAGTTGCAAGACTTAATGGATGGGTCAGAGGGTAACCATTGTTGTGTCTAACGTAGAAAATGCGTTGGAGTTTTAGCGTTGGAGTTGGAGAAAGTAACTAAAGTTTCTTTGAAGGTCTTCCAATCAAATTTTCCATCTTTAAATTGGAGTGTTTAAGGAGGTAACATGGTTCTTCCATATTTATATAATAGACTTTGGAAAAAACTTTCTCCTATGGCCTAGTAGTTCGCATGCTGTACTACAGTATTTACTCTTATTTAAAGCAAAAATTATTTTTTTAAGAATAGGGCAGATACTCAAACTGTGCGTGTTGTGGAAAATTTTAAAGCTTCCTTATTTACACGATATGAGTATAATAAGTCAGATAATTAATGAAGAACATCGAAATGTAGATAAATATCATATTTCACAGCATTATATTTCATTCTTGTTGTACTTCTTTTATAAAACACGGTGAGTAGTGTTATTTATTAACGTTAAACAGAAAATATAAAAGCTATTTTTAGATCTTTGTGACCCATTCGGGCATATTTTCATGCAAGTCTAATTAAATTTTTAGGTAGAATATTATTTTCATGTCTGCGGAATTTGTCTACACGTATTAAATTTTAAAACGTTATTTGTTCAATACAATTATCCTTAAATATTAATTGGTAACAAATCTAATAATCTTTTACAGTATAAATAAAACTGTGAAATTTCTATTAAAACAATTGTTATAAAGGCATATTTTTCCAGATTATTTCACAAAAATAAATGGGTTACTAAAAGTACCCCAAACCATCAAAAAACAGGTATATATATATGGTCGATTTAGCTGTGAGTTGATAGTGTTAATGTGTTACTCTGTTACCAATAAGGTTTAGTGGTAGGAGTCGAAAGCAACTAGGAGTCGAAATTTTGAATACGAGAATTTGCACCGTGTAATTTAAACCTGAGTAATTTTCTTACATCCTCAGTACCAGCTATATGAATATAATGTGCTGTTTGGACACTTGATATAACTCACAGATATTGTGTAGAAATATTCTTTAATTAACATAAATTAAGTCTGTCTTTAATAGGATTTGTAATATCGGTAAGCTGGTTTATTTTACCAGTTTACTGATAAATTTCAAATTATATTTATAAATGTTTATCAATAAATTCTCAAAAAAAAACTTTATTCTAAGATTTTATGTACAATATTTGTATTGTATTGCCTATTTATATGCATTGTAGCATTCCGAATTTCTGGCACTGTTACCTGTTACAATTAATGAATTTCAAGAATTTGTAGCATTTGTATATTCTTAGCAGTTCATCCAACATTCACAAAGATTAAAATTCATCTTTTTACAGCAGCATTTATTTTCTAGCTAAAATATTTTCTACCAGTATTTTCAGGAAATGTTTAACACCTCGGAATGTAGTTTAAAACTAAGCATATCTGTCAAAAATCTTTAGAAGGGGAAGTGAAACAAAGCTGAATAAACAGGTCGAACAATTCTATTTTTTAATGACTTTCGATGATATAATAAATTTCATTATCCGAAGAATCTAGCTAGAGAATTTCCCCCGTCTGAAAACTGGACATCATATGGCCTAATCATATATTTACAGTGAGTGGGTGTACATTTTCTCTGTTCACTCAAAAGAAAACTGCCTCTTGACCTCTGCAACGGCTCCTAGCACGAGAGAGAAATATCTTAACAAAATGTTACAGCTTCATCATCTAACTCGGATAAAGACCTGGCAATTCCATTTGCATCAGACTACGGAATATTTTGTAAGCTGTTTTACGTTATTCGGCATTAGAAACGTAATGCAGAATAGACAGTATTCCATTCATCCGATCCACGAATATGGGACCTGAGTGAATATTTTTAGTTGTTGGATTAATTTAAACCAAAACTAGATCTTCATCAAAAGGTAAAACTTTAAATTAATCTTTATATAAATATATATTTTTAAATGTTAAATCGTGAAAAGTTTTTCATATAAGTATGATTTTTTTGCATCTCACGCTTCGATAGTAAAGTTTTTTCATACTTTTATTAATGTTTTGTAAACTAATTAGTATATAAATAAATAAATTTTATAATCCACTATATTGTCGACATTTAAATTACGCACATTTTACAGTAATAAACAGTAAATTCTACAGTAAATGCAGTTTGAAACCTAGCATATCGGTGAAAAATCTTTAGAAAGGGAGGCGAAACAAAGCTGAAGAAACAAGTCGAACAATTCTATTTTTTAATGGCTTTCCATAGTATAATCAATTTCATTAGCCAAAGAATCCATCTAGAGAATTTTCGCCATCCAAAAACTGGACATCATATGGCCTGTTCATATATTTACAATGAGTGGGTGTACATTTCAGCTGCTTACTTAAAAGAAAAATACCTCCTGACTTCTGCAATGGCTCCTAGCGTGGGACAGAAATATCTTAACAAAATTTTACAACTTTATCATCTAACTCGGATAAAGACCTAGCATTTCCATTTGCATTAGACTGCGGAATATTATGTAGACAGTTTTACGTTATTAGAAACGCAATGCAGACTTGACAGTATCCCATTCATCCGAAGAACGAATGTGGGACCCGAGAGAATATTTTTAGCTGTTGGATTAATATAAACTAAAACTAGATCTTCATTAAAAGATAAAACTTTAAATTAATCTTTATACAAATATATATTTTTAAAAGTTACAGCTTGAGAATTTTTTATCATATAAGAATGATTTTTTTGCATCTTACGCTTCGATAGTAGAATTTTTTCATTCTTTTATTAATGTTTTATAAACTAATTAGTAAATAAATAAATAAATTTTATAATCCACTATTTTTTCTTCATTCAATTTAAGCACATTTTACAGTACTTCCTATTCAGTGTTTTATCTTTGAAATAAAGATGTTCAAAAAATTATTATATGTGTTATTGTAATGTACTTACAACACAAACATCAATCTTCGTTCTCAAAGGGGAAACGCTGTAAAAATATAATACCTTATATTTGAACTAAAACATTCATTATATACACTAATTATTTACAGATATTATTTTTGTATTAATATATGTAACATTCATTACTTGAAATTCATCTATGTCCAAGAATTCATTACAATTTTCTTTTTGTTTTTATACGTTATTCCTTAATCAAAATATTCTGAGACCCAATGTAATAATTATGAATATAATTAAGTTAACTTCCAGTAATTACAGGGGAACAGGCTGGGGCTGTCAACAGGCTCGACATCGGTACGGGTGTGCAAGCACGGGGTTTCGATGTCCAGCAACTCTTGAATCCCGACTTCGACTCCTTTCCAAACTTTTCCACCTTTTCACCTCGATTCAACGTCCCTTTTTTTCTCTGTCCCAATCATTTGTTGGTGAAATTTTCCCACATCTGCATCCCCTTGGTGTGTAGGTGGGCTCATTAAAATAACCCCTTTGGTGAAAGTTGACATTAATGCTTAGCCCCTGTCCCCATATCTCACGGCTACATCCCTGTCTGGGCTTGACCATTACACTTGTGCCACTCCGTGATCTATAACTGCTTCGCAGGGGTACCCCCTAAAATTCGAAGTCAACAGCTGCACCTAAATTCTTCTTGGAAATTTATTCCCTATTTGTTCATGCACATGCTGACCATCGTGAGAAAGTACATCAGTACATGTGTATAATACCTTATCCTACTTTTTATATTATCTTTCTGAAGAAAAAACATTATTGGTAAATTACCGATAATTTTGTATTAGATTTCTAATTACTGGCTTACCGGTAAATGAAAAATCGTGAATTTTAAAGCCCAGTCTTTTTATTTTATTAAGTGTATCTGATTAGAATAAAAGTGTCTTTAACTTTTCTTATTGTCCAATATTTTTGAATTTTAGATAGAAATAGTATATAGCAAAATACATTTTTAATTGTTTCTGAACTAGAATAATATATTAAGCATACATCCAGCAAATTATAATTATAAAAAAAAATCGTAATGGACCTCATTTACTCAAAGTTTTCAAATTGTATTTCTTGGAATTTTTTCTTCAAACATGTCGTACCGATATCTGCCTTTTCATTCAATTGTAATTTTGCATTACTAATAAAATATATTCATATCTTGACATAAAATATGCAGCTTTCGTTTCGACTTCTGCATTAGTTTCTTTTATAAATAATATTAATCATTATATATTTCTCTATTGTTCCTTCACATCGTCCGAAAAAAGTTAATTAGTGCAAAGTTATAATCTTTTAAGAACATGCCAAATGACTTCAGAGTTTGATAAATTATGACATACACAAAACATTTTCTGGAAATTTACACCCAGGAATGAATAAAACTTTGTTTCTACTCAATAAATACATAAGTAATTTCATCTACTATTAATTACAATGTGGTCGAAGGGAAAGTAAAAGTTTTAAATACTTATCGAGAGTGCCTCGGATATGTCATAAACTATGTAAGTTTGTATAAGTTAATCAATACAAATAAGCCCAAGTGGCATAAATGGGAGAAAAATAATCAACACCTGCAACACCTAAGTGATTAGCAGTAGCCTGCTAACATATCAGACAACCCCTTCTACTCACGTAAACACTAAATTTAAAGTTGATGTTAAACTATTTGCTTTTTTTAGGGTGTTTATGCGACGCAACCCACTTTTCGTCAGCTTCCTTTTTGCATGTTTGGGTTGTTTATCGCCTTCCTCTCGGGCGTAATTTGACTCTCTCCATTGAAAGGTGAAGTAATGATCGAGGAAACGACGTTTCAAAATTAAGGCCATGTGTAAGCTTGGGAGGAGGCTTTCATTAAAATTCATTACATTACGGCATCTGGAACAAGAAGTTTTCAGTCTCCAAACTAATCAGAAATAAAAACAGACTGGAAAATTTTATGGATATTTTATTCATGGAATTTCAATATACACGTACAATGTACATGTATCTGTTTTATAGTACAATGAAAAAAAAGCAATTAAATAAGCACAATGGAAGATGTTTTTAAACTCTTGATAAATACACACGTGTAAAATTCTTACGTGTTTCTTTGTTTTATCAACAAATGCATGTCTTTATACATAGTTTCAGAAAGATATTCTGGGAATCAAACTTATTTACAAGAATCCCATTAAGCAGGCGTGAAAATATAAATGGAGTAGTCTTAAAAACTTTAATCAGTACTCATCTGCTTTCATTAGCCTCGAGTAGTCAGCTAATTGGGATTCATAAAGAGAGTCACAATCACCGATGTATTTCATCAACTTTCCGGTACAGTTCAAAATGGTGAATGGAATAAAGAAAAGTAGTAACTGATAAATAATATATGAATGTAAATCTCTATTTTTAACTATCCTTTTGATAAACCTTTGATCCTATTGATTAACTATCCTTTTGATATGAACATTCAATTATTACACAATTTCCCTTCACAGCTTCTTCAACAGATATATGTGATGCTGCAAAATATATGGTTTAATGTTATTATTAAGCTTCTTATGAGTCATATTTAAAAATACTATAGAAGTATACCTAAAAAGTTTAAATCAAACCTGAATTTTTTTAAAAGCTGAACAGAAGTATCCTAACAAGAATAGGATTCACAAGGCTCTAAAGTGAAGTTTTGGTGAGTTACAGTTACTGATATTCATTATGTATTTTAATAAATATTCCTTTATAAACAATAAATATCAAGGGAATAATGAGAAGTAATAATAGAATATATAGAGAAAAATTAATGCTTATTACACAACCTCAAATCTTAAGGGTGTCCAAAAATTAACGCAAGATTTGAATTTGTGCTTACAGTGTTGGAAGCAATATTAAATGAAATCTTTTGGCAGTTTATAGGGCTAGTAAAAATGAAATAATAAGATGGTGCTACATGCCATACAGCCAATGAATCAATTCAATTACTGCAGGAGATATTTCCGAGCCATATACTCTTTCGTTTCAGTAAGAAATTGCCCCTTAGATAGTGTAATATAACAAAATTGAATTTCATTTATGAGAATATCTGAAAGCAAAAGTCTATGCTAACAAGCATGCGTGCATTGGAGAAAAATAATTAAAGGTACATCAACAAAATTCGGCCACATTTATTCAAAAGAGTAATGGAAAATTTCAACAGAGTAGTATGTATGTTCCAGAAAAGACGTGGAGACCATTTAAACAATGTGTTATTCCATACATAACCCTATCCTGTGTATTTTATGATTCAATAAAAAGTAACAATTTAAAGTAAAATCTCTGTTTTTATTTAATTCAAATCTTGTGTTAATTTTGAGACACTCTTTATATATATTGCATTCTCACGTTTTACTAATGTAACATGATTACACCTAAGATCAAATCACTTGAAGATTTGGATAAATTACTGTGGTTAAATAAAATATTTGTTAGTTGAATAATCTTTAATTTTTTATTAGAAAATGTCAAGAAAAATGTTGAAAACTAAGTAAATACTAATAATATATATGATAAAAATCGTAGATAGCAAGTAACACATAGATAACGAATGAGTGAATTATATTAATGGCTATATCATTTTCATGGCTCATTGTCATGTTGAAAGATGTATAACAAAAATGCATAGCGGAAGTGAGTGTCACATAACCTGGAATAGTTGTAAATAATGTCGTCAAGTCCCAGATTTGGTGAATCATCTCCTTACAAATTTGGCTTACTAACGATGAAAGGAGTAAGGTAAAGGAGAAGAAAAAATATTTTTGTACAAATGTCTATTAAATTATTATTTCACTTTATATAAACTGGCCATAGTTCATTAACTTGAACATCTGTCGATGGGGATTGACAGTAAACTTTCCAAAAGCTTTAAATGTCCCTAGGGACAGATGCGATGAAAGTTCACTATTAGTCCCCAAGGATTTAGATTACCTTCAACGTGTTAGAATGTTTATACAGAGTGTAAAAAAGAATGATCTGAGGATACATGGAGAATATACCCTTCAAAGTGCACAGATTATAATTTTGTGTGTGTATTATTTCTCTGCAGTGATAACTTGAAGTTAATTCCAGTTTTTTCATATATAACTGGATGTATGTACGCAAACACCAAAATTTATTTTAGGGTGAGACTTGTGGAACAGTATTTATCAGGTCTTGATTGGCAATGCTAATACGATGTCATGACGAGTTTCATCCCTTCAATAATTGATACTAGGCAGAATTTTCATAAAAAGTTAGATACATTTTACTGTCCGAGTTCTCAGGCAGACGTGGAACACTCTGCCTGAGATCTGACCAAATCTGTGATAATGTAAAACTATACCCAATACTAGAGACTGAACATGTAATTCTTAATTCCCATGTAATATTTTCTAAAAGTTGTTGTGCATACGGACTCTTGAGATGTTGTTAGAAATTATAACCTCATTTACAATCAGCAAGAATGCTTGATTTCTTAGGAGTATTGACATCTGGTTTAAAGGCAGATGGATTTACTCATTTGGCATTTATTACTTCAGTTTATGGTTTTGAAAATCAGAGAACTATTTAAATATTGGTGAATAACTTCTTTATTACTTTTAGGGTCAAGGAAATTAGTAATTAATAAACTATATTGGGAATTGGAAGAATCTTGATAAACTTAAGAGACCATTATTTTTGATACATTGATCATATATATATATATATATATATATATATATATATATATATATATATATATATATATATATATATATATATATATATATATATATATATATATATATATATATATATATATATATATATATATATATATATATATATATATATATATATATATATATATATATATATATATATATATATATATATATATATATATATATATATATATATATATATTAACCCCTAGTCGTATGTTTTTTAGTTAAGGCTTAAAAACACAACTAACATCTTATTACACTATTTTCAAATAACAACAATATTTTACCATTAATGTTTATTACAATATAACATATCGGGCAATTATAAGATATTATTTTATCCATTAATAATTTGCTCTTGTATATTTTCATTCACTATTTAGAACATTGGAGCAAAATCGAAAACCACACCTTTGTCAGTAATGTTAAAAAAAAGACAACAATTTAGATCCCATTATATATTTAAAAACAAATTCCTCGCCATACGCGTAGCATATTTCTCAAACGATAACAGAGGATGATAACAAAGATACCAGAGAACGGTCGTTCTAGTTGCAAATCCAATGAAACGTATCGGGGCCAACTGGAGAAAGTATTATGTTACTTTTGACCTTTAACTGGGAGACACCGACGACTTCCTTGCAGGCAGAAATTGGTATTCCACGGGTATAGGCCATTTTCGGACAGATGACAAGGGAAGTAACAAATCTACATGCAACCGGAAGGTAGTCCAGAATCTCAATTGGTTCCGGTTCTGAAAACTTACCAGTGTCTTTTTTAAATACCATTAATAATGGTGGCATAAGATGTATAGTAATAAAAATATGTAATTGACCGGAAAAATATACGGGGAATTCATATTTCTTTCTGTTGTCAGGGAAGTAAAAGTAATGTATTCTACTGAAGAACTACGAATTCAAGTTCATTAATAAAAGATAACATACTGTTTAATGCTTGCTTTGGGAAAAAAATGTAAACAATAGGGGAGAGTGGGGCACCTTGGGACATAGCCCACCTTGGGACACCTTTATTTTCAGTCTTTAATTTGCAACCAGGAATTAGTTCCCACGTGTATTGATAGATGGCCTTCCTCTTCACTTCTCAAAGAATTTTGATGAAAATAGTGCTTATAGGTAAGGAACAATTTCATTTTCTTTGTTTTGAATAACCCAAAGTTACATCAATGTGCATTTTAAAAAGTAATTTTTTTGAAAAAAAAAATTAAAATATTTAAAAAAAAGTGTATTGTTATGAAAGAAAATTCATTTATTATTATTTCTATGCTAATAAATAAATTGTATTGTTAAGCCTAACTGTATAGTAGTTACCAAAAGACACTATGTAAAATGGGGCAGGTTGGGACACACATAGATGGGGCACCTTGGGACATTTTAAAAAGTGTAAACAAGTATCAATTCAAGCAAAATAATTAATATTTTGGTGCCTAATTTTTAATTGATTTAACATGTCAAAATATTAATTTATTAATATTTTTTTTTCAGAAAAAAATGGTGAGAACAAGAAAAACAAACATAAAGTATTCTGCTGTAAATGCTAATATGCTTGAATCAGCTGCAAATATAAGATTTGTTAAAAAATGTATTAACTTGAACAATTTTCAGCTATTTCTCTTTTGTAACAGTTAATAAAAATAATTTGAACAATATTTTGTATTCGTTGTTTAGTGTCCCAACCTACCCCATACAATGGGGCAGGTTCGGACATTGGAAAGGTATTTTATTTCTTTTATTACTCTTTAACTAAATGAGATATTAAGTAGGTTTAATGTTTATAAGAAACAGATATGATGATAATATATGCATGCATACTTATATTTTCAATTAGCTTTAAAAAAATTCATAAAAATGTTTAACTGAAAAGTGTCCCAAGGTGCCCCGGTCTCCCCTACTATTTGTTAAATTAAAATCAAACATTTTTCTACAGCAGATTATGTTTATCTCAGGAAACATATTACACATTGTAATATAGAAATTTCTGGAAATAATTTCAATGGCAATTAGTTGAAAAAAGTATGTGGTATTCTTTCATATTTAAATTTGACCGGAAAAAATATATTTTCCTTTTTGTGTGAAACTGAGACAGATAGATGTTTTTCAAATATTTTAATAAAAAAGGTGAACTTACAATATAGCTTAACGATGAAATATCGTTGACATATAATTAATATATTAGACTTAAATACCTACAAATTCAATATAATAATA
Organism: Pardosa pseudoannulata; assembly: GCA_032207245.1. Lineage (NCBI taxonomy): Eukaryota > Metazoa > Arthropoda > Arachnida > Araneae > Lycosidae > Pardosa > Pardosa pseudoannulata. The sequence goes on along the minus strand of CM063504.1, from coordinate 88,178,331 downwards.
GAAATAAAGCAACAAAGGAAATTATAAGAATTTTGATTAAATTTTCGTATACTGTACTGTAATGCAATTACTAAAAAATAATTTTTCTTTCTAAAGGAATAAGCATAGATTTTGCTTTTCGCTTTTAGGAAACTGATTGTATTCTGTTAAAAAATAAGTAGTTTTTCTGTTACAAATGTATGTATAATGCATATATGTTAAGTTATAGTATAAGGGATTTTTATATTAAAATATATGTAAAATAATGATTAAAGTTAGCATTTCTCAATATATCAGTGTCTGAGACTCAAATCATGATTTACACTGATCTCTCATCTTCTATAAAAACTATATATACAATAATATTTTGATACTAATAAAATAGGGATACTAAATAATAATTATTTTTCATTTTGACTGCGATCATAATTTAAAAATATTACAAATAAAGAATAATGAGTAAATTCATTGATATATAAAAGCCTTTGAAAGACAGAATCAAGAGTACCACTAATAACTATTAAACTTGTTTCTAATATGCAATTAGTAGATGCATTGTTATAATGCAATCCAATCTATTAGTGCATTATATCAGTGCAAATGTGTATTTTGTTTTTATTATGTCGGCATATATTTTGTTTAGCCTTAATTCTTTCAAACAATTACTTAAATATTTCATAAATATTTTCTGCTTGATCTACTTACCTCTTCATCTTGTTTAATATTATTACGCCCACTCCTCTCAGATTAAAAATCACTGAACTAAAAGAAAAAATTGCCTTTATTTACAGTATGTATATTTTATTTAATAAAGCACTACATTTATTTATTGTTTGGAACTATTATCAAAACTTGTGAATATTGTTAATTTATTTTCATTATCAAAACTTGATAACTCTAAATCAAAACTTGTGAATATTGTTAATTTATTTTCCTCTCTTTTTCTTTATCACCAATTTGCCTTTATATACAGTATGTATATTTTATATAAAAAAGCAATACATTTATATATTATTTTGAACTATTATTAAAACTTTATAAATTTAAATCAAAACTTGTAAATATTGTTAATTTTTTTCCTCTCTTTCTATATCTCCAATTTTTCTTTATATACAATATGTATATTTTATACAACAAAGCAATACATTTATATAATATTTTGATGTATTTTCAAAACTTTACAAAGCTAAATCAAAACTTGTGAATATTGCTAATTTATTTTCCTCTCATTTTCTTTATCTCCAATTTGCCTTTATATACAGTATGTATATTTTATATAACAAAGCAATACATTTATTTATTATTTTGAACTATTATCAAAACTTTATAACTCTAAATCAAAGCTTGTGAATATTGTTAATTTATTTTCCTCTCTTTCTCTTTATTTCCAATTTGCCTTTATCTACAATATGTATATTTTATATAACAAAGCAATACATTTATATAATATTTTGAACTATTATCAAAACTTTAACACTCTAAATAAAAACTTGTGAATATTGTAAATTTATTTTCCTCTCTTTTTCTTTATCTACAGTATGTATATTTTATATAATAAAGCAACACATTTATTAATTATTTTGAACTATTATCAAAGCTTTATAACTCTAAAGCAAAACTTGTGAATACTGTTAATTTAGTTTCCTCTCTTTTTCTTTATCTACAATTTGCCTTTATCTACAGTATGTATATTTTATATAATAAAGCATCACATTTATTTATTATTTAGAACTATTATCAAAACTTGATAACTCTAAATCAAAACTTGTAAATATTGTTAATTTATTTTCCTCTCTTTTTATTTATCACCAATTTGCCTTTATATGCAGTATGTATATTTTATACAACAAAGCAACACATTTATATAATATTTCGATGTATTATCAAAACTTTACAAAGCTAAATCAAAACTTGTGAATATTGCTAATTGATTTTCCTCTCATTTTCTTTATCTCCAATTTGCCTTTATATACAGTAAGTATATTTTATATAACAAAGCTATACATTTATATAATATTTTGAACTATTATCAAAACTTTATAACTCTAAATCAAAACTTGTGAATTTTCCTCTCCTTTTCTTTAAATTTGCATATAAAACAACTATAAAATTGCAACGTTATATCTGTTTTCTTATGCTATGATTATAAAGCCTACTTTTAAAGTATACAAATATTTTACATATGTTCTGTGTCAATTTCACCGAAAAAGCAAAGACAAACTACCTAATTGCGAAAAACATTTTTTTTTCCAGCTGCAATGACCTTGGAACGTAAAGATAATATGTATAACTGAACGCCGCGGTGACTTTTTTTTAAAACTAGATAACATTATTCTTTTTCCACAAATAATGTCTCGCCGGTAAATGTTTCACCAGAGATCTCTTGAGAAAAACTAACCGGTGATCGAAGAAAAACCTTGAAAGCGTCATTTGCCAGTGGCTAACGGGATCTTAATGGTATTGCATTTAAAAATCTCCACCTCAACTCCTCTCTCTTTCTCTTATATACGCTTTAACAAGACCGATAGGAAGGGAATTTTCTCTGCCTTTCGTGACTTGTATAAATGTTACTTCATTGTATTGTGACACTTGAGCGTGACTGTTGCTCAATATTGTTTTGAGCAATACGAAAGTGTTTAGAACTGATGTTTTTTAAAGGGTTTTTTCTGAATTCCAACAGATTTTTTGAAGCATGAGAATACTACTGTATTAATTGTAATTAACATGCTCGGTATGTAACATTTACAAAATGTACCGAAAAAACTGAAATGTTAATTCATGCATTCAAAATGCAAAAAATATGTAGCAGGAAACTTCAAAATTAGATTGTCTACATCAATTTCTTCCAACAAAATGATCAAATGGTCTTTAAAATTTCATTGTGGAAAATATCACTTACAATACAAAATAACTTTCTCACTGAATTGTGAAAGATAATTAAATTTGAGAAGTCGATGGACTTTTCTTTTTTTTTTCATTATTCTATTGTGATTATAATTATTACAAAAGCTTCAAAAAGTATTGCTTAAAGTGAACTTTAAACTTTTTAAAAACATAACGTTTTTTATCTTATGATTATTTAAAATACTTCAGATTCATTACTAACTGCAATATTTGGTTTTGCAATATTTTCCCTTTGAAATTCAACAGTTATTTACCTTATAGTGTATAAAACAAAAGTTAGTTAAAATGAAAATGTTTCAAAATAAATATAATCTGAAATAATTGTATCAAAAGCTTTTTTCAGACATTTTGTACAGAAAATTGTGTAAATATGTGTAAAATTTATAAGCATAGATGTTTTCGGGGAAAAACCTTTCAAGCAATTAGTACCTAATCCATTTTTAAATGATTGAAACCTATGATCTTTTACATTAATGTGTTTAGACGACAGGTAAACATTTCAAGCCTACTAACTGAATACAGAATAAAATAACTGTAAAATTTCACTGGGGCCTTAAAATGTATGTGGGTTGGGGAGAGAATCGATTGTAAGTCAGTAATCCAGAAATTCGCTTTGTTGGTTAAACACGTTGAGTTAAGAATGACGTAATTTCAAAAGACAGTAATAATACTGTAAAATACAGTAAAATCCATTGTAGGTCAGTAACTCTAGAAATTCGCTTTTTTGGTTAAACACAGTGAGTTAAGAAGGATGTAATTTCTCAAGACAGTAATATTACTGTCAAGTACAGTAAAATGTGTGTGTGGGGAGAGAATCCACTGTAGGTCAATAACTCCAGAAATTCACTTTGGAGGTTAAACGCGGAGAGTTAAGAAGAGCGTAATTTCTCAAAACAATAATAGTACTGTTCTTGATTTCACTTTTAAATTACAGTTTTGTATAATTGTATTCAAATTTATTTCATAAAATGAATTGTTTTAAAACTGGCATCATACTTAATATTTTCTTCTCAAAAACAGAATCGATATATTAGGCATATTTTGAATTATAGAATCTGTTTTAGATTCTAAGATTTCTGTATAATTATCTAGGGCAGTGGTCGTCAAAGTGCGGCTTTCTGGCTCCTAAAGTGCGGCTCTGCCACAAATATCCACGGAAGGCGCAATAATATTTTCATTTAAAAAAAACTTTGTAAGAAAAATACTACATCGTATTTTGATAAATTAAAATTCTTCTGTAAATCCAGAACATGCTTATATTTTGTTTATGTTAAAAGATAGATAGGTAATTAAAATTTTATATTGTTGTAAAAATACGTAACGAACATCGAGTTTAATTTTATTAGTTTTCGTAAACGTAAACACAAACCATGTACAAGATACTGGCTGAAATTGTTTCTAGGTTTTCAGCGTACTACAGTGTGATACAAAGGTACACCAAGAATGTGAGCGCATTAGTTTTATTTAGTATAATACATATTTAGTGTAATAAAAGTTTACTAAACAAGCAGATTTGGCTCTCAATTTTTTTTAATTGTTGTAATGTTCATATTTGGCTCTTTGGCTAATAAGTGTGCCGACCACTCATTTAGGGTATGACTAGGAAACAACATTTAGAAATGTACACAAAATTTCAAAACTGTTTGAGACCGTCATGGAAAATTCTGTAAAATTAAAAAAATACTAGATCTGTGTATTTAATGTATTGTTTACGACGTAAAAGGGATGAAAAATGTATATAAATTTAATTGAATACAAATATATCTATTGACATACTTTTTGAAAATAAAATTTGGAATTTTTTAAATATGAAATTTTACTAAGTTCAAGAGAGATGACCCCTTTTATAGAACAAAAATTTCAAAAATATACTTTTTATATCTTTCAAATCGTTCTTTTAAATTTTTGTTTAGTTTTGTTTTGTTTCGTTGTCGCAAAATAAAACCAACTATCAGGAATAGTGAAATTGATCCCACTATACAATAGTAATACAGCTGGCATTGGGAAGCATTCGTTTAACTTATCTTCAGTATAAATGAAGAACGTTAGTCAGTTTTTAAAACTTGATATTTGGCAACTAATTTTAATTTTTAATTTTTCTACTTCTTTTGATAATAGCATTTTTTTCAGTGAAACAAAAAATTACCCTTTCTGATTTGTAATATTGCCTACTCCTAGTTTTGTGTAATTATATTTAGATTATTGACTATTTCAAATAATATATCAGCAGGTAAAAAAAGTTTAAATATAACGTGTTACAGAATTATTTACTTTAACAAGTGCTGTTAATATAGACTCCTAAGTATTAAAACTAAAATGTATACAAATCGTAATAAATTAGACATTTTGTTAAAAAATTAAGTTAACCCAAATCATATCAATTCTGTTATAGGCCTTTTCCCATTAAGGAAACCTAATTTTCATCTTTCAGGCTTTTTGCCTAAAATTTACTTGGACAGACATGTTAAAGCACATTCATTTTAACGAAATAGAGAAACAATGTCCTCATAAGTCAAACCTAATATTGCTGTTGTAGCCTTTTCTCTTAAACTCATGTGTTATTTGCCAAAAGCACATACGATTCTTGAATTTTTTGCTGCATTCAGAAATTTTGCGTGAAGTTACGCTCCAGCTGCCCAAGTGGAGTAATTGTAGAATAACTTAGACTATCGTTACTGATTTTTTCCTCGTGGTTAGCATATCGTCTGCCTCCAGGCACAAACAACTTCCTCAGGTCATAGGACAACAGTTTTTGTGCATGTTTATTAGAGAGATCAATTGAGTTCTGTGGGTCATACAGTTACGAGATTTTTCTATCAATATGCCTCTTTTCTCAGTAGTGATCATTCGGGGGAGAGGGTAGCAAGAAACATTTCATGGGGGGATTTCTCAACTTCTACTCATATCTCATAACTAATGAAGCAATCCTTACACACATAATATATGCATACAGCACATTTTATGTGAAATTACAGACTTACCCCCGTCACTACGCCAATGGTGGTAGGAGATTGGAGAAAATATTGAAACTATAAAAAAAACTAAAATATAAATTAATTTCTTTTTATATCTATCTATGTTGGAAAAAAATTACATTAGTTAAGTAATCTGTTTCAACATTGTTAAAGAAATGTTATTGAACCTGTTAAATTAAACACTTAACTACAGCATTTTTTCTTGTTACTTGTATATACTGTTATTTCAAATTAACACTAGATTTAAGGACCGAGCCAATTTGACTCATTAAAAATTTGATTACTATATATATATATATATATATATATATATATATATATATATATATATATATATATATATATATATATATATATAACTTTAATATCAATTTTCAAAAACATACGTTGGTTCTTAGTTAAGTAATAAAATATATGTAAAATTTCATTCCTCTTACCCGCAGACCAATTCATTTCGCATTATCAAATGAGGTATACCTATTTTCAAGGTTGTGAGCCAATTTGACTCATAGAATAGTTTAACAATTAATCGCATAACATGAAATTTATTGGTATTATCAGGACTGGGCCACAGTCAAGTCCGACTATTTTCCAATTGACTGAAGAGCTAAGAAGTAAATATAGAGAAGAAGTCGAGAACACTTCCATTCCAATGACAGAAATTCATACTACTGACGCACGAAAGAATTGTCAAGTTCATCAATCATGCAAAAGAAACAGATGTAGAAACCATTGTGCTAAATGAAATAGAAATGTTTGCCGAAAATGTGTTCCAAAAACAGATTTTATATGTAAAAAATATTTTCCATGAATTTTTTTCATAATAAACGTTTTATTTAAATTAATTTAGAACTATTTTCTTTGCAAAAAACTTCAAATTTCTTGTATGAGTCAAATTGGCTCTCTTCAGTAAAAATAGGTATATGATCAACATCCGTAAATCTAATATTAAATTAAAGTACTCATGGTTACTATTTGGAGTAAAATTTCATAACAAATATGCTTACCCAAAATATGCTTATCAAAGTAGGTTAACAGTTACATAAATTGAAATAAAAATAAATCTTGAGAATCATTTTTGAGTTGATGCGGCGTATCTTTTACGAAGTTAATATATAAAATTAACATGTAGTTGCGAATTGCAGGCTACGCATATTTAAATTGAACCTTTCATTGTTGAAGAACAAATACGGAAATCAAAAAAGGCTTGTACTTAATTAGTTTCAGTATAGTTTGAAGAGTTATGGCTATCCTTTTGCTACACGAGGCTAATGAGATCGGGACCAACCGTACTTCAATAGATCTAATAAAGATCTATCTGTATGTACAATCTGTTGAACTGTAAATTACTTGTTAAATGCAAAAATGTGTTACCATGCGTATATATATATATATATATATATATATATATATATATATATATATATATTTGTTTGTTAGTATAGCAGGTCACAAAATATACTGAAAAAAATCCTAATATACTTTTTTAATTTTAAATGATGTACTATAAGTACATCATTTAAAATCGAATTTGTAATGATGTAATATAAATCAAACAAAAACTAATTTAAAAATTATTAAAATGTAAAATAAGCAGAAATCACAGTAGCTACATTGAAGGACAAGAAACATTCCATTGCTAAATAGAGAATATTGTCTTCCAGAATAAGCTGAAAGCGTAAATTTTCAGTAGAAATTACTAATTACCATGAACAAGGGAATTGCATTCAATTAATATTGCTTTATTTATCGTTAACAGTGCCAGCATTATCTCTCTCTCTCTCTCTCTCTCTCTCTCTCTCTCTATATATATATATATATATATATATATATATATATATATATATATATATATATATATATATATATATATATATATATGTATATATATATATATATATATATGTATATATATATATATATATATATATATATATATATATATATATATGTATATATATATGTATATATATATATGTATATATATATATATATATATATATATATATATATATATATATATATATATATATATATATATATATATATATATATATATATATATATATATATGTGTGTGTGTGTGTGTGTGTGCGTGTGGGTGGGTGTGTATACACACACACACACTCATATATATATATATATATATATATATATTATATATATATATATATATATATATATAAACGCATCGGTACGTATCTTATTTTTAAAATATTTCACAAAGTCTGTGGAATAGAGTGGACTTTTTGATATATAGTGATAAATGATACTGATACCTACTTTTAAAATTCAATCGCAAATGTCTTCGAACATACATGATAACAGTTAGCTGGAGGAACACAATACTATATCTCTTCTGTCCTTATCCAGTTTATTTCTAAGAAAAATGAGACATTCGAGCATTTCCCATAAATACATCATACTGATTCTTAGTAAAAACTTTCTCAGTACATTTTTTAAAAGATAATGTACGTTGTTTAACAAGTCATATTTTATTAATTTTAATAGATTTTTTTTTTCATTTCTATATTCATATTTATATCCATTTTTATTTTTATATCTCTTTTAATAATCATTTACTTTTATATCTCACTTAATAATCATTTATTTTTATTTCTCATTTATAAATCATTTAATAATTTTTGTATCTTTACTTTAAAATTACATTTTATCACAATATTAACAACATGCAGATTTCAGTTTTCACATTTAATTTTCAAAATATAGCAAACATCTAGTTACAGCATTGATTACCTTATATATATATATATATATATATATATATATATATATATATATATATATATATTATATATATATATATATATATATATATATATATATAATATATATATATATATATATATATATATATATATATATATATATATATATATATATATATATATATATATATATATATATACATATATATATACATATATATATATATATATATATATATATATATATATATATATATATATATGTATATATATATATATATATATATATATATATATATATATATATATATATATACATATATATATATATATATATATATATATATATATATATATATATATATATATATATATATATAAATATATATATATAATATATATATATGAGGACTCGTCATAGAAATAACACCACCAATATACTCAGAAATTCTCTATTTCAGAATCTATGTAGAGAAAGACAATGGCTACGCCATCAGTTTCATTTTCTTTGTTCCATTATAACAGACAAAATCGTGGAGATGCTTCCAGCTCAGATCCACTAACCAAAGTGTCTATTAACGTAATATTAATTAGTCCTATGCGCTTTTGGTAATAATTCTCTTGATTTTTATTCCCCAATTTACATACATACATGCATACATACATACATACATACATACATACATGTCTGTGTGTATGTGCGTGTCAGACATATGCTTAAAGAATGAAGAATCAGAGAATTATTCTTCTTAAAACATTATTTATTCACATATTAGTAAAGCATGGCGTCCATATTCTAAAGCAAAGGAGCCCTACTTAGCGAATTTCGTACATCAACCCTTTCTCAAGACGCTGTCTCTCAATCCTTACGCGTCAAGTGCTTTCATAATGAGTTAGTCATGAGATTCATGCACCTGCATGAGATTCGTGCACCTGCATTAAAAGAGTGCTCTTCGTTTTTTGTACTCAAAACCCTACATTATTATTTTATGTTTGCAAACCTGTTACACACACACACACACACATATATATATATATATATATATATATATATATATATGTGTGTGTGTGTGTGTGTGTGTGTGTGTGTGTGTGTGTGTGCGTATACAGGTACTTAAAACTTATTGGAGACACTTATCATTGCTGGGTAGAAGGTTACAATTTACAGAAATTGAAAAGAAAATAGTGTAATAAATTTAAAATCTGAGAAACAATAATTCAGATTTTAATAAAAGTCACCTGCCAAATATTAAACAATAAAACAAAATGTTTTCAAAGCTATTAAGATACATGATTTTCAAAATAAACTTGTTTCAATGCAATATTAAAATTGACACTAGTTCTCCCCAATCTTTGTGCAGAAGGTGATTTGTCTCCAGGCTTTAAACCTCTAAAGGAATCAATATAGTTTTGACATGGCTGAGATTTTCTTCACTTTGTAGCTTTAAGCAAACTGTCAAATACTATTTTATATCTTGTTTCGAATTTAAAGGTTTTTATCTAACTTGTCACAAAATTGTCCATTGTATGGAACACATTTTGTATGGTTTTTGAGAGGTTTCTACTTGAGCTGGTGAAAGAAAATTTCCCTGTGGCAAAGCATAAACAGCAAACTTAGATTCAGTATATACCCAAAGAAACTGTAAATATATATATATATGGTACATATATTTTTAAAATTTATATAGTGTTCAAATATCAGAGTAGACTCTTGGATTTATTCGATTGTTTTGATATATTTATTTAAGTACTTAACACGTTGATGGACATTTGTGTCTATAGCCGTTAAAGCGAAGTTCACTATGTGGCATGACGGTAATAGTTGTCCAAAACGAAACGGTCGTATTTAAACACTACGGCTATAGCGGTATAAATGTGCATTTACCGGAGTAAGTAGAAGCCTAGTGTCATGTTTTGGAAACGAATTTTTAGGTTGAATTTGTTTTCCACACCGAAAATGTGTAATAATTATAAAATTATGATAATTTTTTTGTCATTTATTTATTTGTTTGATTATGAACTAACATTTCGTGTAAAACTAAAAAAAAAATACTTTGTTGCTCACAAAAAAATGCTTATTTGAGTCATTAAACCTGTTATTGACGTTTTTAAATTTTTGCTGTTATAGCCGTGATTGTCCCATTACTTGTGTCTAGAGTACACTGGCGATATGACGGTTATTAACCTAATTAAAGGTGCTGAATGAATCAAAATTAAATTTATGTAAGCAAAAAGAGTAAAACTATGCTTATGATATTCTAAAATTTACAAAAACATATAGAGTTAATTTTCGAATTTCACTTGTTCTAACTTGTCAATGTGTTAAAATACTAGGTATAAAAAATATTGTAACATAGTAAAGATAAGTAGTTAAAATTTTTACGTAAATAGGTCTAGTGTAAAGCTGTATCTTTTTCCATCAACATAAAAGCGAAATTCAAGCATTTTGAATAAGCTCATTTTTTACAGTTTAACTAAGCAAAAAAGATTTTAAATCAGTCTTCCAAAACTCGCATAGATTGAGGTCTGGAGAACGGGATAGACTCACACTAGGAAAGTGGTAACTCATGACACGTTCTACTGTAAAGTGCTTTTTGAGAACGGAAGGTTAATGTGTGAATGATTTCTATCATGGCTTTTGACTCTGTGGGTATTTGACACACTAGTCAGTTTTGATAAACAAATAAATATACCTGTTCTGACAAACATTATTTCATGACATGATCTCACATTTCCTTGAACGCACTTGTGGTGTACTGCAGAAACATGCTACCTGGTGATTTGAACTGATAGCTGAAAATGTTAGCTATCATGTTGAACATGTATCATTCTAATGTTTTTTCATTAGAGTAAATTTTAACTAAATGTGTAATACTTAAAATGTTTTTAAAAACATCCTCTGGTGGTAAAAATGTGAATTATTTTTTAAACAAATTTATATTCCATTATTATGTTCTACACAATATTTCATAAGTTACTGAATAAGGCTTTCGAAAGTAGACAACTTTAAATTTGGTTTTAGGCATGTGCACCCTGTAATTTTATAATAAACAAAACTAACTGCTCAATTTAAACAAATTTAGTATACAGATATTTTTAAGCTTTTCAACTACAACAAAAATCTATTCAAGAGTGATATTTTATATTTAACAGAAGAGAAAAGCATGTTATATATATATATATATGTAATCCATTTTTTATATAACTCCTTTATAAGGAGAAAGTTCACCAGCTATAAGTAATGAGAATGCAGTCGGGCTTCATATTTAAGATAACTCAGAAGTCTAATTTAAAACTTTATTTCAGAGCGGCAACACGGACATCTGTCTTTCTGGACAATATAGAATCAAAAGCCCCAGAGTTCACTCTATTCTCACACAAGTACCCAAGAGCGCTGACAACAAGAATTTTCCCACAACAAAACAACTTACTAAGCGAATTGACTGCAATATCAGCAAAACACGAACACATGTTGGAAACGACACACCTGGGAAACTGCTGTATAGACAGAAAGTTTATAGTTTTATGACAGAAAGGAATGTTAAGTGGAAAATACTTCGTTGATTAAACCATTTAAAGGCTGATAAAGATATTTAGAAGAATTAAAATGGAAGAGAGGAGGTTTTTGAAGAAATATTAAAGTTAAATAATTTTGATATATTACATATATATATATATATATATATATATATATATAAGCTAGGTTACTATAAGGTTTTAATTGGTTAGATTCCACTTCCCCGAGGGCGTGAACTGTAACCCAAGTGGTCAGTTAAGATTAAGGGTTGATTGGAGGAAAAGTAAAGAGGCGACCCCTTGACTTTAGATTTACAAACCTCTAGAAACTTTCTCAATCCATAATGAGGGCTGTTGACTCTAAATTTATTTCGGCACGCTTGAACGTCAAATTATGGGAAGTTCCCTGACGGTATATTCCTTAAGGGTATATCTTTGGGGGTTTTATACAAAATCTCTTCATTTGTTTATAAATTTAGTTTTCTTTTCCCTTACACACACACACACACACACATATATATAATATATATATATATATATATATATATATATATATATATATATATATTTGTGTATGTGTGTATATATGTATGTATGTATATATATATATATATATATATATATATATATATATATATATATACATGTGTGTGCACTTATGTATATATGTATAAACATACATACATACATGCATATGTATATATATATGTGTGTGTGTGAGTGTAAAAATTAGTTCCTATGGTCAAAATAATTCTTGTTACTTGCCCGGGCTACTGGGAAAGAAGAAACCTGATCAGCTGGGAGTAATAAAAAATGCAGTCGGCCCACATTCAAATCCAAGTCTAAACGAAATTTTATTTAAAAGCTGCTAGAAAAGAACATCTTCCCTAGTCAGCGGCGGACCAGAGAAAGTCACAAAAATCACTTTGATCGATGTGTACAAAAGAGCGAAGGCAGATAGAATTTTCCCAAGGGACAAGAAACGTATTCAGCTAATTTAACTGCTAAGATCAGAAGGAAAGCTGAGCCATTTGCCGGTGAAAGCTGAAAAACGTGTTGAATGGACAGAAAATTTGCATTTATTGGACAGAAAGATTTAGGAAATGTATCGAAAGAATTTTAAGTCGAGGAATCGCCTTTAATTAAGACATTTAGAGGCTAGGAAAAAGATTTTAATTAATTAGAATGGGAGAGAGGACGATTATAAGGAAATATTAAAGTGAAATAATTTTGATGTATTGCATATATATATATATATATATATATATATATAAGTATATAAGTATATATATATATATATATATATAGATATATATATATATATATATATATATATATATATATATATATATATATATATATATATATATATATATATATATATATATATATATATATATATATATATATATATATATATATATATATGTATATATATATATATATATATATATATATATATATATATATATATATATATATATATATATATATATATATATATATATATATATATATATATATATATAAGTATATAAGTATATATATATATATATATATATATATATATATATATAATAAAAATTATAAATTGCATAGATTTAGCGTATCATATATTCTATATGTTGATTTTTTAATAGTCTTTTGTCCCTTGTAAATAAATCTTCATAAATTACTTACACGTTTTCCTATGGAGAATCAAATCTCTGATATACGTATAAGATGCAAAGATATTATAAAATAATTTTAATATTTTTTTACAATCTGTAAGTTACGTTACTGCTTCTCATAGCTACGCTTCTGAAAAACCATTACGATTTTCAGAAACGGTTACTACCTTCTTCAAACATTATTTTTTATTAAAAGTTAGTAATATGTAAATCATAATGTATTTTACCACATTATTCTTTGGAAAAAAAGCATTTCTATTGTTCAATGCACTTTTGTCAAAATAAACAGACATAGACAGAAAGCGTTCCTGTTTAAATATTCAATCTCTCATTACAATGTACATTTTTTTAAGAGATAGGATGTGATGTAATTAAAGATGCAGTTACTGCAACAAAATGCTTAAGAAAACAAATAAAAATGCTGACTTCCTTTTTTCCTTTAAACCCGAGACAGCCAGTTCCTATATTTTTCCATGCTAATGCTTAATGATCTGTCATCCGAAGTCATTATAGTTCTACCAAGTAATTGGAAAGGTAGGACAGCCTATTGTTGTTGCATAAAGTTCTAAGCGAATTGTTCTAAAGATTTTCTTTTTTAAATGAGGTTTCTTTGTCGAAGTAATCGACAATATGTTTGAATATAAAATGTTAAATTGAAACTATTATTAGTAATTAATATTTTTTTATTTGAAATTTGAATCGTTAAATGAAATGGTTCGGAATGCATGAGTATGTGTGACTTTGTATTTTCAGGGAATTCTTTAGTTTGATTGACTTTGACAAAATGCTAATAACCCTATTTTTATAATTTTACTGTCTTCTGAATACTGTGCCGAACGATGGCCGAACGGTAGAGCGCTGCTCTTCGGTTCGTCTTGCGGTTTCGAATCCCGCTGCTGGCATGGATGTTTGTAGCCGTTCGGAATCGGCTTTAAACTGTAGGTCCCGGTCTCATTAGCCCTCTTGTGCAAAACAGTAGATCGTAGCGCTCCAAACCAAACCAAAACCAAACCTGAATACTGTCTTTACTGTATTCTGAATAAAGTGAAAAAAAGTGCAAGGATAACATGCAACACATATCTTAACACTTGGCATGTGGGTATCATTCACTACCAAATTATGCGTGCACTGGGCGTGTTTTCGTGAATCGCGCAAAAGTTTAGTTATTCAGACAAATCGCATGGAATCGAAAATCACTTTGTTTTTATGAACGAAACTTTTTTTATTTTACATTTTAATATATACTGTATGATTATTTAACAAGAAAAAAATAAAACAATATTTTTACGAAATCACAAAAATAAACGATTTTTAAAATTAAAGTCCGATAACCTGTCAGCTCATATTTCTTCATCACTATCTTTGTCACAACAGCTCATTTTATCAATTTTGTATTCAAAAATAGAAAACCAAGCTTCAAATTGACAAAGCACGACTTGTACGTTCTGGAGCTAGGAATTTGATTGAAGATGAAATAACGCAACAAAAGACTGAGTAACTCGACAATCATAACTTGTGGAAAGAAAAAAATCAAAACCTTGCATAGCAACCCAAACAACACTCATATAATGTCACACATACATATAATTATATGTATTTAGTAGATTTGTGGTGGTTAGCGGGTATCCCCCACAAATCTACTAAATACGCATTTTTACGTAACCCGCGCTCCATTAACAGACTAGAGAAAACGCAAAAATACGTTGCTTACACGCGAAGTGTTAAAAAACAAAACTTATTTACATTTTACATCCATGTATGAAATAAAGGGTATAATGTAATCGGGAAAACTATGGTCTTTCTGATTTCAGAAATACCTACTTTGACCAACCATGAATCAATTTTGATGAGGATAAACGTTACATTTAAACGTACGTAAATTAAATTTGACTTTAAAATTTTGAAAATACATTTTGAACTGTTCTCATTTTATTTAGACTAGTTTCAGTAGGATGTGTTATAATTCTGGTTTGTGTTAGAAGACAGATATACCACTCGCTTTTAATTCCTAAAAATTAAAGCATTTGTATAGAAGATTTAAGAAATTAAAATTAGGAACTATTATACTCCTGCTGTCAATGTTTCGAAAATACAGAACAATCATATAAGGTATAATGCTGTTACGTTTCGGGTTCTTTCAAAAAATATATTTTTAAAAGACCAAGTACAATGTTAAAAAGTTTATCCTTTTCATTGCAAACTAGAATATAATGTATTTTATCATCTTCTGCTGTAATTGAGCTGGAAAAAGGATAGCGGAGGCCTACGTACAGACTAAAGATCTTTATAAGAAACACAATGGTGAAGTTATGATGAAGACAGATGAAAATGAAGAACTATCTACAAATGAAAATGATGATCATTACAGGAATCAGCTTCCTAATCGTTGGAGAGAAAAGGGGGGAAGGACAATTTAAGTCTCTCTCCACGAAGCTCTCGTCAGATGAGTTTACTGGAGACTCGATCGGTCAAAAATTCTTTATGGACTCTGGTCTTTTTATATCGTCGACTAACTGCAAATTTTCATCTCAGCTGATTGTACATCTGGTTGATGACGTAGTGAGGAAACCGCTTGTGGAACTCTATCTGGACAAGTGCAAGCCCGGTTCCAAGGGTAGTTTGCAGTAATCTGGAGAAATCTCGTTGATCATTAATCGATGACTCCGGAAAAACCTTTGGAGAACAAGGTAGGGAAGAATTGCTGCTTCCCATACAATATAGAGGTTTTCTGTGGTGTGAGACTCTTTCTTCGGGATGCCATTGAAACTAACACTGGAAACACTTCTCCAGCATCCTAATGAATTTCTCAGACAGAATGATTGAGATGGTCTTCGGTGTTAACAATCCTCTATTCAGCATCCTATTCTGCGCGAAACAACGTCCTTTCACTAGGCAAAGATGAGCTCTGTTACAGTGCTCACAAAAGGCACGTTCGCTTTTTCCCCATTATGAAGGTTTTTCTCAAGGTCGTAGATAAGTCTGTATCTGGAAATTTAGTGTAACGAGAATTCTTTACAGTATATAAAATATTCCAGGCCAAGGTACCGCTTTTTGTGCATGTAATGTTGTACGCTAGTCGCTATAATTTTTTTATCAATAAAAATTTGATAGTATATTTTATATGAATTAAAATATTTTAGACATCGAGTATGGCTAGAACGTTAATATTTAAGTCATCAACTTTTCAAATAGTCTCAACAGTAAAGGATAGGAGTAAGTAAGTTTTTATTGAAAAAAAGTTTATAAATCACATATTTAAAAATGTATCATGTTCATAAGCACTCTTTCATCGTTCTAAGGTATCTGAAAGAAGAAATGTACTTATGCACATACGCACGTATATACGTATGCACGTATTCATCTCGCATAAATTGAAACGAAATAGAAGTATGTACAAATTTTGTATTTAGACTTTTTGTATAAAGACAAATTTTGTATTAGAACTATCAATTAAAAGCTAGTTATGAATCTTCATTTTTAATTGCAATCTACTCTCTGTACAACTCATTTTTCAATATAGTGAATATAAACGCAACCAGGCATAACTCAGACAGGCTTACACCTTTCAACGGGCTGCTTACATTGAGATGTATAAGGCGTTCGTGATACCACGGTAAAAAATTTCTCCTTTACACTTTCCAATCTCGCAACGTGAGAGTTTTGTACCAGCATCCTTGAATTCTAGATCAGATCGGGCCGAAAGAAAATCTGAATAAGACAAATATCAAACTTTTACTACTAGCTACCAGATTCTTGAGATCTACTAGTTGAATATTGTACAAATAGTTGATGTTAAGGAAATGTAACATTTTAGCAACTGTGTAATCGCCCACTTTATTAAATTGCGAGATTGTGCTTCATGTTCGAAAAAGTAAATTTACATGGATTGCAGAAAAAAATGTGTATAATTTATTAGATTACAAGGAAGTCATATGATGACCACGCTAGATCTTTTTCCTTTTAACCTGAGACAAAATGTTCTTATATTTTTCTTTCGAGTGCTAAATGATGCTTCTTCTGAAGTCATTAAAGCGCTATCAAGTAATTGGAAAAGTAGAGTTATTTTTGTCGCGTATCAGTGAATTGTTCCAAAGTTTTTCTCCTTTGAATGAGTTTTTGTTAAAGAAATGGTCTAAAATTTCTTTTAATATAAAATAGTTGTTTCAAAGTTATTGTTTCCATTGAATATGATTTGTTTCTTTATAAATAAAAATTATTAATTTCATCGAAAATACTGAGAACATATAAGAATTTGTTGTTCAAGAGAATTTTTTTAATTTCATTGACTTGCAATTTGCTATTATTTTAATTTTTAGTATTTGTCTGTTGTCTTTGGATATATAAAGTAGATATCTTTGTTGTTACTTAAAATTCTCAGTAAATTGTTCGAAGTCCTTTCTTCTTTAAGGAGTCTGATACCTTTAAACGAAGAAAGAGTGCTTATGAACACGATACATTTTTAAATGTACGATTTATAAACTTTTTTTGTGCAATAAAAACTTACTTATTCACACTCTTTACTGTTAATATTGTTTGAAAAAGTTGAGAACAAAAATATTAACGTTTTAGTTTTTTTTAGGCTAAAATATTTAAATTTATATTAAAATATACCATCAATTTTTTTTTTATAAAAATTTTATAGCGGCTTGCGTACAACATTACATGCGTAAAAGGCGTTACCTTGGCCTGAAATATTTTACATACATTATATACTAGTTTGTAATGTCAAGGATAAACTTATTAACACTAGTCTTTATCCTTTAAAAATATATTTTTTGAAAGAACACAAAACTTAACAGCATTATCCCATATATAATTGTTCTGTATTTTCAAAACCTTGACTGCAGGAGTGTAATAGTTCGTAATTTTAATTTCTAAACCCTCTATACAAGTACTTTAATTTTTTAGAAAATATAGTTAAGTCATAATTGTGAAATCGTTGTGAAGGCACAAAGTTACTTTGATAAAACTCAAGTATATTATGTAAAGAAAAAATACTTCATAAAATTTTATATTTGTGTATGTAATTTACTCTACATTATTACTTGAAAATATTATTTAAACCATAAAATGGTGCATAAAATATGAAAAAAAACAATTCTCAATAAGAAAGTTTAAATTCTTAAAATGATAGTAGTAGTGCTAGTAGTACTTTATTTAATGTTAATCTATTTAGTAGTTCAATTAATTTCATGTCCAATATATTTATTTCAAAGGATAAACGTTTAAAAGTACTCCTAAAAGTGATGCAAATATAAAAATTAATTATAAAACATTTCTGCATAGTTAATCTTGCTTTCCTACATAAAAATATATATTTTTCTACTCTCTTATTACATTTTTATTTTATGTACTTTCCTTGTATTCTGGTAGCATATGAAAGACATAACTATCGTTTTTCCATTTAAACGAGTTGACAGTTCAAATTTCTCCACCCCATTTAGTCAAGTTATAATGCGATTTTTTTAATGAGGTTTGAATTAAAAGTTTTTAACAAAAACATTTCTATGAAGAAAAAGTTATTTCTTCAAAAGCACCTGAAACCTTAATTTAGGATCTTTATGAAATAGCCGAAAATTTTTGTGGGTATAAAATTATAGAGCCAAGTTATTGTTACCAAGTTATATAATTTATTTGTTTCAAAATCTGAATAATTAATTACTTATCATATGTAAAAATGTATTTCAAGATAATTTTTTATCTTGATTAAATATGATCTAGCTTTTTTTTTTTATAAAGTTATAATGTTTCATATCATTTGTGTATTGTTAAGTAGTACAAATAACCCATCAAGGCAAGCTGATTTAAAATAGCAATTACAGAGGTTGAAATTTTTGCTTACGATATTTGCAGAAACTGAAAATAACATAAAGATTTAGAATCTTATTTGAAAGGGAGTGGCGTATCTGTCTCCGAACACAAACTATAAATATAGGATAGAATCGCACGCTTAAGGCTATTTACATTTAATTTTCTTATCACAGATTACTAAAAAAGAAAACTGTGTACAAAAAATGGGGATTATATGCCGTCTCGGGCGATGTGATAATCTGATGATAATCATACACACTATTACTTCTTTATTACTAACATACTAAGAAACCTTTACGCATTTTATAACCTTTAGCTTTGCATATAATGCTTACAACAGCTCCTCATTTCTCAAAATTATCGATAGATAAAGTAATATAAAATTAAATAATACGTGTATGTTACATTATAATAGTTGTAATAAGAGTTTTATACTTATATAAACTTATTCTTTTGAGATCTGAAATTAATGATATACTTAATTTTTTTAATTCTACTGAAATAGTTATTTAGCTCTGTTAAATATGTAATCACGTATGCATATATGGTTGTAGTATAACTGATAGTAATATAATAATTTACGTCCTGAATTTGGCATACGGGTATTACGCGATCTTTTAAATGGAATTTTAACAATTTTAAACGGAAAAGGAAACATTATTTACTCCACATCTTTATGCATGAACGTAAACGTTACTCAACCAGTTCATGATTACGAAAAGTATTTAATTGACATTTGGTGAAAAGTAATTAATGTTAGAAATCGGAAATTCCACAAACAAGATAAATCTTGTAAAAAGTGAAACACTGGGTTCCGGTCTAATTTGTAAGAAAAACCTGATCTCAGCACTCAACAAAACCTTGAACCCTTTGTATCTCTATAACCTCGAAATAAAAAAAAGAATTTTGAAATGTTACAATATAACATTTCAACCATGCAAAAAAGCTTAAAAGATAAGAGTTTAAAACAAAAGAGTTCAAAACATAAAAATAATATTTCATTGTAAAAAAAAATCGTTGTTTGTTGACGTATGCCACTTGATCAAACCAAGCACGAATAAGCCAGAGGCTACTCGTATTAAGGCAAAGGGTAGTACGACTTATGTTCAAGTTATGAAAGTACGACTTATGTTCAAGTGGGTCCTACGGCCCGATTATCAAGATTCTGGGCCCAGGGCCAAGAATATGTTTTGGTACCTTGTAGATTATTATTACATTTTATTAATGTATAGATGAAAGATTTGCATAATGCAAAAAGCATTTTTTTTATTTGCCCATACGGTAGAAAAGATATGCTATTATGCAGATCATATTCCAAACATTTCGCAAACGGAATCCACCAATCATAAAGCTCAATTTTGTGATTGAGAACATTTTTGAGAAAAGTTCTCAAAAACTAGCCATCTGATTGGTGGATTTTGTTTGCTTAATGACCTGCATTCTTGCCTTTCGTTTTTAAGTGCAAACCCATGACTGACAAATCTGTTTGTTTATACTTGCGGGTACTCTGTGAAATAATGAAAAACTTACAAAATTTTAGTTAACATAATTTGTATATAGAATATAAACATGAAATTTTTAAGTCTACAACAATTATTTGTTACAAAATTACCCCTGGATCTAAAAATATTTTGGGCCCTTGAGATCAGTGGGTCCTGCCTATAATATGGTGCTGGTAGGTCCTCGTAATTTTGAAGCAGGGACCAAGCAAAAGACCCCTAGGATTGGCAGCCACCCTAGAGTTATCGATTAAGAACATGAAGGACATTGTGATTACGTGCTCCAGTCACTTTTAACGTACACGGCGGATCTTTCGCAACTCTCCAGTTACGAGAGCTTTACCTTTGCCGACTATCACGGCTCAGAAAAAAAACGTACTTTTTCAAGTTAAAAAAATGAGTATTTTTTTTTTAAATTATAAATTTCCACAGAACTATGTTTATAGAAATAATTGGGAACTATCTTTATGAGAAATCTTCTTCAGAAGTCTCCAATTTTTTAAACCTTTACAAATCCAAGTCTATTTTGATAAAAAAAAGTCCTAAGAATCTGCTAAAAGGGAGAATAAAACTTATGGTATCAAATGATGGCATTAAGTAATGAAATTAAAACTTAATGTCATCATTTGATACGGATTTTACGAATTTTACGTGCATATTGTGTTAATCGCGGCTTTTTGGATTGCAACAACAAACAAATTAAAAAAAAATTTATTGTGAAACATATGTACTTTGTTAAAGTTAAAAATGTGTATTTCTATTTAAAACTGTAGTTGAAATTTAATTTGCACAGAAATATCTTTAGATGAACAATTTGAAATCAATTTCGTAAGAAGTGCTATACTGATGTCATAAATTTTTTTCAACAAATACAGTCTATTTCTGTAATAATTCACTGAATCTCATCAAATGGTTAATGTAATTTCAATATAACAATGAAGCATATTTTTGACATCTCATAGGGACTTTACTAGCAGATTGTGTATTTACAGTATTATAGGATAGCAGTTTAAACAGTTATGTAATAAATTATATAGCTACTTGCCTACTGATATTTATATTGATCATATATCTAACTCTTTACATAATACTGCTAATTTTGTTTCTTGAGTTATGCGAGAAACATAGGTACAGACATCACTTCGATACTAGTTAAAATTCATTCAGAAATGGCCAGAATGGATATTTAAAATTTCAAAATTAAAGTTTCTTTCTACGTTCTAACAGACATGGTGTGGAAATTAGTGAATGATCCAAGTACTAGCAAAATATCTATCTCCCTATAAATCTGAACACTGAATTGTTTTATGATTACAATATTGTTGCTACTTTGTAAAAGAAAGTAAAAAATGTAAATGACAATTACCTGGAAGATTAAACGAGAATGACTTCACGCTTAATACTACATTTACCAATTAGGTTATACAATAACTTGCATAGTGGTATTAACGAGTATTTAGCGACTTAAGAACAAAGAAATTTTGTGTCACTTTTCATTTAATAACAAATCCGTAAGAAAGTAAAATGAACTTAGTAAAACGTAGAAAAATGGTAAATTATATATTAAACTTTTGAGTCAAAAAACCCATAATCTTTTACTTACATATTATTTTTTCTTGTGCTGAAACAGCTCCATCTGATAAGATTCTAACCAGGGCTTCCACCGCATTTTTTTTTTTGTTTCGGATTTCATCTCCGGTTCAACTAAAAAAATATATATATCAATTCAGTTTCGGTTTTCCTTTCGTCAAAAATATCGGTTTTCGGTTTTTGGTTCAGTTCCGAAAGATAATTTTATGTATTCTTTTATTTGTAGTAAAAATATATCATAAACATTCTATCATAACCGGTAAGCAGAGAACGGTGAGCATTGGCAATATTATCCATTATCAAAATTTCATTTGTAAACTAAACATTCAACTGAATTAAATCTTCTTTCTACAAGTAGTTTCGTGTGAAACCGAAAAAGAAAATTACCAGTGAATATCAAAAAAGGAAATCGAGAAATAATGTACATATAATGACGATAATTATATGAGTTGTAATGTATTTACAACACAAACACCAGTGTTCGTTCTCAAAGGGGAAACACAGTAAAATATACGCTATGGAATTAAAGGAAAATGCCTTATATTTAAACTAAAACATTTATTATGTACATTATTTACAAATTAACACGACTTGATTAATATGTGACATGACCTGCAATTATTTGATTTTGCTATTCATCAATATTTTTAAAATGATATTCCTTATCAAAATGATACGAGACCCAGGTAATCATGAATATTAAGTTGGTTTACCTCCAGTAATTACAGGGGAGCAGGCCGGGGCTGTATGCAGGCTGAACATCTCGGTGTGGGAGTACGGTCGTAAAGGTCGTTTGCTGGAGGACGGTGGTAGCGTAGCGGTCCTTACTTTGATGGACGTTCGTGCTGGCTTAGCGATCGTCCCTTTGTCAGATGTGGGATTGTGAAAATATTGCTGGCCAGGACTCTCTGGTTTGCTCATGGAATCTGGATACACCCGTTCTCTCTTCACCTCCGACCTCGACTCCTTTTCCCACTTTTATCCACAACTTTACTCCTGTTCGACGCCCCCTTTTTTCTCTTTCCCTTTGTTTCTCCTTTCTCTTTTCTTTTTTTCACTTTTTGGTGAAATTTTCCCATATCTGTACCCCCTTCGGGAGTGCAGGGGGGCTCATTAAAATGGCCCCTTTGTTGAACATTGACATTATTGCCTAGCTCCTGTCCCCCATATCTGACGGTTGTGACCCTGCCTGGGCTTGACCGTTACATTTGATCCCTCCCCCCTCCATCAGCTATAAATCCTCCGCAGAGGTCCCCATTAAAACTCAAAGTCAACAGCTGACTCTAAATTCTTCTTAGAAATTTAGTCCACAGCTGTATATGCACGTGCTGACCATCGTAGGAAAGCATATCGGTACAATATGGTTGCCGTTAAATTAGAAAATATATACATAAGTTACTTACAGTAACAAAATAACTGAAGATATTTCGAACCAAAATAAACCGATATTTTTTTTTCGATTCAGTTCCGGTTTTCTTTCCCACAAATAAAAAAAAAGTGGGTTTTTGTTTTTCGGTTTTTGGTTCAGTTTTCGAGCGAAGCCCTGATTCTAACACAATATTGTTTTTTAAAAAATTCTATTGCTCTTCCGGGAATTAAATGTTAGTTAAAAACAGTTTTAATAAGTTTTATTGAAGCTAAAATATTTGTAAATCATCAGTCCACTTCCTCATGCTTTATAATTAATCTTAATATTTTGTCCCGTGCTTAGTATTTGACTTTAAGCAAGACCTTCTCTTTCCTTCAGAACCGAAAAGATAAAAAATACGTTAATCTGAAAATATTTCCTTTCCCCATAGGTCAGATGTTTTGTTGACATAACTGGGAATTCAGGTTTGAAGCTTTTCGGTTTATTTGTGTCATTAATAAATGTTCTCTGCGTAAGAGCGCGTCCCTAAAGTATTTGAATCATAAAATATTGGCAATCATTTATCATGTAATAGGAAAGAATATTTTTATATTTTTTCAATTTATCTATTTTTTGTTTCTATTAACTGTTCTAGGCGACCAGATTTCTGTTGATTCATTTTTTAAACTTTTCGCTTTTTAGGTTGAAATTGAAGCAGTAGCTTTCTCTGTTTACTTCCTTGTGCGAAGTAAAACAATTATTGTAATTGCAAATAATTTAACCCTTTCGTTGGCCATTCATTTCTCATAAGGTGTTTACAAACTTTCAAAAAAGAAGTGCTAATTATATTCAATTGATAAAACAATAGATGACAGCGCAGAACTAAAGAACGAATCAGTCTTCCAATTATTATAATAGCAAGGACAATATATATTATAATGAGTTTTGTTCTTCCTACAGGTGCATTTTGTTAAATCATGTAGGTGGGATGTAATCTTCCCACGGTCTTCAAAAGGATTAATATTCATATTTTGATTTCATTTTGACCATGTTAAATCAGTTTCTAGATTATCTCAATATATGTACAATGAAAAAAATTACAAGAAACTCAGAATATCCACTCCATTAAACACATTTTTCGAACAAAGGCAACTGCCCTACCCGCGATAATCGTATTCCAAATGTTTTTTAATATGTTATATAAATGTTTTATGAAAACGTTTTTTAATTATTAATTTTAATGTATATTTATTTCAATGACTCACTCCCACTGAATATTTGGGAATTTTAATTTCATCTAGAACTCGAATTTTTCATAGAAATAAATTTTTTCAATCTCATTTTGTCTGTTTTATACAATTTTTCTTGCGTTGGTATCAACAATTCATCTTGTGTTATCAGATTTTGTTTTCCTAAGTTTATTTTTAAAAATCTGAAAGGAAAAAAGTTCTTTGGAGAAGTTTTAAGTAATTGTATTTCAATAAGTGGAATACATTTTGCTCGTATTCCTGATTATTGTCATTTAAATAATAAGTGACAGCTAATTGAGATTAGGGGCCTTGTATGTACGAATCTCAACTTTATTAATATTTTTTATGTAAAGTTGAAATTTACTCTTTTAAAACTGATTCTAATATTCTCTGATTAAAGTGAAGTGAATTAATTTTTGCTTTACTTGACGCAGTTTGTGAGTGTTAATTTCGCTTTGCAACAAGATCATTTAACTCGTTGTCTCTGACGCCCTAAGACAGGGGTGGTCAAAATCCGGCCCGCGAGCCGGATCCGGCCCTTTTGCTTACTTTATCCGGTCAGTTGAAAAATCCTGCAATCATGCAAAAATCATGCAATTTTTTAATCTCTTATATGTAATTTTGTTGAAATCAACAGTATTTGTATGCGTAGTGTAGATATAAATAATGAAAAATATATAAATAATAGAGAGTATTATAATTTGAACAGCTGTAACCATATCCCTACTTTAATGTATGCAATATACATATTCTCATAAAGCGTGTGGTCGGCTTAATACATAGAATTGAACGTGCACTCCTCTCACTCTTCGAGGGACGACAGACCGCAGCACACGTACTGTTTATTTCGATTTAGCACTAGTCGCATACTCGTCATTTCTTTTGAGACTAATGTTTGTTATGTTGCAAATATAATAATAAAATAAAAAAGTGGATTTTTTGTAAGTAAAATTTTAAAACATTGGTTTTATTTTATTGTAATAATTAAATTATTTATTTGTAGGCCTTTGTAAAATGAGTCAATCTAAAAAAAAAGAAAAGTTGATTTGGAGTGAGAAATTGCAATGAAGCATGGACGATAAAATAACCTTTTTACAAACATTGATAAGAAAGCAATTTGTTTAGTTTGCCAGGAAACAATTGCTGTTTTCAAGGAATACAATTTAAACAGGCATTTTAAATCAAAACATCCAAAACATGCATCACTTTCTTTAAAAGAACTTCAAAGTGCACCATAAAACACTACGAAAAACTTGAATAAGAAACAAAATATTTTTACCAAATATCGAGAAATTTACCACAAAAGCAAGTTATGTTGTTTCACACAAAATTGCTAAGTTATGTAAACCTTTTACTGAAGCAGAATTTGTTAAACAATGCCTGATACAAGTATCATTACTATTTCTTAATTATGATTTATTATTACTATTATCTTTTATTAATTGACAAATTTCTCTGTCCAAAATCTTCAAAATGATAATTGTAGTGTTTTTGTCAAAACATTTCTTCGGCAGTGAAAAAAATCCACCCAAAACATTCGCGTGTGCACAGCGACGCGGTATAGTACTCCTGCCCGGGAGACATTTTGAAAATTTCATTTTGGAACGCGCTTAAAAGTATTTGCCTACCACTGCCCTAACACATATTGGGCAACGCAAATGAGCCAGTTTTGGAATGCCTCACTTGAGTTCGAGTTAGACAAAAGTCGTGTTTCAATTCCGTGGACTCCGAACTCAGTTCATCCAATGCATATGTAATTTCAATTCTCAAACAGGATTTTAAAGCGTTTTATGAAATACCGAGTGAAAAAGCTTGTAAAAGTAAACAAAAAAATGGTAGAAAATCTCTTCAGATATTTCGTATACTCACAGAAAAGCAAAGTAACTATTTTCGTTAGTCAAGTTTTTGTCCTTATTTTTATAAATTATATGAATGCTAATGCTTTGTCTTTTAGATATGCTACCACATCCTTTTATGAACTTAAATAACAGCATTAGGAACTCCATAATAACCAGAATTTACATCGTCCGTAATGCATACGTAAACCGAAAATTATAGTTCATGAATGACATTTGTGATTATAAACAACATATTGCTTCGCACGCTTTTTTTTAAAAAAAGTTTTGAATTGATTTTCTTTCAACTAAATGTCAATATGGAATTTAAATGATCTCAAAAATTTTCAAATTTGAGGCATTCGTGACATAGAATCCCAGTTCCGAGTGCCGGACGCCATGTTTTTGGCTATATTTTTGTACAAGTGATAGCCAAATTGTCGCCAAATAATATTTGCAATTTGAGCTTCGTTTTGTATTAAGTTTATACTCAATTTTAAAGTATATTTTGAACAAAAAAAAAGGTTTAAAATTTTGTTAAGAGGAATAAAAATTTAAAAAAATAGAAAATAATAAATAGAGCAAGATTTGTCAGAAAACTGGGTTCAAGAATTTGGCTATATCGTCCACGCTTGGAGTGCATAATGAACTTGGTTCAGCAGGTTCCCTGAACTGGGATTTAGCCGAAGATAGTTTCATGGAGATACCTATATAAATATATTCATATATAGATACATTTATTTAGACACGAATTTTAATAGTGTGCATGTATGTATATATGTATATTTCACGGAATACTAAATATTTGGCAACAATGATGCCAACAATGAATAGATATGTTTATTTATTCAACAGTCGCAAAGCTGAAAATTGGAATGAATGTACCAGACAATTTAACTGCTTTTTGGTCAATTAAAAAGAATATTTTTAATTACTACAATTATATTTTGATTACTTAAAAGAATCTTAAAATTTCGGAATGCAAATTGCTCACATAGCTTTCCCAAATCATATCCCGTCATGCGGAACCGTTGGCGTCTATCAGCGTAAAGAAAGAAAGTTGCACATACACAGTTACATTCAGATGTTTACTGGATAATAATTGGAAACAGCCATTCAGTAACCGAAAACAAATAGTAAACAACTACTTTCGGTTGATTTACGTTATCCAAAAATTAATTGAAAACTATAATTTTCTTATAACGCCCGTATTTAAAATCGTTTTTTTTCTAAGTCAAAACCTGCTTCAGATATCGTATTGATATACAGACACAAACATAGACAGAATAGCAAAAAAGGGTATTTTTGGTATCAGGGAGGTCGAAAACACGAATATCCATCAAAATCTGGAAGTCCAATTTTTTAATGATTGTGAGGAGGCCATTTAGATCAGTAATATAATTGATTAATTCATTCAAGAAGTAAAATGCTTGGGATCTAAATCTGACCTTATCACATCTTTTGTAAAGGACAGACGACCATAAAATATATTCAACGGATTTTTTCATCTTGTGTGGTAGTTCTGATCCCAGTCCTACATTAGAATCCCTTCTCCGTACATGACACTAAATAAGAATGTACCTTTGTGGAGTTATTTATGAGTCCCTATGGGTCAGGGCCCAATTTGAAGGTGCAAGGTTTTTCCAAGTTGGCAATTTCAAGGCGGGGTTAAGAAGACCAATAAAATTTTTACAACTATCCCGAATGGACGAACAGAAGTAAGAGGGGCAAAGATGAAATTGATATAAAAGAAGAAAGGTCTAAAAAAAGCAGGAGATGTTCGAGAGTTTAGTCGAATCAAAGGCAGCAGAGCAGTCGAGCCGAGGAGACAAGTCCGACTGTCAGTGTTCAAGACTCGAGAACAGAGTACGGGGATCAAAGGAGTTTGGCCCAAGGAACATCTCGACATCTCTCAACGACCAGACGTTTCCAGCTCTTCCGCTTTTCAGTATCACCCCGAATAATATTAGAAGGCCCCATACCAGCGATGATACGGAGTCCACATCATCATCACGTCAATCGAAAGGTATCTACAAGAGCTCCCCAGAGTACAGCCTTGGCACATCCAAAAGATCACCAAAGGTACGTATTATTATACATATTTGAAATTGAGGTTGGGTCCTCTCTCCTACATACATAGAGTTAGCTAAGTGGTAGGAAAATATTATTATCATATCTTAATTGGTGTGGCACCTATTTTGATTATATTAAAAGTAAATTGTATGAAGCTTAATCTAAATCTTGAATATTAATAATGTATATATATATATATATATATATATATAATTGTAATAAATTGACTTATTTTACTTTAAAGCTGTTTTCAGTCGTTCTTAATTTAGCGTATTAGTTTATTTTTATTTTAAGTCTGTAGTCTCTCAGAGCCTGTAGTTGAATTTAAACTTAAAATATCTACACAACGCAACCCAAATAATATTTAGTCTTTGTGATTAAAAGAAGTAAACAACCACTATACATTTGATCACAGGTTAATACCTAAATATAAACGGGAGCTATACTACACATGTTGCAGCGAACTTCTCACGATTATTTTTTGTTGAGTGGTAGTTACACGACAATGATTACAATACCTTTCTTACATTACGTAAATGAGAAAGTAAAAAAGCAAAATGTAATAACAATAAAATAATTTGATAGTGTTTAAGTGATCACATTTGTCAAATCAGTAAATATCAGATACTGAATTTCAATTTTTTAAAAACGTATATAATAATAATATTTTAATATTGAAAAAATAAAACATCTGAAGATATCATTACTGTAAGGTTCTCAGAAATATGGCGTCTAGAATTTGACAACTATCTCTAAGAATTTGAAATCCCCCCCCCTCCTTACTAAGCATAGAAACGGCTAATTCACATTTTAACTTTAAATTTTAAGCACTACTACATAAATATATCGCAGATAATATATTTCGTTTCTAATAACATTCATTAAAGACAAAAAAGTTCACTATAGCCCTTGTTGTTTTAAATACACGAAAATCCTTGATTGTATGTATGAAAATTTCTTTATCGTATAACAAAAGTAAATATTTTTCTTTTCTCGTTCATAACAACAAATAAATATTTAGAGACAGTTCTTTGTTTAATAACAAGGAAATGAGACTGTTTATTAAATGAATATTTATTTGAGAAAAAGGTATTTGATTGTTAAATAATACATTTTCAACAGTGAAAAATACACCTAATTTAACAATAAGTAGCGAAATGAATCATACATATTTTGGGAAGAATACATATCTTTAGTTAAAGAGCCCTATTATATTATTATATTATGCATTTAGACATTAGTATTTTTAAGTTAAATTAATCATTATAACAGGTTTGGTGGGTTGACTGAAGAATTGGGTTCTCTCGCCAACTTGGCAATAACGGTTTAAGTATAGTCGCCTAACATTTTCTCCTGATCTCACCGTGTTCAAAGTATTTGTATCTATATTATAATTTATATGTTATTTGCATCCAACTCTCCCTGTGTTGCTCTTTCCTTATATATTAAAAGTGCGAAATACTTAAAAAATTTAGATATAAAAAACCATTAATGGTTCACTATGGCTGATTTTTAATAATTTGGAGCTGTTTGCGTTTGTAAACTGTTAAGGAATTAATTGCTCATAAATATAAATGTCCGGTTTTCAAGTCGATTTCTTTAATTAAGTAAGAGTATATAATTCTATTACGATGGCACACTGTACATTAATTAAAGTCGCCAGAAAAAGTAAGAAATACAATGTTTGGATGGATTACCTTTGTGTTTTAATAAATATCGCCAATATTTTTTCCCAATTCACCTAGGGGAACCCAATTCTTCAGTAGTCCTGGTATGTTTATATTTTAATAATAGTTGATCGATAGGTATGTCTTTAAAAAACACGGTCTTTCCCTCATGTCTGGATATAGGTGAAATATGTGATTGATGAGCACAGGAAACTGTATAAAATCCAAGGAAATGTTCTTCACTCTTATTTTTTCCTTGAAAAACTGTGCGTTTTGGTGACATATTAGTGAAACAAACGAGTCGTATCACTTATTTCCAGATTTAAATATATAATAGTGCAATTACTCATTGCTTGACATCGCTTTTCAAGCTTTACAATTAAATGTTAGCTACAATTTTTCATGTTTTGTCACTTACTTGACCGGAACGGGAAACTAATTAAAACTCTCACTTGATAAATCCTGTAAACAGGAAGGTACAGTTGCATCATGCTATCATGTATTAAACGAACTATATAATCAAAGCTTCCATATAAGCGGAATTTTTATAAAGTTTTTCGAAAGATTTGGTTTTTTGTAATTTGTTCCTGTTTTCATATGCATAGATATTTAATTCACATCAACAGAGTAAAATTTACTTCAAATTTACTTTTTCCTATAAATTATACACGCGTTATATCAGAAGGAAAATATTATGAAGTTTTGATGTGATACATTAAAACTAAAACTTGATTTTTGAGCATAGTGTAACAGGTTTAGAAAATGGTCAATAAATATATTTTACCGAATTTTTTAAGCTTTTAAATTTTCAAAATTATAAGTGACCTATCGTATAAATGGCATATATACGAGGCTCATCCAGAAAGTAAGTTTCCCGATGTTTTCCCCTTTAAAGTAAATGTAATTAGCAATGTCAATTTCGCGTGCGTAATAGATCTATGACGTATTAATCATATGCCAGCTGGACGAGTCTCAATTCATGCCAGTAGCGAGGTAGCAGTGGTTCGAAATGGAAACTCTAATGCCTTCTCCCGCAGCTGCAAGGTTCGGTCGGTGATCTTGAATGCACAAAGCAATGTGCTAATTCAAATTCATCGTCAACTCTGTCAGGTATATGAGCGGAAACTGACACCCGAACCAAAAAATTCAACGCTTAGGAGTAACACTGACATTCCTGCAACGGTTTCACTATGACGGCGAAGAGTTCTTCGACAGGATCGTCATTTTTAATGAGACTTGGATTTCGCACTTTATCCCGGAAACCAATCAGCAGTCAATGCATTGCCATCACCGTGGATCTTCGGTCAGGACCAAATTCAAACAGACGCTGTCGGTACATAGAGGGTTGTGCACGGTGTTCTGGGACAGGAAGGCTGGTCCCATTCACAGGCGGCAGAGTTCTAAGACAGAGGTATACAAAAGTTGATCCCACAATACCACAAATGTCTCAATTCTGGTGATGGCTATGTTGAAAAATAGCTCAAAGATTGCTGTACTTGTTGCCAATAAATATGTCCGGGAAAGTGTGGATTCTTTTCTCTGTTAAATAGGGAAACTTACATTCTGGATGCACCTCGTATATCCAACAGTTTCACCACCGAAGCGAATAAGGAGGTTTTTATTACCTTAATTTAGAGCTGAGTTGTTGAATATATTTATATTAGAAATGAATTTTAACAATTTTTCCTTAATTTTCAGCATAAATACTGGGAGTAATTTATTAATATGACTTCTATTTCTAATAACTAAAAGATTATAAAGATGAATGAAAGGATAGTTATCAATAAAATATAATTAATAAAACTATCAATTACAATAAATTAGACAGATTATATACTTTTGAATTACTGAAGAAAACAAAATATTTCAATTAAATATGTACAGAAAATAAATTATATGATCATGCTTGGATATAACTTCAAAGAGAAGGTTCTATTTAAACTGTATGAAATTTAATTTACTATACAGTACTTCCTTTTTTGCAAAATGTTTAATAAATATATTTATTATATAAGATTATTTTATTATGTCAGCAATTACATGTGATTAAATGTCTAAAAAGAATATCTTAAAATATGTTGAATAAAATATTTTAAAAAAGGTTCTAATTTATGTAAATTACATTATCCTAATCTATTATTATAGATTTAAAAATATAAGAAAAGGAGTTAAAATTTTAAGCTTCTGCGTTGTATTGCAGAGATATTACCTTGATTCGGTCTGGAGCACTATAGTCTATTGTTTTGATACACCTAGACTAATGAGACCGGGATCTAGTGCTTAAAGTTGATGTCGAGCGGCTACGAACAATCATGACAGCAAGGGGATTCGAACCCACAATCTCTGGTACAGAAGAGTACCCTAGTCATTCGATCATCGGTTACTGAAAAGTTTAAACTTGTCAAAATTGAATTAGTTATGACTACAGTGAGAATTTTCCTGATCACTGATTTTTTTTCAGTTATAATATTTTCTCTATTTTATACAAGGAAACAAAAAAGTGCATTTTACTATGTAAAAATAAAACAAATAGGTTTAAGCTACATTTTTACATGACTTGTAAAATGTTTAGTTCAACTGAAATTCCTACAAAAGTTGACTATAAATTTTCATAAAATAAGAATTATATATATATATATATATATATATATATATATATATATATATATATATATATATATATATATATATATATATATATATACACTCAAGAGCAAAAACATTATGACCACCTGTCCATAACGAGTTGGCCCACCTTTGGCACACAACACAGCTTCAACCCGCCTTGTCATGGATTCCAGAAGTACTTGGTAGATGGACATCCAACACCATGTCATCTACTGCTGGTTTCACCATCATTCATCCACTTTGCATAAGTACTAACAACTGTAGATTGCGAACAACCCACGTGCAGTTTCGGAAATACTTGTTCTGAGCCATTACAATCTGCGACCTATCAAAACCGCTTAGATCCGCAGCTTTTCCCATCACACACAGAAGTGAGTGAAAAAATGATTCTTCAGACTCTCCAGCAGCATTTAAATACCACTTCCACCTGATAACGTACCTTCCACGTCATCCAGGTGAGTTCAATTCAAAATGTAGGGTTGGTTATAATGTTTTGGCTCTTGATTATATATATATATATATATATATATATATATATATATATATAGATAGATAGAGAGAGAGAGAGAGAGAGAGAGAGAGAGATAGATAGATAGATACACACATATATACATACATATCAACATACATACTTACATATACTGTGAGAATTGAAGCAGGTTTGTTTGTATGATTCTCAATACTTTAATTTTTGAAGTTTTTTCCTGTGGTTTCACCAGCATTGTGATTTTATTTTTCAATGTTTTAATGGGGAAAAACTGTTTACAATCTTGATCATCTGAAAGTAATAAAAAATCCTAATTTAAGATAAAATAATTTAAAGATAATTTAAGATTAAAAAAGTTTAAATATTTTTCAAGGACATCTTGTCATTAGTAACTCCTTTTATTATATTTAAGCTACTCCGTTTAGGCTTCATATGTAGCTTCAAATTTGATTTATATATAGAGAAAGTGTTTATAGTATAAAATTGAAAATTTGATGCTTAAGATATGTATAAGAGAAGAATACAGAAAAAAAATGTAACGTTAGATTTGTATTGCTTTCAATACATTAAGTTTTTAATACAAGATTTGTAAATAATGCAAAATGTTCTTGAAAATTTAAATGTAATATTATTATTTTTTACTTTCTCGCATATGTAGTGTACCGAATGTATTGTAATCGTCCAAATATTTGACAGGAAATGTTTGATGGATTTTCAAGTTGGACCTCCCTGAGTCCAACCATTTTTAGTATTATATCTGTGTGTGTCTTTGGTATTATGTATGTGAATGCAATAACTTAAGCACATTATGAATTAGAAAAAAACAGATTTTGAATAAGTACATTATAACAAATTTGTAACTGTCTATAACTTTACTTTAGGCAACTGAAAATAGCAGTTTAACCGTTACTTTCAGTTTAGTAAATAAATATTTCTCTTTACTATCTGGTTTCCGATGCTGCTGTTTAAGTTCAAATTATAAAGTGTGAACATAGTTAAAAGACAGATATTATGTGTATGAAAGTGGTTGTATATTTTGTAAAAGTAAGATCAAAAGCATTAGTAATGAAGGTAGTTAGGAAACTTTCAATTTTTCCAAATGTATATGTAGTTCTAGCCACTCAAATATTTTTTAAGGCTTCTCGAATTTTACAAATAGAATTGTACTGTACAAATCATTCCCTTCTTCATAATATATATAATGTTATTTGAAATAAATAAATAATCTATAAAAAATTTTTTCAAAGTCAGTTCCTACTTAGATCAACAAAGAAAATTTTTGTTTTAGTTACTGTTTATTAAATAATTACAATTAATACAAATATGTTTTCACATATGACAGAATCACAATATTAAGTGCAAAATAGAAAGCTAATTTCTTTGCAATATTCCATTTTCATTTTCATATCCGCAATTTGATTTAACATTTACTTAGGTTTCGTTTGGTTTGGATGCTACGGTCTACTTTCTAATAACACAAGGGCTAAAGAAACCGGGACCTACAGCTTAAAGCCGATTCCGAACGGCTATGAACATCCATGCCACAGTGGGATTCGAATCCACGAACTCTGGTACAGAAGGCCAGCACCCTAGCCAATCGGCTGCCTTTCAGCAATTTACCTGGAAAGGAATTAAATATGGGTCAAACATGTTTCCAGTCTTAAACAAAAAAGAAATCTGTGTTTATTTGCACATGTTATAAAAATCTCATGTAATCAATTTTTTCGTGTAATCTCGTGTACTCATTCCTAATACCGATTCTTTGGTTTACTGTAAACTGAATGGCGACGTATTAGTGAAATCATTGGCGCGAATCTTCTGATAAAAATAAAATTAATTAATTAAATTTAATTAAAGAAATAATATTTTAAAAACATTATTAACATCCAGTGTCATCCCCTACAACTTTAGAGAATGTATTAGAATTTGTGTGGATGAATAAAAAGTATTTTATAAACTACTGAAATTTTAAACAAGATATATATATATAGAGAGAGAGAGAGAGAGATAGATAGATATAGATACATATATAGGAAGAGTTTAAACTAATAGTAGGAATTAAAAAATATAATAATTTTGAAATTTTTTATTTAATACATGAATGAGAATATTAAATGGTCACAAGGAATGTAAAGCTATTTTTTGTGTATTGTGATTTAATGGCATAGTTTAAAGCATTACAAGAAAGCATTTGTAATCGATAGATTAAGTCAGTAAAATACTGTGTTATTGTTTAGTATATATCTGTATAATATGGTAATTTAAATGTTTGCAACAAGAAAAACAATATTAGGCATGTCATTGAAATAATTCTTTCGTCAAACATGATAAAAAAATCTACTTATAAGACACTTCTAAAGAAGCGCTACTTCCGATAGCTTTGAATTTGCAGCGAAAATCTTAAAATCACTATAATTATTTCAGGTTTTTCTTTCTATCAATTTGAGATAATATACAATACATCATGCATGACTTCTAAATCAATCACAAAAAAGAAACTTCATAATTTATAGCATGACACACTATCATACATTTCCTGAAACATCTCTTCAAAACTTAATCATGCGTGGCTAGAAGACGATTCTCAATAAACAGAAGAGAAAAAGGGGTCGCCGGAAAAATAACACTATTATGAGTTAAATTATATCCATGAAGTTTTAAAGATCGTAATTTGAATTCCAGTACTTAAAATGGTCGATTAATATGTAGACAGATTATATTAAGTTGTACCACGGCCAATATTTTAAGTATAGTGTAAAAATTAGATCGAAACTTTTGTGATAATGCTATGGACTATTGAATCAGAAGAATTGTTTCGGGTGGTTGTCAAAAAACATATGATTTCTTTACACGCAGCTAAGTCTTTACTGGTTTTTCTATATATTTTTTACATAAGTCATTATTTGTTATAAGAAGATGAATTGTTGATGCCTATTTCTTTTTTGATATTATTTTGTTTTAATTAAGAATCAGTTTGCTTATAGTGGAAATGGATTTCGCATAAACCGTATTCGAATATTATGGATTTAAATCATGGATCCAAGCAATCCAGTTAAGCTAAAGAAAAAAAATTGATTATAGGAAACTGTACTATAAGGTACAATTTCGTGTGGTCATACAATTTTTTTTTCTCTTTTACTCTTTTCATCCAAAACGTTTTTGTAATTACTTTACAGTAAAAAACCTTTTTGTAACTGTTTTAAGAAGAATAAAAGCATTTATTTCTAAAGTTTCGATAGTAATCTGTTCCTATTTTTCTGTCTAGATTTTTGATTAGTTCTTGTCTTTCTTAAAGGGTACTACTTGAGTAATCGTCGATTCTTTATTTGTTAAAAAATGTATACTTTAATTTGTAAAATATTTTATTTAAATTTATTTACATTAGTATTTAATATTTAATTTAAATAATAAAAATGTAACCTTTCAAATTTAATCTTAAGATTTTTTTTCCTAAACCAGAGTTTTCAAAACGGTTTTGATCAGAAAATTCTTAGAAAAATTTTCAAAGATCAGAAAAATTTCTACATCAAAGGTTCCAACCGTTTCTGAAACACAGTCCTTTTTAAAAGAAAGAAAATATTTTAATGTACACCTTTCTATAATAATTTATTATATCAAACGCTAAAATATAGTTGTATATTATCTATATCTATTTTTTCTGCCGGTGAATCTAATAAGAATAGATTAAAACGACCGGAAAATGTAGTAAAAAATTATTTATTAAAATAAAATCAATTAAATACAGACAATAATAATAATGATAGTGTTGAGGCTGGGGGAATTTTAATAATTTGTTACTGCCGTATTTTAAATTCGTTAACATCATTCGTAAATCTCCCTTTCAGTGATGCTCCATGTTTTTTAGACTTAGCTACTAATCTGAGAAAATTAGTCAAATATGAAATGCAGTTAAAATTTCTGTATTTCCCAGGGGTGATCAAACGGAAGGGCATGGTGAATTATCGAAATTTATAAATGAAAAAAATATCGGTGTTATTATATATAATAAAATGTTATTCTATTGATACATTTATTATTCAGTAAATCAATAAATAATAGACAATAATAATAATGAGAGTGTTGAGGTTGGGGGAATTTTAACAATTTGTAACTACCGTATTTTAACTTTGTTAACATCATTCGTAAATCTCCCTTTCAGTGATGCTCCATGTTTTTTAGACTTAGCTACTAATCTGAGAAAATTAGTCAAATATGAAATGAAGGTAAATTTATGTATTTCTCAAGGGTGGTTACACTGCAAGTCATGGTGAATTATCGAAATTTATAACTGAAAAAATACCGCTGTTATTATATTAAATAAAATATTATTTGATTGATACATTTATTATTTTTATGGATATGTATATTTTCATAAATATATATACCGGCCACTTTCTTCATCTACCATAACGCCCCTCCCCCATTTGACTCTGAACCCCTATGGAAGGACCTATTGGGAGTGGAAATCGCCTCCATTGGGAACCCAAGCTCTATACTATCAGCACCTGATTCCTGTTCTATGAGCCACGTGGATCACGAGCCTAATCCTTAGTAATTATAGGGAAAATAGGGATCTGCTTGGGTGCAAAACACGATTACATTAAATATTATCAAATAATCACATTCACTATTTTATATGTTTAAAAGTATGGTATGCTGTAAAAAAAACAGCATCTGAATTAAAATTTAACTTCATGGTTCTGCAGGGGTAGTTAACCAAAAGATAATAGTGCTATGGATTTTACAGATAACACATACGTATAACCTCTCCGCAAGA
>CM063504.1:88132093-88137093 GCA_032207245.1 Pardosa pseudoannulata | reverse complement strand
AATTACTTTAGTTGCTTGAAAGTTATGAAATCATTTCACGTTACTACTGCAACACAACAACAGCTACAAATTATTGCAGCCTCAATTTTCATAAACTGGTCGTCAAAATAGAAAAACAGTTATGTGTCAGAATTTTAATACCAAATTTGATTCTGTTATACTTTTAATAAATTCTTCAAGAGTAGCTCTACATCTTCAATGTCTGTGTCTTATATGAAATTTATAAAAAAGCTAGTAAGTAATAGGTCTAATATGGGGTAAATCATTAATACACACTAACTAAATTCGTTTACACACATATATACATGTATATGTATGTATGTTTATATATAAGGAAACACACACCTTAGCGTAGAAAATACTATCTTCTTAGCAAAACTAAACACTTTTTTATTTGAAGGCATTATTTTGTGTATCAAAAATTACTTTAGTTGTTTGAAAGTTATGAAATCATTTCACGTTACTACTGAAACATTCAAGAGCTACATATTATTGCAGCCTAAATTTTCATAAACTGGTCGTCAAAATAGAAAAACAGTTATGTGTCAGAATTTTTATGCAGGCAAATCATAGCCCTAGTATACTCATATGACATCATGAAAAAAAAAAGTGTGTCAGTTGATTTAGCTTGTGGTTTGCTGCATTGCGTGTATTATTAAAGGATTTTTAAATGTGATCATCAGTCACATTTTATAATCCTTTAATGATAGACATAACATGTACTGACAGAGGAACAGATACAAATTGTAAAACATTGCAACTTTATGAGTCTACCAGAATTATAGGAATAGTATTTGTGTGGTTATGCACAAATTTAACCGACTATTATAGTAATTACTTATCACATTCAATAATCCTTTAATAACATCAGTAACACACAATTTGCATTACATAAGAAATGACACAACAGGTTATTGCTGCTCACCAAGTTCTGCTGTTAAATTCATAGACATAATATTTACCCTTATTTATAATAATAACTGCTGCAAGCTAAAAATTTTCACTTGTCTCGCGTGACTGCAATTTAGAGTGTAAAAGAATGAAATCGGAAACCTGATATTATCAAGATTAGACTGAAATTTTGAGGAGGTTGGCCATACTTCGAAGTACCCAAAGCACGCTTGTTGAGCCGCAAGTACAACGATAGTACAAGATATGCGTCCAAAGGGAAATTTGTTAGAAATCTAGATGATCCTGTAGGCCTCGTGCCCCAGACGACGGTATTAGTGAGGGTGACGTGAGACCCGCTTCCCGAAATACTGGGCTACCAAGTTAGCTAGATCCTTAAAAATCTTCTAAACGATCATCTGTCTTGCCAAAAGAAAAAACAGTAAATTTGTAGAGTCGACAGACGCAACCTAGGGCAATAGTCCCGTCGCTCATGAGTCATTGTGAACGACCACAATCAGCTTTTTATTCTGGGGTGTGTGAGTAAAACAGAAATCTATTCAGGTACTTGCATATGCAGATGATATTGATATTCTTGGAAGAAGAAGACAGGATGTGGTTGAGGCATTTATTGCCCTTGAGAGTGCTGCAAGGGATATGGGCTTAGCAGTAAACGAGGAAGTTTTTGGTGGTGAGTCCTAGAATACGTGATGTACAAGTGCTTAATATTGGAAACTATATTTTTGTTTATGTCACCCAGTTTAAATACTTGGGCACACTTATTACAAGTAGAAATGAGATAAAGACTGAAATTAGAAACCGAATTTTGATGGCAAATAGGTGCTATTTTGGTTTAAAGAGCCAAATAAAATCTAAACTCCTCTGCATCAATACAAAAATAAACATATACAAAAGCCTTATAAGACCGATCATTTTATATGGAAGTGATGCATGGGCAAATAACAAAACAGAAGAAAATAGACTATTCATTTTTGAAAGAAAAATTCTTCCTTCATCAATATTTGGAGCAGTAAAGGAAAATAATACATGGAGAGGTTTATATAACCATGAATTATATACTAAATACAAACAACCTAACATCTTGAGAGTTATTAAATCCAACAGAATTAGATGGCTGGGAGCAGATTTGGAGCCAGTTAAAAAATTAACTTTTTCAAAGATTGAGGGTACAAAAAGAACAGCTACAAGGTGGTTGGATTGTGTGGAGAAAGATTTGGAGATCTTGGGTATTAATAAATGGAGAAATCTTGCAAAAAGTTGTGCCGTTTGGAGGAAGCAGGCACAGAAAGCCTTGGCCTGTATCAGACTGTAGCGCTGTTGAAGAGGAAGAAATTAGTAAAACCCTCACTACTAACAGTTGAATTAGGCATTAAAAATCAATAAATAATGAAGATGAGATATGTTAAACGCAGTTTAACAAAAAATCAAGGTGTGGCCCCGCAGCATTTTTAAGCTCTTTTTGCAAGATTACTAAGCAGAACTAAAGGTCTAGGTTCCTGGCTTACGCAGACCACACTGCTGAATTACTTAAGAGCTAACAGCTCTCAGTGGTAAAAACAACTAACTTTCCTAGCCACAATATTTTTAAAATTTAACAGTTTAATTAGTTTAACAATCTAATTCTTTCCTACTTCCCAGTTTTTAGCTCATGGGAGAATGGAATTCTGTGGGAAATTTCCTAATGACATAATCGATTAAAACTCTGGTTAATGATGGTTTTTCCTGGTACCCTAAACAATTCTTTTATAATATTATTAATAATTGAATTTAAAATGTACGTAATAGGTATCATTTACTTAATCACTAACTTATTATATCTATCATTAATATTTAATCTCCATTTGTATGAAATATCTAAGCGTATCTATTCGGTTATATAAATTATATAAAAAACAATAAAATATAGGTGAAAACTTTTTGGTTTATATCTTTAAAGTTCCAAAGCTACAAATGTCACGACAAAACTGATCAAAATGCATTCGGTCAAATGCGGATGTGGTCACGTCTCATGAAGCAATGTTGCATGGCATTGCTCATGCAACAAAATTTTATGGAATTAGATTTTAATACGTGGCTATCATAACTCATTGGAGAAAACAGTATTTTAACTTCCCCATAAGCTTCATTTCGAATTAGTTTGATTTTCTGAAAACATTCTTGTGAATTCCCTAAGCCACTTTCATTTAATTTCATCAACACTGATACAGACATTTCTGAAAGCAAGCAGACAAACTTAGAGATATACAGATTTTAAGTGAGATGTGTGCTTATGCATATACATTGCATATATACATTGAAACATATTTATTTTATATACAATTATGCACATGCTTTTTTATGTATGCATTTATATACCTTCATCTTCCACTTGATTTATAGGAAGATTCATGTTATCTATTTCATTTTTTGTGTATCTATTTATTGTGTCAGTGCATTAATTTGTTACAACATATAACATCAACAACTATTATTTTAAGAACCCATGTGTATAAATACAGCATATTTTTAGTCCTTGAATAAGACTTTATTTAAAAAAGGAAACTATTATTTGCAAGTACTCCAAGATTTAGAATATAAGTTATAAATTGCAATACTTTATTTTGCTTTTAGCTTTATTTAAGTTCACAAGCTGAAAGGAAAAGTTTATCATTTCTGTTTTCTTCACAAGCTTTAAAATGTTACCTCATATTTTAATTTATTTATTATCTCATTTATCGTCTCATTTATTCTTTTCTGTTTATCTGAAAAGCTTTAAAAAAGCTATTTCCTCACTTAGTTTTACGCATTGGGATCTTTTAAGCTCATGCATGTGCTACTTAATCCTAAACCTTATGTCAATCACCTTGACACAAGTGACATCGCCTTGACACAGGAAAA
Organism: Pardosa pseudoannulata; assembly: GCA_032207245.1. Lineage (NCBI taxonomy): Eukaryota > Metazoa > Arthropoda > Arachnida > Araneae > Lycosidae > Pardosa > Pardosa pseudoannulata. The sequence goes on along the minus strand of CM063504.1, from coordinate 88,133,307 downwards.
TGTGGATTATGTTAATCTGTATAAACATGAAGCAGATTTTTCTCTTTTTTACTCTAATAATTACAAAAAATATAATGCTTACTTGTTAGTTCAATTACAACTTTCACTTTCAATGAATAGTTTGCTGTCGTTTATTGCTTTTTTTAACAGTATGTTTTTGTATGTTTATGAAAGCTATGCATACGTCTCCACCCTTTAAAAATGTACCCTGAGCAACGTTCGCAATTTCTAGTGGCCATTGAAGAGCATATTTGTCTTCTATTACTATGTAAGAAAGAACATTGAAAGATCTATGTAACTAAATATTTGAGTGCTTTATTGGCAAGCAAAATAGCATAGTTTCGCCTACTATTGGAAACGAAAATATACTATTTACAATTGATTCTTTTGTTCTCAAAAAATATACGTAACTTATCTGTTCAGGTCGGGAAGGAGAGAATTTATGTGTCTGACATGATAGTCTTTCTTGACAAAGAACAAGGAAAAGAGCTAGGCAGAAATTAATAAAGATAAATCTAGTGGTTTGTAAACTAGGCCTTTGTTGTGAAAATAGTACAGGAAGTTTATTCTTCTAAAGGCAGGAAGGGAAAATTTACTCTTGTACTGGAAGTGGTCAGGATAGTTTGCATCTTATTGGCCTTTCTATTGCTTAGGATTGTTTACAATGAATGAATTTCAATTCACATCTTTTTTAGGATAAGATCAGTTTTTTCTCCTAAAGGCAGGAAGGGAAAATTTACTCTTGTACTGGAAGTGGTCAGGATAGTTTGCATCTTATTGGCCTTTCTATTGCTTAGGATACTTTATAATGAATGGATTTTAATTCACATTTTGTTTAGAATAAGATCAGTTTTCTTTTCTAAAGGCAGGAAGGGAAAATTTACTCTTGTACTGGAAGTGGTCAGGATAGTTTGCATCTTATTGGCCTTTCTATTGCTTAGGATACTTTATAATGAATGGATTTTAATTCACATTTTGTTTAGAATAAGATCAGTTTTTTCTTCTAACGGCAGGAAGGGAAAATTTACTCTTCCGCTGGAAGTAGTCAGGATAGTTTGCATCTTATTGGCCTTTCTATTGCTTAGGATTGTTTACAATGAATGAATTTCAATACACATCTTTTTTTAGGATAAGATCAGTTTTTTCTTCTAAAGGCAGGAAGGGAAAATTTACTCTTGTACTGGAAGTGGTCAGGATAGTTTGCATCTTATTGG
>CM063504.1:88119593-88129593 GCA_032207245.1 Pardosa pseudoannulata | reverse complement strand
CCAATAATCCAACTAGTGTGATGCAGTTCAATAAATTTTAGCTGTTGTACTAGGGAAGAAAAAACTTGTTTTAAAGATATTTTCAAAGGCCTACGAATTACATAGATTATCTCTCATCATAAAATCCTAAATAAGTTTTATTATAATACAGATACCGTTGAATAATTCTCAGTGTATTTTGGTAACCTGTCATAACGATTTAAAGTTTCGATCTTTTGATTTAATGTTAAATCATTTCGCTTTCTGGCTTCCATATAGACAAGCTGCATGTAAGAAAACAAGTTATAAATTGTGAAGACGCTCCTTCTCAGTTCTTATAAGAATGTTTTGCCTTCTGCGTATCTGACAACTTTTGACCACCAGCATAGTGTGCATATTTCTGAAAAATTCCAGGAACGTGTAATTTCCCCCACTCCTTTTATCATTCTCCATTTTCCTAGGTGGAAGAGGATAATTCTCGTAAAAATAAAACAGCAGAGAAGAGAAAGTAAAGATTGGGATCCTTCTAAATACATTGGGAATATTCCTTTGCCAGTTAAAATGAGGTTTTAAAACTGATAACATTAATCGTTGAACGATCACATAAAGCGATAATTTTAGCATACAAATGAATAGACAAAATCGGGAACAAGTGATTTCGATAACAATAATCGATTTATAACATTAACCGAGATCATATTAAACGAAGTCCACTGTAATATCTGCTCTTAGCTATGCTAACACTTTATTTTCTGATTCTAAGTAACAGAAACCAAATATTAAACGGAAATAATCATTCAGTAACTTCATTTTCACATGTGGTCATTTAACCTACATGTTCCCTTATAACATAAAAATGTTACGAAATTATTTTGTATTTTTTTATAAAAATATATTAACCATTACTCTAAACTACGTAGAAAAAATAGAGAAAAACAATCTTATTAACAAATTTCGAAGAGCCTCAAAAATAACTGAGTAGCTGCAAGTGGCTGAAAATGCCTCTACATTTAAAAATCGGGAGTTTCCTCGACTTGTTCTGTAACTCATAGAAGAAAAAATACTATTTTCGATAGTTATGTTTTGTTTTTAATTTTACAAAACACGTGAACACAACACTTTCACACAAATAATGTTGCTTAACAACGTTGGCACGTTATTTTATGAAATCAAAAGACAGCATCAGAAACCGGAAGTAGCCTTACAGCAACCTCATGTAGGAGGTAAACTACTATTTCCGGTTTCCAAAAGTTACCAAAAAGTTGACAGAAAATTAGAATATCGCTATAGTTTTCGAATTGAAAATTTGGTTCCTCTAAGTCAAAACGTACTTTAGTTATCATGTTTATAGACAGACACATACATATCATAGTTCCGAAAATGTCATTTTTGGAGTCAAGTTGGTTCAAACCAAAAAGATTTTTAAAAAAAGCGAGGTCGAAATTTATTAATATTACAATATTTTTCCTATGTCCCGTACATTAGAAAATAAAAACTAATATTTTGGCCCTTTATGGAGAAACTGTATCTACTTAAATTTCTATTTAAACTTTCCTCCTAAAGACTGTTATCACTTGAGTTAAAACACACTACATGATTTTATCCAAAATATATCCTTCTTCCAAGTATAATAAATGAGAATTCCTTATTCTTTGATACATAAAAGTAACCTTTCAAAACCCAGCGGTATATTTTTAGACGGGTGAACATAGTTGCAACAAAGTGCTTTTACGCTTTTCGATATACTCCAGGGAGATGAAACTGCACAACTGAGAAGCAGATACCAAATTTGAAATATCACGTATTTTCTCCAATTCTTGAAATTCAGATTTAGTGTAAAAAGAATATAACTTGTTTATTTTCAATACTGTTAAACAACGTTCTTATACTGAGAAAGTACAAACACAATTATTTAATGTTTAAAAGTCACTGGATGACTAGAATTATAAAAACACAGTCCGAAGAATACACCACACCAATTCTGTAGAGATGTCTTGTAAACAGTCATGTCCAGTCAGACCTCTAAAATGGGCCATTGCAGTCTTTCTCAGAAAAATGGGAATAGCTCTTTTTTTCCCTAAAAACTTCCATCTTTTATTCGTCACATGTTGAACCATATCTTATTTAAGAGTTTTCTTAAAAATCACATTTAAAAAAAATAGTTGTATGAAATGAAAGAGGGTGATTCATGAGTTGATCTATCAAGTCTCTCTTTTTAGCCAGCGTATCAGCTTTTTCATTGCCCAAAATTCCACAATGGACAGGAATCCGCTGAAGAGAAATTTTGTGTGCCAGTGTCTGAAGCAAATATATACTTTCTAAAATTCTTAAGGAACTATTTTGATTCTTCAAAAATCTTGAAGTGCATTCTTAGAATCCTACAAGATCACTGCTCTTGTAAAGAATGACCATGTACCAATGCTGTTGAATTTCAACTGCAATGGCTTCAATTTGACTCTCGAAGGCAGTGGTAAGAGGACACATTGTTAAGTAAAAACTTTAAAGCTGCCAATGTATACCTGTTCCAGCACCGTGTGTTCTCTCCAACATAGAACCATCAGTGAAGGTATGCAACCAATATTTTGCAAGATATTGAACCTCTATAGTCTCCATTGCGAAAGATTTTAAATGCGAATCACTCATTAGTTTTTTTAACAATTTTTTGTATAAGGACAGAATTAATAAATTATCAGGTTATCAACTAAGACATCTTGCATATTGCATAAAATTTACTAACGCTATGTAAAAAAGATTTTATCTTACGTCTTTAGTCTTACGAAATAGTAAATACACTTTGTCATTTCTGTGCTATTTTATAATATTTTTATTTCAATTTTATGCATGTAGATTTTAAACAGGCTTTGTTCAAACTTTATTTTACTGATTTTTTTTTATTTTACTGATTATAAAGGCTTTACATATTTGAATTTTGAATTGCTAATACTCCACTATTTGTATTTTATTACTGGTGCTAAAAGTTTTATAAATGATTTTAAGTATTTCATAATAAATGTGTATAATGTGGTGTATATTTTATAACATATATGTTATTCCTCTAAACATATATTTATACTACTTAGTGTATTATACAATCACTAAAAAAATCACGTCACTGCATAGTGATCTCTTTCAGTACGTCATTAATAAACTATTATAAATAAAATTCAGTTATGTTACTTCAAATTCAAATTTTTAAACTTATTGCTTCTCGCTTGCGCATAATATTTTTAAGGTGATAATCTAGGACTAAATATAATGTATAATTAGTAGCGTCGAACGTTACATATTTTTAAAAGAACAATTTGTAAGATATGATAAAAATACTATGTAGCCTAAAAATTGTAAAATTATGTAATAATAGGATTGTTTGCAGTTTTCGTCAACTACAAAGTTTCTGAAAGGGTAGATTAAAGTTATAATTTGTCATAAATATTATCATAAATAAATTAGACAAGGGAAACAGTGATACTGATTAATATTCATAAAATGTTTCTTGATTTTACAACATATTTTTAAAAATGGGGGAAAGATTTAAGAATCAAGGTTTTAATTTCATTTTGCACAAAAATCCCGAAACAAACAGAGCGAAATGTCACCAATAACACCTGTCATTTGAAATTCTTTAACGCAGAACATAGAAACTAAAGGAACAGGTAGGCTTTGTCCATGCCTGTCAGTAAATTATCTAACAACAAACGAAATCCTAAAACAAGACAAAGAAAACGGAAAGTCAACATTGTAAACGATCCTCTCCACTTTCTGCCACAGGTTTGTTTTGGCTTTCAGAATTGTGCGTTGTGAAATAATTTCTTGTGTTTCCTCGTTGCTGTCTACAGGCTTCGTTAAGGGGCGGTGTCTGATGCAACACAGACATCATTAAATTATCAACACACCTGCATTTCCTCTAATTTTTTTTTCGAAGATCTGAGTCCATGCCTCCATGAGTATGTTTCGCAATAACTTTGTAGTGGGCCATTGAGAGTTTATTTTTGTCTCAAGCCCAATTAGGTAAAACATATTTGTATAAGTTATGCAACATATCTGTCATATTATAATTACAATATTAAAGTTATAAGAAATAAGGTATAAAAAAATACTGAATAAAATAATTTTAATCCTTTTTTCAAGGTCTTGATATTATTATTTGTGTGCAATTTTTCCGAATCATAATATTTTATTTTTTTTCCAGTGTTTGTTTGTTATTTTTATTTTATATTCATTTTACTACAAAGCAGTTTTAGGATTCGTGTTTAACTTAAGCATAACAACTTTAATAATAATTAAATTTATTTTATTTATATTTGCATTTATGAATTATAATCATTTAATAACTATATTTATTAAATTAAATACAATTTTAAACTTAATTGTCTCTATTAACCCACTGTAAAAAATATATAATTTTAAGTACAGAAAAAAACTTAAAACCTTAAAAAATCTGATCATTTTGAGAATATTTATACTTTTTACATTTAGTTAAAATACTTGAAAAGAAAAAAATTGCAAAATGGTGTTAAATTTTACATTTTTAACACAACAATGATAAATTTTTGAATCTGCAGCAACTGAACTTAGAGAAATCAACTGACATCTGTTATTTTCCTTTCGGACGTCTTTTCTTTTTTGAGAGTAGCACAAAAGCCAAAACGAATGCGTTTCAAAATAAACAGCTCTTTCTTGAATCTAGCCATTGGATCTAGCGCTTAGGTTCCACTTCCACCCCTTACTTCCAGAAATATAAGGATAATTCCGGATAAGTTATGTAACATATCTGTTATATTATAATTACAATATTAAAGTTATAAGAAATAAGATAGAAAAATACTGAATAAAATAATTTTAATCATTTCTTATAGATTCATAAGATTTTATTTTTTTTCTAGTTATTGTTTGTTATTTTTATTTTATATTTATTTAACTACAAAACAGTTTTAGGATTCGTGTATAACTTAAGCATAACAATTTAAATAATAATTAAATTTATTTTAATTATATTTGCATTTATGAATTATAATAATTTAATAACTATATTTACCAAATTAAATACAATTTTAAACTTAATTGTTCTTTTAACCAACTATAAAAAATATATAGCTCAAAGTACAGAAAAAATAAAAATCTTAAAAACCCGTAAATTTTGAAATATTAATATTTTTTACATTTAATTAAAGTACTTAAAAATAAAAAAAAATGCAAAATGGTGTTAAAAAATTTATTTGCCTGCAGTTTTTCCGAATTATAAGATTTTATTTTTTTCTAGTTTTACATTTAATTAAAATACTTGAAAATAAAAAAAATGCAAAAGGGTGTTAAAAAAATGTATTTGCTTGCAGTTTTTCCGAATCATAAGATTTTACTTTTTTCTAGTTATTATTTGTTATTTTTATTTTATATTTATTTAACTACAAAACAGTTTTAAGATTCGTGTATAACTTAAGAATAACAAATTAAATGATAATTAAATTTATTTTATTTTTATTTGCATTTATGAATTATAATAATTTAATAATTACATTTACCAAATTAAATAGAATTTTGAACTTAATTGTTTTGTAACCCACAGTGAAAAGTATATAACTTAAAGTACAGAAAAATAAAACATTAAAAATCCGGTAAATTTTGAAAATATTAATACTTTTTACATTTAATTAAAATACTTTTAAAAAATGCAAAATGATGTTAAAAAATTTATTTGCGTGCAGTTTTTCCGAATCATAAGATTTTATTTTTTTCTAGTTTTACATTTAATTAAAATACTTGAAAATAAAAAAAAATGCAAAAGGGTGTTAAAAAATGTATTTGATGCAGTTTTTCCGAATCATAAGATTTTACTTTTTTCTAGTTATTGTTTGTTATTTTTATTTTATATTTATTTAACTACAAAACAAAATTAGGATTTGTGTATAACTTAAGAATAACATTGTTTATGATTAACACGTTTTATGATTGTTGTGTTAAATCATTTTAACACAAAAATCATAAAATTTCTGAATCTTCAGCAACTGAACTTATAGAAATACACTGACATAGGTTTCTTTCCTTTCGGACGTCTTTTCCTTTTTGAGAATAGCACAAAAGCCAAAACGAATGCGTTTCAAAATAAACAGCTCTTTCTCGAATCTAGCCATTGGACTGACTAGACATAACTTCAGCTTTCGACTTTGTTTCAATAGGAGGACACTTTTCTAAACTATATTTTCTAGTTTCTCCAAATCCACTTCTTTTTTTATGGCAAATGCTTGAGTGCCTGGGGCTTGTTTCGTTATCGCTTAGTTTCCGCTTCCACCCCTTACTTCCCGAAATATAAGGATAATTCCGGATAAGTTATGTAACATATCTGTCATATTATAATTACAATATTAAAGTTATAAGAAATAAGATATAATAAAATACTGAATAAAATAATTTCAATCGTTTCGAAAAGGTCTTGACATTATTATTTGCTTGCAGTTTTTCCAAATCATAAGATTTTATTTTTTTTCTAGTTATTGTTTGTTATTTTTATTTTATATTTATTTAACTACAAAGAAGTTTTAGGATTCATGTATAACTTAAGCATAACAATTTAAATAATAATTAAATTTATTTTTATTTGAATTTATGAATCATGATAATTTAATAACTATATTAACCAAATTAAATACAATTTTAAACTTAATTGTTTCTTTTAACCCACTGTAAAAAATATATAACTGAAAGTACAAAAAAAAAACTTAAAACCTTAAAAGACCAGTAAATTTTGAAAATATTAATACTTTTTACATTTAATTAAAATACTTGAAAATAAAAAAAAATGTAAAATGGTGTTAAATATTTTCTTTTTAACACAACAATCATAAAATTTCTTAATCTTCAGCAATTGAACTTAGAGAAATCAACTGACATCGGTTCTTTTCCTTTCGGACTTCTTTTCTCTTTTGAGAGTAGAAAGCACAAAAGCCAAAACAAATGTGTTTCAAAATAAACAGCTGTTTCTCGAATCTGGCCACTGGACTGACTAGACATAACTTCAGCTGTCGACTTCTACTCAATAGGAGCACACTATTCTAAACTATATTTTCTAGCTTCTTCAACTCCACTTCTTTTTTTTTATGGCAAATGCGTGAGGGCCTGGGGCTTGTTTCGTTATCGCCCGCTTTGGTTCCGCTTCCACCCCTTACTTCCGGAAATGGACAAATAGCCAGAGGTCAGCCAGTGTTGTGGAAGCCATTGAGAGCAAATGGTGTTCCTCGGGGAAATGACCTAAATCTTCAATTTTTACTTTTCATTCTATGTCAGATGTTGAGTATTGGTAGATACGAGCATTTTTTTTTCTTCTGTTGTCGTCTTCAATCGTTTATCTTCATTACATTGTTTTCTTGCCGGTAGTTTTCAGCGTTTTAGTGTTCCAAACACCTTTTCATAACCTTAAAAATTTAAAACAAAAGTTTGAGAAAATTTGTCAAAATGATTTGCATAAAACGGCTTTTTACACTAGGTGTTTTGAGGATAAAGTAAGCCAAGTTTATATTTTATATATTCATGGCGTGAGCTTTGTATACATTACATTACATACATATAGATGCATAGATCATCAAGTAGCTTCATTTATTTTCTCAAACTTCCTACTGGTACATAATACTACATTAATTAAGTTTCCTACAATCAATAATATGATAAAAAGGAGAAAATTGGAAATTGGAAGAAAATAATGACTTTTTTTATTTGTCATTTTTATAGTAAAGAAAACCAACTTTGAATTATATTAATTCACAGATTGCGTTTTAACAGGGAAATATTGAATGTTATATACTTAATTTAATGGCTTCTCAAAATTTTTGTTGGTCTTCGTGCTACTTTAATTCATACACCATCTAAGGATTAAATGGTAAAATATCTCAAAAATATACTATTTTGCTTTCATAAATATAAAGCAAAATTGTATGAATAACTTGATAGTAAAGGAAAACAACTTTAAATTATATTAATTCGCAGACTATGTTTTGACAGGGCAATACTGAATGTTATATTTAATTTAACGGCTTCTCAAAATTTTTGTTGGTCTTCGTGCTACTTTAATTCATACACCATCTAAGGATTAAATGGTAAAATCTCTCAAAAATATACTATTTTGCTTTCATAAGTATAAAGCAAAATTGTATGAATAACTTGAGAGTATAGGAAAACAACTTTAAATTATATTACTACACTGATTATGTTTTGACAGGTCAATACTGAATGTCATATACTTAATTTAACGGCTTCTCAAAATTTCTGTTGGTATTTCCGCTTCTTTAATTCTTAGAACAATTAAGGATTAAATGGTAAAATCTCTCAAAAATAAACAATTTTGCTTTCATAAGTATAAAGCAAAATTGTATGAATAACTTGAGAGTATAGGAAAACAACTTTAAATTATATTACTACACAGATTATGTTTTGACAGGGGAGTATTGAATGTTATATACTTAATTTAACGGCTTCTCAAAATTTCTGTTGGTATTACCGCTTCTTTAATTCTTAGAACAATTAAGGAATAAATGGTAAAATCTCTCAAAAATAAACAATTTTGCTTTCATAAATATAAAGCAAAATTGTATGAATAACTTGATAGTAAAGGAAAACAACTTTAAATTATATTATTTCACAGACTACGTTTTGACAGGGCAATACTGAATGTTATATACTTAATTTAACGGCTTCTCAAAATTTCTGTTGGTATTCCCGCTACTTTAATTCTTAGAACAATTAAGGATTAAATGGTAAAATCTCTCAAAAATAAACAATTTTGCTTTCATAAATATAGAGCAAAATTGTATGAATAACTTGATAGTAAGGGAAAACAACTTTAAATTATATTACTTCACAGATTATGTTTTGACAGGGGAGTATTGAATGTTATATACTTAATTTAACGGCTTCTCAAAATTTCTGTTGGTATTCCCGCTACTTTAATTCTTAGAACAATTAAGGATTAAATGGTAAAATCTCTCAAAAATAAACAATTTTGCTTTCATAAATATAAAGCAAAATTGTATGAATAACTTGATAGTAAAGGAAAGCAACTTTAAATTATATTATTTCACAGACTACGTTTTGACAGGGTAATACTGAATGTTATATACTTAATTTAACGGCTTCTCAAAATTTCTGTTGGTATTCCCGCTACTTTAATTCTTAGAACAATTAAGGATTAAATGGTAAAATCTCTCAAAAACAAACAATTTTGCTTTCATAAATATAGAGCAAAATTGTATGAATAACTTGATAGTAAGGGAAAACAACTTTAAATTATATTACTTCACAGATTACGTTTTGACAGGGAAATATTGAATGTTATATACTTAATGTAACGTCTTCTATAAATTTCTGTTGGTATTCCTGTTACTTTAATTCATAGAACATGAAAGGATTAAATGGGAAAATATCTAAAAAATATACTATTTTGCTTTCATAAATACAAAGTAAAATTGTCTCAATAACTTTATTTAAGGGGAAATATAATAACTTTGCTTTTAAAACATTTAGTAGAAAAACTCGAAAGTTTTGGAGAGCATTAATTATTTAACAACTTCTGTAAAGTATTTTTTAAGGTTTACAATGTAGACCAGTAACAAAAGTCAATTTGTGAAAAGTTTTTTTTTACCATTCTCACATTCTATGCTGTAAGTGCATTTATTATATCACGTATCTATTAATTTCTCTTCAATTTAAGTTTTACTTTCATTCTCAATTTAAAATTTATTTAAACTTTTTATCTTTCTTACACTTTATAGAAATTTCAATAAGTTAATTCTAATAATTAATTTCTATAATTTTTGAAAAATAAGATTTCCCTTACATTGACAGGTTTAATTTCTTTAGTATAATGCTACTCAAAGAATATTACAATAATTTATTTAAGGAGGAACAAATCATAGAACAAATCTTCATATATAAATGGTACACGCTGCACAATTGTTTATTAAAAGCCATAGAATCTCCCACTTATTTACTTTGCATTTTTGAGAAATATTTTCAATATCCTGACAGACATTCTAAT
>CM063504.1:88112093-88114593 GCA_032207245.1 Pardosa pseudoannulata | reverse complement strand
TTACATACATACATATACATATATATATATATATATATATATATATATATATTATATATATATACAGATAGTGCGAATAGTGTTTCAATATTATTTACTCTTTCGTAACTTTAAATAGACATTAAATAATGTTTTTCATTTTTAGAGATAAAATTTTTCCGAAATTATCATCTTGGGTCAAAATATTTATAAAACAATTATATCCTTATATTTTTAAATTAAATTTTAATGCTCAAATATTCTTTGCCATAAGACTAGAATATAATACCTATGCTTAATTCTTTAATATTAAATTGTAATAAATAAAAACATATCAAATAATATTGTTTTTATAATGTCTAAAATTGCATTTTATTTAATAGATTCAAATATATATAATGAAAAGTAAAGCGTTGTTTCTGAAATGAATAAAAGAGTTATAAAATGAAATGGCATGATAAACAATAAAAAAGAAAGCTATTGAGTTCAAATGTTAGTTTTGACCACACTCCTTCAAATTAAAGATACCTTTATTATAAGGGGAGTTTTGTTTTCTAAGTTGAAATTATGTTTTGAAGAACCATTACTTCTAAATATGTAGTTGACTATTATTTATATACAACGTTAATATTTAATGGATAATACAGGAATACAATATATAACTAGATAGTCATTATTTCAAATAGGTCTAGCTAGAGTTAGAGTTTACGTAATGAATAAGAATGATAAATTTATTTATCACAAAAAGTGCCCTTTATGTAAAATTGACCATCATATATTTAAATAATAACTATTCTTTACAAGCAAGATAAACCAACAAGATTTGGGTAGGCTAATTTCTAAAAACCCCTATTTAATTCACTGTGTACTTATATTAACACACTTCTGACTTAAACTATATTCGAAATAAATTTTTGGATCTCTCTAATTAATATGCAAGATTCGGAAGAGTTTCTTCATTTTTTAGATAGTTCAAAGATAAAAAAAATATAAATATAATCTAGAAAATGCTCAATGACAAATTGACTTATTATGAATACACTTATTTTACTGGTATTAAATTACCATCCATCTAAAACAAAGTATTTACATCTATGTTTAAAAGAACTGTAAAATATTAAATTCTATAATTATTTGGAATAAAAAGCTTAATTTTATTTTATATCTTTTTTTCGACATTTACTACACACAATGTATTAACGAGTAAAGCCTAACATAGTTTTCATTTTTTGCTCGCACAGTCTTCACTTATTAAGTGTTTGTAGTTATGGGAATTTTTCTAAACTAAAAAAAAATTTTAAATTCTACTTTATTGCTTCGGTATGCTTGAAATGCAAAAAAGATGAATATTTTGAGTGAATAGCATTTCAAGAAGTGTATAGTGTCATTCTAGCTGATACAAACAGCTAAAAAAAATTCCTTATATATTTAAAATTCTTTCCGTGAAATAATAATTTCAAGAGGTCTCACAAAAAATTAAAAAACTTAAATTTTAAAAATATTCGCAGCTTTAATTCAAATGGCTTAATTTATGAAACACTTTTCAACAAATTTTTTCGTTACCATTTTTTGTTCGAGAAAGATTAAAAGCTTCTTGCTCAAAAAAAGTTACAGTTTTTATCTATCAATTTTATGTATAAAATAACAGAATATTTTTAGTCTCATGTAAAAAATAGACATTTTAAGAAATCATTTAATTTTTTTACTACTGATGAACTTTTAAAAAAGGAGAATTTTTTTATTTATGTTTCAGCAGCAATTTAAGATACATGATAGTAATATATTTCAAAAATTCTTTAAGCAATAGAAAAAAAACGACTATAAACTAAAGATTTCTAAATATTTTTTACTTACTTTTTATACTATCCACTTAAGAAAATGGGTTTAAAAGCATTTTTTAATTCTGTGATCTTTGTTTAAAAGTTGTTAAAAATATTTAAAGAAATAAACTGTGATACAGTAATTATGACTTTTTAGGTTTAAATAAATCCATAAATATTCTAGGAATGGGTCAATTATTACTTCATTTTTTTTCATTGCTATAAATTAGTAATAAAAAATTACTTGTTGTTACGCTTGTATGCTTTTACATATTAAATACTAGCGTGGCTTGCCCTGTAGGTTACTTACAGGAATAAAAATCTTAAATAAATGTTAAACTGACAATGTTTTATGTATATATAGAAAAATAAAATACTTATTCGTCTTTAAAATAATATTTTGAAGAGCAAGTTTACATTATCAAAACTATTCCTTTAAATATTTACTTTCCTAAATTATTATTTCAATAAATTTGGAGATTATTAAAATACATGATTTAGAAACACTTCTCAAGGAAAATTTTCTATTCAAATAAAGATTTAATCAAAGGGATAAAATATTTTACTTAATTACGCTATTTATGTTGAGAATAACTCTAAATATATATTTTCTAAGCTAAAACATCTCATTTATTGTAAACTATATAAATGACTATATTATTTGGAAGAGTTTATTTAAAATGACCTTTCGAATGTTATAA
>CM063504.1:88097093-88107093 GCA_032207245.1 Pardosa pseudoannulata | reverse complement strand
TTAAACTTCTTCATTTGATGTAATAATAAAAAATGATGTCCAGAAACAGAATGTGGTCTATCTAGGATGAATATTTATATCACATATATATCTATCAACCCTCTGACTGCTCAATTTGTAAACCGAGATCTCTTTAAAAATTGCTTATTTTTTGTTGCATAGTTTAAATATATATATAAATTGGAGAATTGAAATGCTAATTTTTTTTTTTTAGAAAAGATTTTTTATATTGACTTTTATCATGAGAATCTAAGCTTTCAGAATAACTAATTTCAGATGTTATCACATAAAAAATTTAATTTTTAATACATTCCAAACGAAATATAGTTAATTTCTATTTATAGCATACTATCTATAATTCTATTATCTAATATAAATACAGTTCTAGTCATATAATTCTATTTATTACTTAATTAAATATCTAATACTGTATATAATTTATTCCACTGATTAAACGGTGAAAAGGCGGAATGTGCTTCTTAATACAGGGATAAAAACACATGCCCACGAAAATCTCGGTATAAGCAGTCAAAGGGTTAAAACATTCTTGAACAATATGGGCGTGTCATACCATGACGACACTTTTACTAGTTCAATATATAAGTGATCTAATGACTTAATTTGAAAATGATCTATATTAGTTTCGTTTAATTGGAAAACTAGAAACACAAAAAGTATTGATAACAGCTTCTGATACATTAGCCCTATTTGAGCACACTGTCGTGAATTCACGTCAGTACTCCTCTTGATTGCCACTGACTGGAATTCACGTCCTGCGATTTCTGTATCTGAATTTGAAACATTATTACATGTATGTGTTAATGTGTGTAATAAAAAATGAAATACGAGAAAAGAAATATATTTCATACGACTGCATTTTAGTTTTAGTAAACATAACCTTTACATGAAAGATAAAAATTTAATGGGGAAAAATTCAAAATAAATGCAATGAAATGCAACCCAAATAAAAATAACACGTTACTTCTATTTGCCTAAAAAATATCATTCATTGGTTTAAATGAATTAATAATTTGATCAATCAAATAATTATACTTGTTCAATCATCTCAAGTGTTTTGAATTTGTTTTGTTTTGCTGTATGCAAAGAGATGAAGGAGCAATAATTTTTTTTAGTAAAAGAGAGAACCGTTAATCACTTGCCGGAAGTTCCGATTTCACAGCCGGTAGGTACACCTTTGGCGAAATATACTTTGACAGCTATTTCCTCAATTCATTCATGAGCACAGCCGGTATAACCTTGAAATCCCATTAAAGAGAGCGCAAAGGAGCAATATGAATTAAACAATCCTATTTTACGGTGTAAAAAGAGTTGATTAAATTAATTTAACATGAGAAAAATGAGGAAAAATTAAATGTATCATATAATATATGTATTGTGTTCAGATCTAAATATGGCATAATGTAATATATAGTTTTTAATACTTAAAAAATAGTTTTCATTTTAAATAAAATTGTAATCGAATGAGAACTGAATTAATAACATTTTAAGTTATTATTTTGCCTTTATAATTCTTTTCTATGTAGAATACAAAAAATGGATTATTAAGACTGGCAAATATCTCTATTTTTTTTAATCCAGTGTCAACTAATCTATTTTTTATTTGTAATGAGATTTTAATATGAGTGTAGTCTATGTATACAGTGGAATTTTGATCTATCATTAGCCCTTTATTTATTTTTACGAATTGAATTGTTAGATTTGTTTGGTCCCAAATTTATCCCCATAGAATCAATAGTTATTTTTCCATATTCATCGCATCAGGATTCTTTACTTTTTACATCTGTCGTTGAAATTTATCTCCTTATAAATGTCGTTTTGTGGATATATAACTGAGAGAAAAGTTTTTTTGTGAGTATGTGTGTACTGTTTTCATAAAAATATTTCAATCTTTATGTGGTCCACAAAAAGATTTCTCAATCATAAGCATATTTCATAAACTAGCAAAAGGTGTTAACTAACAACTACTAGTAGGGTTCCACACAGCAACAGGAGAGCTATGGACAGAGTAGAAGCAAAATCAAGATAAAAGTTCAAAAGAAAGTTTAAAATTAACCTAAATCAGTACAGAAAGTATCTAGAGCACACAAAACTGTGTTAAAATAAAAACAATATATGTACGAGCACTTTGATAGGATAGTATATTTGCAGACGTAGATGCGATATTCATAGACATAGATCGACCATTCATATCAGTCGTACTGTCGACTGTTACAAAGTCGGTATTGATTACAAAATGTATTTTAAATGTTAGGTATCATTTTAAATGCTAAATTCTTCCAAATGATATTATAAATAATTCATTCATTTGTTTCCCAGATTTTATCGAATCTTTACATCTTTTTTTTTTTTTTTTTTTTTTTTTTTTTTTTTTTTTTTTCGCCTTCATCGGTTTTTATTCCTCTGTGCTTAAAATTCGAAATTCCATAGTTCTTCCTTTAAGTCTGTAAAGAACAATTAAAGAAATCCTATATGTTACGCCTATATCTTTTTGTATATGTACCTCCTGGTAACACATTGACAAAAATTGTACTGTATCAAGGGATACAATATTATTATGGACGATACATGTGAATACATTATTAATTTTTGTCAATAAGTAATATGAAAATATGAATTTGTCTATACCCAATCAAGGTTTTAGGTACGTGCTGTTTTGAGCTCAGATAAGCAAAATTTGAAGTGGTGCAATGATTTTAGGAATATAATCATAATTAAAAATAAAATAAAAATACTATTGTTGATTAAAAATATTGGAAATCAATATTTCAATAATCATAATCATCAATAATCGTACCATTTGAGTCAATTATTGGAAGAATAAATTATTAAAATATCTAGGCTGCAACCGAAGTTATTTATGAAATTAAATATCCTATGTCGCTCTTATAGATTGTTGCGAATAGTATATAGCGTTTGTAACCTCACAATGAGATGCCGCTTCATAGCAGGTACAAGTTGCTAATGATGCTATGGTGGTGAATACCCTCATATTTTACAAACCTGAGATGGAGTATTATTGGAACTAATTCCATACCTGTATGTAACCTTCCATCCTCTTAAAGAGAGGACATTCAGACCCACAGATTTACCTTGCTCGTTTAATGAATATACAACAAGAGTTCCTTCTAGGTCCTGGCCATTCTACCCCGAAGGCTGAACACTTGACTATCAAGGGCCCTGGTATATATTACTTTTAAACTTCGCAACGGTCCGCCTATATTGATGTGTGTAATGTGCTTGGGATACTACAGTGTATAATCTCCTCAATTTATATCATTCTCTGTGAGCAGGGTGTAATTTTTCTCTTGACTGTGTACCTGTCACCTAAGGACCGTTGGGAAAGGATATCCAGACGCACATGTTTCAACTGCACGTCTCTGGATATACAGAGAGAAGTCTAATGTACCTGCCGTTATTGAAACCGAATCCCCTCTTTCTAGGCAAGCACAAAGGCTACTAAACCATCTTGAGTTCTTTTAAATAGCACTCTGAATAGTTTTCTATTTCTGTGGGCCATATGGTTCTTTTCGATACTAGTCTTTATAAATGAATTTTGAAGAGCTCTCAGTCAAAACTGCATTGTAACTTAATACGTTACAATGTAGAGACATTATATATTTTTGGTTCTATGTTATAAATCACTCAACTTAAACTGGGAAATCAGCAAAATCATAGCTCGTTTTCTTATTTTAAGCGTAAGTATATGCAGTTTGGAAAGCGATGCGGGGCATAATACTTACATAATACTTAAATAAAGACCTGGTTATAACCTTACAAACAATAACAGTGATATTTTTAAAACCATGTAATAATAGCCTTCGGCTATATCAAGTGTGTCACACCTATTTTAGTATCTACTTGGCAACTAATTCCAGATACATATACAAGATAAATATACAAGAAAAGTTTTCATTTCATTTTTCTAATCGATTTTTTTCGTTTGCCCAAGAAGTAATATTTTTAGAATGTAACTCCATGTTAAAAAATGGTAAAGTGTTTAAGTAAAATTTATTACATAAATTGAGTTTATTAAAAATATGTTTTTATCATAAATTATTTCATGTGCGATATTTTACTTAATTATATAGCACCATTTAGGTAACCATTAAATGTCCATTTCCTGCACGTTAGTTTTGTATTAATAACCATGTAAATTCGAACACAAGAAACTAGTATACAAAATGATAATTTAAGTATGTGATGGAGAAAGCATTTTATTATTTTTTTTTTAACAGAACCACTTCCTACGAACCAAATCTATCAAAAATTTGATTTCATAAGAGAATCACATAAATATTTGCATCTAAACTTTTCGGGCTATATCTGTATTAATGAAATTTATTATCGTCATACTTTAACCACTCCATTTAAATATATTAAACGAATATCATACAGTAAAATACAGATAGTCAGTTGTCTGCAATAATTCAAAATTAACTCGTTCATTTTACTTACCGACAAGGTCTGAAATCTCTCATAATTGGTATGGGAATATTTACGAGGGCCACTGGTCATGTGTGTTTTTTCAGGTCATCTAAAAGCAAATACAAACATAAATTTAGGATTTTAAAGATTAGATATTTTTTAAACTTCAAAATAAGTTTTAATATGATGTACAAAAGAAATAGTTTCAATGCACAAATATATCTTTCCAATTTCGAAAGAGAGAAACATATTTTAAACTTAAATTAAATAGTTATAGAAAATGCGAGCAGTTTAGTAAATAATAGGAAAATCTCAGGAAGAAAAAAATAATTTGTTTACAATTTTTAATAATTTCTACTGAGATTATAATAACTGAACTTATAATAGAAAAAATAATAATATACTCACATGAAAGTAATAATTTAAGATTATATATTATCGGTGTATTAAAGATATAGTGCTCAAAATAGTTAAAGTATATTATAAGTCTTATAAAATAACCGGGTTTCTTTTTACAGAATGAATAAAGAAGATAGTCTTAAATACAAATTATTTTCAGATTTTGACTTTGGAGTCAGAAATGATGCTTTAGCTATAACTATTGAGATCTGACTTTCAACTTAACCCCTTAATGCACATTTTTCTTTTAAGGCCGGCAATAAAAAATCAATTTTTTATGTAAAAAACACAATTTAGAACGTTATCTTCAAAAAAATATTACAAAATATAAAAATAATCAAAAATTTTTATTGCAATTTTGGATTTTGATAACATTGCAGAAAATAGTTGAATATAGCTTACAATCCCATGTAAATGATAAATATAAATAAAATGATTGTTTTTTTATTTTGCTTTCACGTTATTATTTTCAATTCGCGATTGCATTCGAGTGTGAAAATTTATATCAACATAAAGTACAACGCCGCTCGAATTATCTCGAGTGTGGACAGTATAGCGCTCCTAAGTTAACTCGAGCGTGCACGTTACGGGGTTAATGAAAGACAAAGCGGAAAAGTATAACTGACATTCAGTAAGTGCGTTGTTTTGATGAGTGTGATGGCCAACGGTGTCAATTCAATAGATTCAGAAGCTTGAAGAGTTGGTCGATTAGAGGAGGACGAAACCAAAATCGTGATTTTGAGGGTGATGGTGAAAAGTGTGAGTTTCAGGACTTGGAACCGCTTTTTAGAGACTAGAAATTCAGGCTGAAGACTAAGAAAGAGTCGCCGAGGTACAACAACGCTCAGTGCAGATTGGTATTTATAATATTTAACTCTAACGTCTCTGATGGAACCGAAAAATGAATGCCACTCTTCAACGACACTTTTGCTCTGCTATTGGCACCATAATTTCCACTCATTGTTTGAAACACAATCAGCGATGAAAATCTGTATGCTTGCCGACCAATGTTGTTGTCATTCTGTTAAGAATAATTAACCGTCCCGATTGCAAGTAATTGCATCTGAGCATGGGGACTGAGGAAGAAATGAATGGTGCAATATTCTTTTCTCTGATTCGGTGGTGGTGGGAGTGAGGGTCTATTCTGGCATCTCCACTGACGGGTGAACCAATCTTCAAATCATTCAAAACGGAGTTTTGACCAATCGCTTATATAAGGTTGACCTATTGTAGTCCTTTAACCTGCAGTAACTGTAAATGGTATGTCAACGGATGACAATTGCATCCCGCATCGTGTTAACTTGGTGAACCCATATTATTTATTTTACATCAATTTAAGTATAACATCCTCAAAATAGTTCTTCTTTACTGGTGATAATACAGATCCCAATATTTCTTCCAATTTTAGAAAGCCTCCTGGATCGGACTTTGTGGGATCCATGCCTTCCTTGTACACCTTTTAAATTATGTAATTTTTTTCGCTACATGCCATTTTAATTACTTTATTTAAATGCTAGTTACAATTCTTCAATTCAGTAATAAAAGGAATGGTTACACATTTATATTATCTTTTAAACAACATAAGAATCTATACAATATTATTAAACAATGAGTAGATTTTTTTATTCAAGCAATAAATAGTATAATTTACAACTTAACAATGAGTAAGCTAAAGTATTACCATTTGCAAAGAGCAGTGTCAGTAATCTTATATATATTGAGATATTTTGTTACTTAATGTGAGGATTGAAATGGAAAATAAAGGTGCTTAACTAGATAGTATAAATGTCCTCAATACAAAATTCAAAATTTTATACCTATTCTTTTTTTAGTTATGCAAACCAGCTTTAATATAAGTTATATTTTTCATGTTGCTTTGAGTGCAGATTACAATCAAAAGTGGTGTGCAGCTAGATGTTATAAAATTCCTAAATAAAAAATTCCAACTCCCTACGTCTAATAGTTTTTTGAGCTATGTGAAGTGCGTAAGTACATACTGACTCCGTACTGGCGAAACTAGCCAAAATGAAAACTTAAAAGTTTTAAAGCTTTTTGTAGGTACAGATATAACACTTAAACTAATAAATAAATAATTAGTAAAACTAAAGTAATTAACTTTGAATTTAGTTTTATTAAAAAATATTAAAACTGTTATTATATATTAATTCATTCTGTAAACAACAAACATATTCCAATACGAAAATTTTCAAACAGATTCATTCAAATCAATCAGAATAAGTGGTAAATTTGGTGACTTTTATTGGCACGCGGATAAAATAAGAGTTTAACCAGTTTGAATTTTCAGTAAAATAGTCGTTGTTCATCGAAGTCAATCAATTTGATATCCCAAAATTAAAAAAAAAACTTTTAATAACCAAATCTATCAAAAAGTTGATTTCATAAGAGAATCACATAAATTATTGCATTTAAATTTTTCGCTCTATATCCATCTGTATTAATGAAATTTATTATCGTCATACTTTAATCACTCCAAGTAAACAGATTAAATGAATATCATACAGTAAAATACAGATAGTCAGTGGTCTGCAATAATTCAAAATCAACTCGTTCATTACTTACCGACAAGGTCTGAAATCTCTCATAATTGGTATGGGAATACTTATGAGGGCCACTAGTCATGTATGTACTTTCAGGTCAAACAAAAGCAAATACAAAGATAAATTTAGGATTTTAAAGATTAGATATATTTTAAACTTCAAAATAAGCTTTAATATAATATACAAAAGAAATAGATTCAGTGCACAAATATATCTTTAAAATTTTGAAAGAGAGAAACATATTTTAAACTCAAAACAAAGTAAATAGTTATAGAAAAGCGAACAATTTAGTAAATAATAGGAAAAACTCAGAAAAAATAATTTGCTTATAATTTTTAATAACTTTTCTACTGAGATTATAATAACTGAAATTATAATAGAAAAAATAATAATATACTCACATGAAAGTAATAATTTAAGATTATATATTATTGGTATCTTAAAGATATAGTGCTCAAAATAGTTAAAGTATATTATAAGTCTTATAAAATAACCGGGTTTCTTTTTTCAGAATGAATAAAGAAGATAGTCTTAAATACAAATTATTTTCAAATTTTGACTTTGGAGACAGAAACGATGCTTTAGCTATAACGAATGTAATTTGACTTTCAACTTAACCCCTTAATGCGCGGTTTCTTTTGAAAAACCGACCAAAAAAATCAATTTTTTAATGTACAAAACACAATTTAAAACTTTGTCTTGCCAAAAAAATTACAAAAATATCAAAAAATTTATTTCTATCTTGGATTTTGATAACATTGCAGAAAATAGTCGAAAACAGCTTACAATCTCATGTAAATGGTGTGGTTTGGTGAGCTACGATCTACTGTTTTGCACACGAGAGCTAAAGAGACCGGTACCTACTGCTTAAAGCTGATTCCGAACAGCTAAGAACACCCATGCCACCAGCGGATTCGAACCCGCAAACTCCGGTACCGAAGAGCAGCTCTCTACAATTTTTCTTTCACATTGTTATTTTCAATTCTCAATTGCATTCGAGTGTGAAAAGCTGATCGAATTATTTCAAGCTTGCCCAGTATAGCACTCTCAAGTTAACTCGAGAGTGCACGTTAAGGGGTTTATGAAAGACAAAGCAGAAAAGTATAATTGACATTCAGTAAGTGCGTTGTTTCCATGAGTGTGATAGATCAACGGTGTCGATTCAACAGATTCAGAAACTTGAAGAGTTGGTCGACTAGAGGAGGATGACACCCGTAGTAGCATAAGCCACAGGAGATTCACAAAGTGTGATTTTCAGGACTTTTTGGAGACCAGAAATTCAGGCTGAAGACCAAGAAAAAGTCGCCGACGTACAACAACGCCCAGTGAAGATCGGTATTTATATTATTTATATTATTTAACTCTAACGTCTCTGAGGGAACCGAAAAATGAATGCCACTCTTCAACGACACTTTTGCTCAGCTACTGGCACCATAATTTCCACTAATTGTTTGAAACACACTCAGTCTGTATGCTTGCCGACCATTGTTATTGTCATTCTGTTACGAACAATTCACCGTCCCACTTGCAGGTAGTTGCATCTGAGTTTGGGAACTAAGGAAGAAACGAATGGTGCAATATTCTTTTCTCTGATTCGGTGGGGGGGAGGGGGGAGGGTCTATTCTGGCATCTCCACTGACGGGTGAACCGATCTCCATATCATTCAAAACGGAGTTTTGAACAATCGCTTATATAAGGTTGACCTATTGTAGCCCTTTAACCTGCAGTAACTGTAAATGATATCATGTCGACGGATGACAATTGCATCCCGCATCGTGTTAACTTGGTGAACCCATATTATTTATTTTACATCAATTTAAGTATAACACCCTCAAAATAGTTCTTCTTTACTGGTGATAACACAGATCCCAATATTTCTTCCAATTTTAGAAAGCCTCCTGGATCGGACTTTGTTGTATCCATGCTTTCCTTGTACACCTTTTAAATTATGCAATTTTTTCGCTACATGCCCTTTTAATTACTTTATTTGAATGCTAGTTACAATTCTCCAGTTCAGTAGTAAAAGGAATTGTTGACATTTATATTATCTTTTAAACAACATAAGAATATATACAATATTATTAAACAATGAGTAGATTTTTTTATTCAAGCAATAAATAGTATAATTTACTACTTAACAATGAGTAAGCTAAAGTATTACCATTTGCAAAGAGCAGTGTCAGTAATCTTATATATATTGAGATATTTTGTTACTTAATGTGAGGATTGAAATGGAAAATAAATATGTTTAACTAGGTAGTATAAATGCCCTCAATACAAAATTCAAAATTTTATGCCTATTCTTTTTTTAGTTATACAAACCAGCGTTAATATACGTTATATTTTTCTTGTTGCTTTGAGTGCAGATTACAATCAAAAGAGGTACGCAGCTAGATGTTATAAAATTCCTAAATAAAAAATTCCAACTCACTACGTCTAATAGTTTTTGAGCTATGGGAAGTGCGTAAGTACATACTGACTCCGGACTGGCGAAACTAGCCAAAATGAAAACTTAAAAGTTTTAAAGCTTTTTGTAGGTACAGATATAACACTTAAACTAATAAATAAATAATTAGTAAAACTAAAGTAATTAACTT
>CM063504.1:88084593-88092093 GCA_032207245.1 Pardosa pseudoannulata | reverse complement strand
TCAGCCAAAAAACAAACTATTTTTTTACCTACCTCATAGGGCAATTTACAATACTAGACATATAAAAATTTTAATGATCCCGTCATATGATGGGGTATGTGCTAGTCTTAGTATATATTTGGCAAATTTCGTGAAAGGGAAGACATTAAAAAGATCACTCAAGAACAGACACGATGAAATAAACTTTAACCTTCCGATTTCAGATAAGGTGCTATTTCCTGGCCTTTAATTACCTCCCCTTTCACTTCTACACTTTCGTTTTCATCTGTCAACCCCAAAAAAAGAATGAAAAAAGAAAAAAAGAACAACCGTGCAAACCGGGCTGATCGAGCATCCGTCGATAACCCAGTTTCAAGCATTCGTCGAAATGTCTATAAAACGAGACTTTTTCACTTCCACATGTTTTCATTTCGAAAAACGAAGAATATTTTTTTCTTCTTTCACCTGCCTCAATCGTATTGGTCTCGCGATTTGCAGTCCAGCGAAAGTAAGCAAAAAACCATAAAAAGGAGGACGAGTTTTCTCCACGCATGCGCGAGTGTGTCGCAAGTGAGTGTGCCGCCAACTCTTAAAACGCTTTTACAAGTTTTGAGAGTGAAAGTTTTACTTCCGTTCCTAGAAGACACAGGTCGCATGGTGAAGAACCCACTTGGAATACCTGTAAGAATTGTATGAACTATCGGCAAAGATGTCGGTCGAGAAGACATTCTACGCAGTACCTTTGTCTACCCTGATAACGGACTATTCTTATAGGTCCTTATGGTGGGCATCGCTGATATTTATAACAGCATTCACAGTGACATTTTTCTACTTAAAATTCAGACATTCTACTTTAGTACTGTGGGAAGCCCCTGGCTCTAAAGCATCTCCTTTTTTTGTGGCACTCGCTATAACGAAAGCTGTCTGCAGAAACCGAATGGTACATCATAATGTCAGTAAGTAATGCTTATAAATTATTTTACAATTCTATATCAAAAATTAATTATAAATATATTACACAAAGGCGAAAATTTTATTTTGTACTATGGATTTGCTATAGGTAATTTCATTAAAAAAGAAAGTTCGAGATTCTTTTCATTTGTACAGTAGCATACATAGCTGCAAGAGCTCCTGAAATTGTTACATATTTATGTATCTTTTAGTATTAAAGCTTTAATAAGAATTAAAGTGCAAATAACCTCTAAGAGTTTTTAATCTATCTACAAAATATAAACTTTATATAATATATAAATAGTACACTACCTGTATAACAGAATATGAATAATTATTAAATAATTCTACACAAAAGAAGTAATAGTCTTTTCTCTGTTAAAAATATTTCCATGACATAATCTTCACTTCAATATGTATGTGCATAAATGTATTCTGTAAATATGTAATATTTTTAAAAAAATCTATTTCTGTATAACAAATTTCCAAATGTACGTTTTAAGTCAAAAATAATTTTTTCATATGAGGCAAGTTTAATAATTTTCAATTTTAAAATATGCAGTCTAGACAAAAATTAAATAAAAAACTATAAGTTTACTGAAATATTTTATGAAAATAGAAATAATGCATTGATAATTTTTTTCAAATATAAGTATTGATGAAGTTACTAAATATCTTAAGTGTATCAACAGATATAAAAACAATCTCTTTAGCGTTACATTAGAAACTTAATGGAACATTGTACATTTTGAAACTTTAACTAAATGTAACTTTTGAAATTTTAACTAAAGCAGCCACTTTTCGATTCATATTAAGAAAAAAACGTTCTGTTCCTTTTAATATGATTTTTAGAAATGTTTTTAATAATGTTCATAACTTCATGCTACATTAATAATTTCAAAAACTTTATTAATTTTGGTCATTTCAAGCATTATATTATAAAACATAATATAGAAAATATACGCCAAATAAAAAAAATTCACTTCCTCAAAAGATATTTTTAAATAAGTATAATAGAAACTAAATATGTATATTAAATTGAAGTATAATATCTGTTTTATTCTGCAAACTTAAAGTTTTTAAGGTATCATTCAGTTTAAAAATTAAGTAATCTAAAATTTATTGAGAAAATGAAACTTTAAAAACTTATATTTCATCAGGATATTAAAATACATTATAATGCCCGTATAAATATAATTCAATTTTAGAGAATACAAAATATATTGAGCTTTTTAATAAGGCTCATAACTTCCTGCTACATTAATAATTTCAAAAACTTTAATTATTTTGGTCATTTCAAGTACTATATTATAAAAAATAATGTAAGAAATATACGCCAAATAAAAAAAAATAATTCACTTCCTCAAAAGATATTTTTTGAAATAAGTATAATAGAAACTAAATATGTATATCAAATCGAAGTAAAATATGTGTTTTATTCTGAAAACTTAAAGTTTTTAAGATATCATTCAGTTAAAAAATTAAGTAATCTAAATTTTTGAGAACATGACACTTTAAAAACTTATATTTTATCATGATATTAAAATAAATTATAATGCTCGTATAAATATAATTCAGTTTCAGAGAATAGAAAAGATATTTAGCTACTTTTTAAAATAAATTATTACTTTTAAATTTAAAATTTTAAAAAGTTATGTGGGTAAGTACATTTCTATTTTTTTCACTTGTATAAATTTTATGTTTTATAAAACTATATAGAACTCCATATAATAAAACTAATATTTTTCATGAGTGAGACCCCTATTAAATGATCCAGAAAAAGTTTATTCTAAATAGAGTAGAATTTTTTATTTTATATTGTTTAAAAAAGGATATTTGATTGAATGAACTTTTTCAGCACGAAAGTTTTATGTCCCTTAAACAAAGCAGTTAAATCATGCCAGTGTTTTATTCTTCGGTTGCTAAAAACTTAAAATGGTAGAGAGTTTTATTACACACTACTATTGATTATATATATATTTTTTTTTGTACTTTTGCATTGCCAAAAATGGAACATAATATAGATAAACATCTGAAAGAAAATATATGTCATAGCTATCTGGATTAATTCATTCCTTTTTTCTGTACTACATCGTCACTACCACAAGAAAGTGACAGTAATCTCTTTTCTGCTCTCCCTTTAAAATTCATGAAGCATCAAGATGCAGTATTATAATTCCCCTTGAGAAAAACTGTCAAAGGCCTGACAGATCCTTGTACAAGTATATATATATAATCAATTCTTTCAAATGACCCGGAAAGGAGAAAAACGTCAAAATATTATGTTTTCCCCGCGAAGCTTTCTACATCTTTAGTTTGGACATCTTAGAATTTTTTTCGCTCGCTTCCTTTTTTATCTTCGTAATTTTTATGAAATTCACGGTATTTCTGGTTAATTACAAAGGAAACTGCAAGTGTGTAACAAAGTTAAGTTATATTATAAAAAAAAAGATGGCAAAGAAATATTGTGTAATTTATGAAGCATATAAAATGTAGAAAAATATATCAATGAAACCCCATAAAATGAGTTTATTTACCCTTTATAGCTATTAGTTTTTGTTATAGTGTATTACTTTGATTAAAGTATTTTTTGCTATGGCCTCTATGCATTATATATATGTACATATATGTATATATATGAGTGTGTGTGTAATCTTCGTCGATCTCCAGTGGCATAAATATCCCGAAGTTTTCGTAGCCATCCAAAGGTACATAAAAATTAAAAGAAACTAACCTATATTTAGTTTGCTGAGCTCAAAAGTGAGACACGCAGTTAAAAACTTCTGAAACACATCCTTATATTGGCGTTAAAACATTAAAACAGGTCGACTGCATACAATTAAACGAAATGTCAGTTAACAGAAATCAGATAGAATATATATATATATATATATATATATATATATATATATATATATATATATATATATATATATATATATATATATACATATACATATACATATACATAAAATACCGATTATTTTGCACTTTTTCTTTAAATTGGTTATTATTTAAATATCAAATTCAGATATTTAAATATTTGCGGAACTCAAAAATGAAACACTTGGTTACAAACTTCTTTAACACATCATTTTATTGGATTTTATTGATGTTAAAACTTAAAACAGAGTTGGTCAGCTGCATACAATTGACCGAAATGTCAGTCGACAGAAATATGATAGAATATATATATATATATATATATATATATATTATATATATATATATATATATATATATATATATATATATATATATATATATTATATATATATATATATATATATATATATATATATATATATATATATATATATATATATATATATATATATATATATATATATATATATATATATATATATATATATACATAAAATACTGATTATTTTGCTCATTTTATTTAAATTGGTTATTATTTAATTCTCTAATTCGGATTTTAATTCTCTAATTCGGATATTTAAATGTTTGCGGGGCTCAAAAATGAGAAACTGTTACAAGCTTCTTTAACACATCCTTTTACTAGCGTTAAAAATTAAAACAGAGCTGGTCGGCTGCATACAATTGACTGAAATGTCTGTCGACAGAAATCTGATAGAATATATATATATACATAAAATACCGATTATTTTGCTCTTTTTCTTTAAATTGGTTGTTATTTAAATATATAATTCTAAATAATAACCTTAACTGATATGGACAACATTAGTCATCACAAGTAACAGTTCAAAGTTAAGATATCTAACTTCCGGCAATATTGAGGACGCCAATAATGAATATTGATAAGACTAGTATTCCATTCTTTGTTTCTTTTATATAATTTTATTCTGCTAGGAAATACAGGGAATCTCAGTACTAGACCTACTTTAGACTTCATAAGTCATCAACATGCGGTATTACATCTCTTTGTGAATAAAACTGACAATTGCCCAGCAGATTATCATCAAAGTTTTCATAAAAACAATTCTTTCAAATGACTCGGAACGGAGAAAAGAGTTAAAATGTTTTCCCTGCAATGAATTCTACATCTTTGTTTCGTATTGGGCTTCTTCTCGCTTCCTTTCTTTTCTTCACAATTTTAAGTGAATACACTAAATTATTAATCAATTGCTAAATGAAATTTATGTGAGCATCAAAAGAAGATGGTATGAACAAATATAAATTTAATAAAAATTAGAGTTACTACCTTTCTTGTGTAGGAAGCACTTAGAGTATAGGAAAATCTATAAAAAGAACCTAATATTTCCATTTCTTCTAATTTTTGCAGTTAGTTTTTCTATTTTATTGTACCGTTTTGATTATAATATATTATTGTTCTGCGCAGTATGTATTATGTATATTATTACGTACTGCACAGTTAAATTAACCCTTAAGTACACATAAATTGCAATCAACCTATTTTGCTATTCATTTCTGTAATATATTCATTTCCAAATCAGCAATTTAATTTTATAACTATGCTATTTCTCACAATACTAAGTAGTTCAATAATAAGAAATTGGTGAACTATCAACAATTTCTAATCAATTCTTGATAGTTCTGGTAAAAAAAATATTAATTATTCGCTGTTCGATCGAATCGCTGACTGAAAAATCAATTCGCATTAACTATATCGTATATTAAGATAGGTTTGGTTTGGAGTGCTACGGTCTACTTTTTTGCAACACGAAGGATAATGAGACCGGGACCTAAACTTAAAGCTGATTCCGAACGGCTACGAACATCCATGCCACAGTGGGGTTCGAACCCACGAACTCTGGTACCGAGGGCTAGCCCCCTAACCAATCGGCGTCGTTCGGCAGTTAAGATAGGAAAGATATCAATTACTGCATTTATGAAGAGCGCCATGTTATTTTAATTAAAATATCATGTTATACTTTCTATATATTTTTACATTTTCCATGTGATCATTTTTATTTACCTGCTTCTATTCCAGAAAATTCCACAAAACTTATTTAAAGTAATTCATTAAGCCATTAACTATATTTTAATTTATAAACCCTATTTAGAAAATCAGGTATTGTCTTAATGGAAATATTTTTAAAATGTACTGTAAAATTTTTTTGTAGCGTAAGGTATGATATTTTAGATTCTTTACGTTAAAATCTATTGATTTTCAACAAATATACTTAAACATCTAATCTGCATTCAAATTTAGTTAGCAATATCGGAAAAATGTATAACTTTATTATTTAATTGAAGAAATTATATATTAGGTAAATAATTTTCTGAAATATTTTTTGCAGCTAACGCCTTTAGCACCTTATTCACTAGAACTTACTTACAATATCACCTTACTACTATATTTTACGTGGAACTGTACTAAATATAAACAGAGATGTTTTTCATTGGTATTCTACACATTTTTCTGCCATAATTGTACGCATATGAAATGATTTTTAAAACATAGTCCACGTAAAGAGAAGTAATCATAATAAATTCTTTATAACACTGCTTATTTAAGTGTTTCTTGCACCATTTTAATGTCATTTTAAAGAGAAATCAAATTTATATAAATATATAATCATTTTAACAGATCTTCCGTGAGAATGAAATGAATCTCATAACTGAGTAAGATACATATTTTATGTGACAGAAATGATTATAAAAGGTGTCATGTCTCTGACTGACAGAAGTAATAACCAGCTAACAGAAAGTACAAAATAGTAGAAACGTTATACTGCAGTTTCAGTTAAACAATACATGACGTTGTATAGAAATTATATATTATGAAAATAATTTTAAGAAATATTTTTTGAAGTTAACGCCATTAGCACCCTTATTTACTAGAATTTACTTACATTATCACCGTACTACTAAATCTTAGGTTGAACTGTACTAAATATAAACAAAGATGTTTTTCATTGGTATCCTGTACATTTTTCTGTCGTGGTAATATTCTACACATTTTTCTGCCATAATTGTATGCGCATGAAATTTTTTTATAACTATAATTCACGGAAAGCAAAGTAACCTTATTAAATTATTTATAACACTGCTTATTTTTTAAGTGTTTCTTGCGCCATTTTAATGTCATTTTACAGAGAAATCAAATTTATAGAAATATATAATCATTTTAACAGATCATTCAAGAGAATGAAATGAATACTCATAACTGAGTAAGATATATTTTTTATGTGACAGAATTGATTATAAAAGGTGTCATGTCTCTGACTGACAGCAGTAATAACCAGCTAACAGGAAGTACAAAATAGTAGAAACGTTATAATGCAGTTTCAGTTAAACAATACATGACGTTGTGTAGAAATTATATATTATGAAAATAATTTTAAGAAATATTTTTTGAAGTTAACGCCATTAGCACCTTATTTACTAGAATTTACTTACATTATCACCGTACTACTATATCTTAGATGAAACTGTACTAAATATAAACAGAGATGTTTTTCATTGGTATCCTGTACATTTTTCTGTCGTGGTAATATTCTACACATTTTTCTGCCATAATTGTATGCCTATGAAATATTTTATAATTATAATTCACTTAAAGCAAAGTAACCTTAATAAATTCTTTATAACACTACTTATTTAAGTGTTTCTTGTGCC
>CM063504.1:88079593-88082093 GCA_032207245.1 Pardosa pseudoannulata | reverse complement strand
GAGAAAAAATAGGAAGTCTCTACTATATATATACAATTTCATGCAAGTCTGATTCCACTAAAGAGCGTCTCATTTACCGTGACCACTGAGGAGTGGATAGCTGTCAGGATAGTTTAAACTGAATGAGCCTCTTTTCAGATAATTTTATTTTTAGTTCCCCATGTTGCGAAATACGTTCTTTACGACTTCCTCAGAATTTCGTAGATGTGTCAGTGCATTGTGGTATTGGCTTTAACTTTTCTAGCGTGTTTAGGTCTTTATTTTGCTGCTATCAAAATAACATTTTTTAGATATGTTATATATTCTGAAATTTAAAAATTATTTTACTATTTTGTTTTCAGAGACATAGGAAAAACTTTGCAATGTATTTTGTAAATGGTAGCTTTTTATAGTAAACCCTGTCTTTCAGGTCCTTTTTGACCTGAATTCGAATATTTAATGAATAGAGAGATGAGCTCAGCAATTTTTAACATAGTATTTAATTACTATTCCTTTGAAAAAGTATTTTTGCTTCTCTTCCTTTTCATTACCTATAAAAGTTTTGTGGGAACAAGAGATGGCAAACATTTTTCTGCGTAGTGTCCATTGTCTCTAGTTCTGTGGCCACTTATTCATATAAGTGTATATTGAAGACGTTGTTCTCAACTTTAAGACAAACGTTGTTCTTCAACTATGAGAAGACATTGGGCTTCTCATAGTTGAAGCGCCTCAAAGTTTATTTTTTTTACGTGTTTCATTATTCAAACGTAAAATATTTTATTCTTTGTTTTAAGGAACATATTTCCTATATTACCTCCGTAGTATAATTTTACTTAAGAAAATAAATGAATAATATAGACAAATATCTTCTTATTTTTTCTTTAAATTAATGCAAAAGTAATTAAATGGTATAAATATCGAAAAAATATGGTTAATTTTGCATTGTGTTTGAAGGCTTATAGTGATTTTTTGAGATAACTGAATGAATTATAGCATTTTTGTTTTATAATGTAAGTAACTAAATTCTTAATTCCTTAAGCTTATAAAATTTTCCCTGTAAAAGAGAAAGATAAATGATATACAAATAAAGAAAAGGGTATATAAAATGATAACAAAATAAATAATTAGTTATCTTACTAATCTTCTTAAGATAGCAATCGGTTTCATAACAATGAAAAATACATGATGGTTTATTTTCGACCCGAACACCATACATCTATATTACAATGCAGCAACGTAAGAAGACTAAGCTGAAATTAATCTTTTAATTATTCCTATTAAATGTAAATTTTAAAGGAGTAATTTTCAAATTTATTTTCTACATCCATACTCTCTAGTGTATTTTTCGTGTATTTTCTATAAAATGTTACACAATAAATTAATACTTATTATAATAAACAAGAATAAGATCCACTCGCCACAGTAAACTTATGAGTTACTTTGTAACAATTGAAATGCACCTCACGGAGTACCATACTCCCAAATGAAGCCTCTTTAGGGAATTGAATTACATCCCCAAAAACTAAATCAAACAGGTTTATGATTTAGAGGAGAGAAAGGAAACATAACAACGTACCAGTTTCCATAACAAAGCCATGAGACTGAACTAGTTACTGACCAACCACTCCTTCCTCACGTTCTATGAAAAAGGATTTATAACCACTCAGTGTAATATTTTGTCTAAAAAAGCACAAAAGACAGATTTAATGCTTAATTTTTTTATTGTTTTATTCAATTTACGAAACG
Organism: Pardosa pseudoannulata; assembly: GCA_032207245.1. Classification (NCBI taxonomy): domain Eukaryota; kingdom Metazoa; phylum Arthropoda; class Arachnida; order Araneae; family Lycosidae; genus Pardosa; species Pardosa pseudoannulata. The sequence goes on along the minus strand of CM063504.1, from coordinate 88,080,368 downwards.
ATAGTCTAAAATTTTAATTTATAATTAATTGTTTTTTATATCTGTTATAAGTACAAAGCTTCAGATAGTTTTCACAGGAGAATATTAACAATGTCAAATTGCAATCATACAAACGTGTTTCGCCCTTATGAATGAGGAGTTCACAAAATATTACAATGTACAAATATCGTATTTATATACAAAATATCGTATTTATGCGAATCTAATGCGCCATCGAATCTAATGCGCATACGCATTTTAAAACTTTAAATAATAAAAAAATTGTTTGTCGGCGAATGTAATGCGCATCAATGGTATGAGGAATTTATTGAATCTTATTTTATACAACAGTGGATTTGTATATAAACTATCAATCAATGGTAGGATAATTTTATTTAAATTTAGATACCATATTTTATACAAAAACGCATTAATACATAAAGTAGCTTCCAGACAAAGTATTGTTGGTGGATTGGAGTTCCCATACATTTCGGAGCCAGCAATTTGTATCTTCTATGCAATAATGTGTCAACGATAAATGTAACGTTAAATGTAGTAGAGAAATACAGTAATCCATTGTTACGATCTAAATTTGATTGATGTCATCGGCGAATTGCTGACGCACTCGAATCTAATGCGCCATCGAATCTAATGCGCACCCCAATTTTGAATACTACATTTGGCCTAAAACGATGAGCATTAGATTCGCGTAAATACGGTAGTCCATTCTCAAAAATTGACAAACTAAGCCTCTGAATTTAAATTCATTCCCGAAAGTGAGAACTAATTTTAAAAA